>CM076582.1:1473094315-1473562204 GCA_034641835.2 Pinus albicaulis
CCCTTCTACTTTTCAGTCCGCCCATGTCAAAATCAAAACCTCATTATCCCTTTCCTATCCAGCTTCAGCCCTACTGGTCTACCCATCAGCTTTAAAAAGAAAATCCAAATATGTTTCAAAAGTTTTCCCCTATGTTAGGAAGTGGCGCTTTAAGACATTTTACCCTTGGCGATCATCAAAAAGCCAAAAAGCCTCCATCTGTTACAGACCAACCATAACTGACCTCCCATTCTGCAAATGAAATTGACAAACAACTCTAAGTCGCGCCACTTATATCCCTAGGTCTCAGCACTGCATAAACCCCAATCTCAAGCTGACTATTAGGTGTTTCACAGTGTTTAATAGATTCTGCAAAGAACAGGAAATATAACTTCATCTCAGGACTAAATGCTTGGATCTACAGTTAGAGGAACAACTGCTTCTAAATGTATTATGAGCCTGAGATGAAGCTGCAAAACAAAGAATCACTCATCAAGACCTTACAACTCTTTCCAGCATGAAAATCACAGTAAGAAAAAGACATCACTGTCACAGCAAACTGGTAAATTGTCATGGCCTAGAACCTCCTTCATTTACGAGCAGAGGGTTAGGGCGCCTCCTTCATCCACAAGCAGAGGGCGCGGGCCAGTATTGACTTTAAAGATTGCAAAAGTCCAGGTTTGCCTTTTACTGAACAGTGAAACAATATCTCCAGGTTGTATGAATGTGACCGATGATCATAACAGGAATAAAGTTTGAAATATGCTAGCTCAAAGGAAAAAAGAGTCTGGTCTGATAAAGGAGGTCATTTCAAGCTTTCAAATCATATAAATTGTTGAACTTTAGAAAGGCATGTCATTAGTAAACATTCCAATCATAAGCAGCCTTCTTGACACAAGATCAAATTGAAGAGGTGCTCACAAAACATGCCATTACACAGGCAGAAAGAAAGTTCTTGGTTTCTCAAAAGGCACTGACCTCCATAGTCACAGAGACTATTTTTCAAGTAATTTGTCATAAGTTGACTAAAGCAAATAATGATTTTTCAGTCACCCTCAGAGCAGTGCAGGGAGATAGTGTCACTTTGGCTAGGATTTCTTCTGAAACACAGTGATGATTGCAAGTAGAGATGCTAGTATTGATGTTTTTCAAGTGGTTTACTTTCCATCACATCCAGGGAAAAGCTATGTCAAAAAGATTTGTCAAGCAACCTTCGGATACTTTACCTGATGAAGAGCCTCCTCCATGTATGAGCAGATGGCCAAAGCCTTGGATATTGTTGAAGACTGATTAGTCAGAAAGGTGCAGTGGAAGGATACAAAGGAAGAAAGCAAAAATTCTTTACACCAGGTAAAAGATAGTGTTTATGATTCAAAAGTATTGGTTTTCCTATTCAAATGAAAATTTCTGTCAAACTGTACCTATAGTGGACAAAAGGAAAATTATGTTTAGTTTCTCCAAAAGAGGTCTGCTCCTATAACAGAGAACCAAGATGCCTTGTTGATATATTCTGAGCAGAGGAGAGGCGCCCTTTTTTTTAGACAGAGAATGATAAACAGAGGTGAATGCAACTGTAGTTTTGCACTTTTAGTCAAGATTAGTTTCACAGTGGGCATCATTAACTCCAAAGAATTAAGAGCAAAGTGTTAGTTTATATTGCAAAAATGGAAAGGACCTCTGTCAAAATGTCAAAAGACACCCCCTGCAACATAAAGTATCCTCTATGGATGTCCTCTTTTCATACAAAGCGCCAGAAGTATAGAAGGGGTTTTTAAGGTGACAGTTTAGCTTTTTCCTCAGCAAAAGGCACTGAAAAGTAAGATACACAATGGTTCATAGCATACATAAAAGACTTTGACATGTTTTCAGTTTCTGGAGAGGAGTTCAAAACAAGATATAGGCAGGTTCATTATTAAATGGTCAAAGGTACCTTGCTGGTACATTTTGAGCAGAGTAAAGGTGTTAGAAGAATCGCCCTTCTTGATAGACAGAGGATGAAAGAGTTTACATGAATGCCACTGAAGGAGTGTACCCATAGTCAAAAAGAGGCTCAAATATCTCATCTCAGCAAATACAAAGGGATAGTAAAATTTCCATGGCTGTTGAATCATAATACCTCTGCCACAGCGAAATTAGGGTTAAGGAGCGCCCGGGCAGTTTGATTCAAAATGCTTTTCTGACCAAAAAGAGATGAAATTTACAAAAGTGAGAGAGGTTTTTGTCCCTCATAGGTTCAAGAAGAAAAAAATTCTTCAGTTTCTACACAGGTATCATGGTTTATGAGAAATGTGAAAAATACAGATGTCACGGGAGAATTTCTGCACTAGGATTCATCATTTTGACCAGTGATGGGACAGTCAGATTTTGAACAGCCAAATGGACTCCAAATGAAAAAATTAAAGTTGATATGGAAAATAGACTTCCATAGCTTTCCGATGAGCCATCTCGGGCCAAATTCCGACAAAAGGAAGGCATCCAAAAGTAGCCTGCAATCAACGCTATGTTTTTCTGCACCAGCATACACCATTTTTGACCAATGATGGGACAGTCAGTTTTTGAAGGATCAAATGGACACCAAATGAAAAAATTCAAGTTTTTCTGGAAATTAGACTTCCACATATTTCCAACGGGCCATCATGAGCCTCATTTCGTCGCCAGGAAGGCTGCCAATTGCCTCCAGCAAGTCAGGGGACCTTTTTCAGACATAAATATGAAGTATTTTTGTAATTTTTGAACCTCAAAAATCTGCTTTTCCCAAATGTGCGTTTAGCTATTTTTATACTTGGGAAATGATGTAAAGTCAATATAATTTCTGTTTTTAGCAGTTTTTTAGATATTTTATGGGATATTTTGTGCCTTGGGCTTTACAAAGCCTCAAGGACAAGTTTAGATATTTTGACTTGGCCAATGGGATAGCTAGTTGCTCCATGAGGTTTTCCTTCCTCAAGCCTATTTATTCCATGGATTTCATTGTAAACAAGGAGGCTGAACTTGAGAGAAGAATTAATACATTGGTCATATGAGCTTTGAAGAATACACTTGAGTTATGATTTTTGGACTGCCTCTTGGATGCTTTTGAGGAATGATGAAGGATTGTTGATGGATTCCTTGACATGGTAGAATGGTATAGTGCTTCTTAATGTGTTTTGTCTTCTAGTTTTCATTCATACTACATATTTCTTGCTGCTATAGATCAGTAAAGATTGATTTTGAGATATGCCCATGGAGGCACCTCAAAATCCCTGAATCTTCATAGCTTGATGTTTTCTTCCCCCTTAATTATGCTAAAGAATTCTTAGCTGCTCTTTAGTAACCTAAGGTATTGTTGCTAAGTTTTATTTATAAGTTCTATGTATGTTGAGTAGGATGTATGGTTTGCCCTACCTACCTACAAGCTGCCCATAGTTCTGTCCATAAAACTTTCTCTTTGACTGATTTGTTGATCATCTTGTTGAACCAAGGAGGCCTAGTCTCGATCTAGCCCTTTGCCTAAAACTATGAAAACTTGTTTGTCAAAGTGCCCAATGACTTAGAGACTATGTTTAGGCGTTCCAGCGTAGTTTATGAGTTGTTAGTTTGTCTTATGTGTTTTCCCCAAAGTATGATAGCCATTTCCCGAAGTTAGAGGGTCTTATACCTCTATGTATGGCTGGAATGTTTGATTTCTATGTATTAATTAGCTTATAGTTATACTTAGCATGATTAATGGCTTGCTATTACATGTTTATTGTCTGCTATTAACTAGTTACACTTGAAATCCCTTGTCTTTCACCAACTTGTTGTCCACTTAATCCATTTTTCCCAGAGATCCCTTCTACCGTGAATCAAATCGGCCCTACAACAGCTTTACATCATCACTTCATAGCTTCCTTGACCTGTTTGACCCCATAGCCCAATTTATCTACATCTTGTTATCCAGTTTATGTATTTGATCAGTTTTATCCCTCACCAACTTAAAAACTAAAAAACCAAAAACACACTTCATAACTAGCCTAATATCAGAACACCGCAAGTAAACACACCGACATCTTTTACACATATAGAGAGAGCCCTCTCTGAGTCCAGGAAGGCTAGGTCCTTGGGCTCCAAAGCTTGGTTTGATGTTACATCGTCATTTGGCTAGCCAATCGGCCAAATCACGGAACCCTAACACATCCCTTAGAAAGTGGGCCTTCATCCTCCTTTCATTGGCTCCCAACCTCCTTCTCCTTGCTATAAATTCCATCCCTCATTCCCCCAAGTTTAGAGCTTGGTTGATCATTGTCAAAATCATCTGAACTCGCATCCCTTCGCATGCTTGCATCATGATTAAGTCTAAGTGCATGGGAGAAGGAATGCTTTTGAGTTGGGTGAAGGACTCATATTTTCACCTAAGGATGGCTCCAACATCAAGGCCTGGTTGTAATCTCTCCTTTTGTAATTTATCAATAATAACATATGATGTTTTCTTTCTATATTTGTCTACACTATTATGAAAATATTATGGTACACCTTGATCTCATAGATAGCTAGTCTTTATGTTTATTATATATTGAATCACATTTTTTGTTGTCTCTCGATCATCCACAAGTATTTTTGCACCATCAATAGTAGGAATGCCAGCCTACAAGGATCGTGGATCAAGGTCACCATCAACAGATCCAAGGATTGTGATTGTAAAAAGGTATTTATGTCTTTTTCCTCTTTTCGTTGTAAGCATTGGTTAAGAAATATTATGTTAGAAAGAATATCATGTTTCTAGACCCACTCTAGGGCTAGAGAGATCGCCTCTGTCCGCAGAGGCGATTTATCTTGACAACAGAACTGGCGACTCCACTGGGGAACTTTAGCCTTTTAAGTCCTCCTTCCCCAAATTGATCTTGGATTAGTTTCTCCGATTTATGAAATTTAAATCTGCTTAGGTCTCTGTTAGCTTATGTAAATGCTTTTTTTCACTTCATTGTGTCAGGTCCGGTGTGTTTATGAGACTCTTTTTATTTTTTTCTTATTTTTAGCGATCAATTCCCTTTCTATCCTCACAGTAGCGCTAACAACGTCGTTTTATATAGTACAGCTGTGCTGATTGACCTTTCAAAACCCTTCTACTTATTACAGAAGTGATGATCTCAACCTTGGGAAAATTTTATTTTCCTTCCTAATTAGCTAGTGTGTCCTGGCCCTTGAAGTGGGTGTACAATACAAAGTTGAATGAGAAAGGTGAACTTGATAGATTTAAAGCAAGACTTGTAGAAAAAGGATTCTCACAGCAACCGAGAATAGAATTTGGAGGAATTTTTGCTCTGGTAGCCAGATTGGATATTGTAAGAACATTTCTAGCCACATCAGCTCAGAACAAGTGGAAATTATATCAGATGGATGTGAAATCAACATTCTTGAATGGAATTCTAGAAGAAGAGATTTATGTGCAACAACCTCTAGGTTATGAAGTTGAAGTTAAGAAAATAAAGTTTACAGGTTGAATAAAGCGCTCTATGGACTGAAGCAAGCACCTAGAACTTAATATAGCAGAATTTATGGCTACATGATCAAAACTGGATTTTGCAGAAGCAACATTGAACCTACCTTATACACAAATGTAAATGAGCATGGAAAAATATGTATTTTTTGTTTATATTTTGATGACATGACTTTTACAGGTAATCTTGAGTTAGATGAATTTAAAGCATCCATGAAAGAATTTGAGATGACAAATCTTGGTCTCATGAAATATTTCTTTGGCATAGAAGTTGAGAAATCTGAAAAATGAATTTTTATTTTCCAAAATAAATATTCTAAAGATTTGTTGAAAAGATTTAGGATGGATAATTGCAAAATTGTACATACGCTAGTTGCAACATGTACAAAGTTATGAAAGGATGATGAAGGATTAGAGGTCAATCCAACTCTATTCAAAAGATTGGTTGGAAGTCTCATGTATCTCACAGCTACAAGATCGGATATTATGCAAGGAGGGAGTTTGATTTCCAGATTTATGGAGACTCCAAAAGACACACATTAGAGAGCAAGAAAAATAATTTTGAGATATTGTGGCATAATGTATGCAAGTACAACAAAAAAAAAAAAAAAAATTGATTGGATACACAAATAGTGATTTTGCAGGTAGTTTGGATGATAGGAAGAGCACTTCCAGTTATGTGTTCCATCTTGCCTAAGATGTGATTGCATGAGCATCTAAGAAGAAACCCATTGTAACTCTATCATCAACAGAAGCAGAATATGCAACAACAACATCAGCAGCATGTCAAGCAATGTGGTTAAGAAGAGTATTGGATGGACTCAAGCAAAAACATCAAGGATCAATAACAATATATTGTGACAAAACCTCAAAGATTGCACTATCTAAGAATAATGTGTTTCATCAAAACAACAAGCTTATTGATACTAGATATCATTTTATTAGAGAAGTTGTGAGAAATGAAGAAGTTCACTTGAAGCCTTATAAATTAAAACAGAAAACTTTTCAAAAAATTTCATTAAAACAACTCTAAAAAAACTATATATTCAAACTTAACATAATATAAATATAACATTTTAAATTCAAACCTAACATAATATAAATATAACATTTTAAATTTTGTATTGATTATTAATAAATATATTAAAATTTATTTCTTGAATTTTATGCCGTTTTTTTTTAATGATCGAATTTCATGATCGTGTAATTCAAAGATAAAAAGTGATTTAATTTATAGTTAATCTAATTTAATATACATAAGGTTTATTATAATATATAATTTATAACCATAAATTAATATTAAAGCAAAATTGAATTAAAACACAGACGTGGTCATAATAATATATTTCTTAATACATTATTTTTTTATCGTTCGATTTTACTGAAATTCAAGATCTTGGAATTCAAACATGAACGAACCAAGTGACAATTAGTCTAATATAATATACACTAGCAGTTGCACCACATGTTGCAAAAGAAACATCGTAAGGCAATAGCATAGGAAATAAGAGCCTAGAAGAAATAAGTTGTTGCAGAGAAGGAGCCATCGTAAAGGAATGAAAGGCAATTTTTGTTTCCATGGAAGCAGGTCGTGGAGGTTTCAAAGATATTGATGATAAGAGTTATCAACCAAAAAATGTTGCTATATATATTGAAATATGCAGTTGTGGGTGAAAACATATATATAAACCAACATAATCTATTCACATATATAAAAAAATTGTTATAGATATTGAAATAGGAAATTGGGGGTGAAAATCCTTTGGTGATTAATAATCCTCTGAAACAAGCATGTAACTCAAATAATATATTTTAAATACATTCAAGTACAATCTATCTAGCATAGATGTAAATAAAGAGAATTTTTATTAAAGGAAATAGAGTTACTCTAAGTTCATCTATATATGTGAGCGCTAATTGCATGCTTGTCAGAAATTGTATATTGTATATGAATAACAATAGTCTTGGTATGAAGAAAGTGAATTTCATCTTAATATGGAGACATTTTTGGAAGGAGATATTTTTATTTATGTTATGGTTTATTTTCTTAACTCCAAAATTGGTTTATTCTTTCTCGATATACATAAGAAACAAAAAATACAAAGAAATTTCATAATTTTAAGTTATAGTTTTATATTTTATAATTACAAAACTAGTTTCTTATTTGACTATTTTACACACATCTATTTATTTAAACAAATTATATTGTGAATATGTTTTCTCATATATTTGATTACAACATTATTGTATTCCATATTAAGTAAAACAAATTTATTAATAAAGAATTGAATGCCAAATTGAAAGATTACTCAAGCGAGAACTACTATAATATATAAAAAAAATTAATGTATAAATTATTTGTTTTATATGTCGTTGGAATTCCATTACCTATTATCTTAAAACCCCATGGGGAGGAATTTAACATGGGAGCCAACTTTAGGTAAATAAACATTCACATTGTCAACTTGGAAAAAAAAAATTATAATCCTAAAATTCTCTTACCTAATCATCTTTTTAAATATATAATTGAGTTTCATTTTTTAAAAACAAAGGAAATATTAAGAACCTCCTAGAGTTATAAAAGGTAATTGACATGAAAAATAAAAAATCTTCTCACAAAGAATAACATTAATTACCATGGCCCTTGTGTACCTTCCTCTGATTACTTTTTAAATACCTAATGTTTGTAACTTATTCTTAATCACATAGTGTCAATTTGTAAAACTATAATATGCAAATCTCACTTTTAAAGCTTTGGTGGAAGGATAGAGTATCTAAATTCCCTTACCCTTTAAGAAGCATCCTCAATTAGTAGTTAGCTTAGATCTATATTATTTATCAGAGGGATCAATTCACTTTTCACTCTAAAAGAGGTTTGCATATGAAGACATTTGATCCATCTTAGCTCTTGGTAGATCCAGAGTCAACATTGATCTAGACCATCTTAATTTAACCCTTTAAATAAACTATATTCCACATGAATACCATGGGTCAATACCATGAGTCAATAACATGGGCTGTTTTTATAGTTTATTATTATTTTATTTTATTATTTTTATTTTTTATTGTATTTTGACCTAGTTAAAATGTTCATTACATTATGTCAATCTTTTTATTTAATTTACTTTTATTTTTATTTTTGTGTAATTTGACATAGTCAAAATGTTAAACATGACATTACAACATTTCTATTATACACCTAAAATCAATCTAACTTATTAAAAAGAAAACTATGTGAATGATAACTTGTGACGTCCCTAGCCATTTTCTTTGATTGTGGATCAAGTTACAAACTATAATACTTTGTGAAATCCCTAGCCATTTTTTTTTAATCGTGGATCAGGTTATAAACTAGAATACAAAAAATTATAAAAGCTAAAATTATGTAGTGAAAAAGTTGAGTAAGTTTGACATCATATAATATGATTTTCTTTTATGATTATAAAGTAAATACATATAATATTTTTTAGCTACAATTAGGTAATTAAAGATATGTATATAATTTTTTTTAATAGAAGAAATTTGATATTCATTAACAAAAAAATAGGAAAGAGTATGTACGTAGTTGCAAACTATTACAATTAAGTAATTAAAGATAAATTTAATGTTATTTAAGAAATGAGAATTATGAATATTCATCATTACTACTCAAGATAAATCATGTCCTATGAAATAATTTCGCATATTTTAAAATTTTTCATTATTAATTAATTTTTTATATATGAAGAAATATTACTCATGAATAATAAAACAATTGTAACAACTATGTATATTTGGATGTATGAACTTTTAGATACATTTTATTATGTAAAATTTTAAAAGAATAATGGTTATTAACAATTAAAAATAATTTTATTAAGTAGTTAGCTTAGATCTATATTATTTATCAGAGGGATCAATTCACTTTTCAGTTTAAAAGAGGTTTGCATATGAAGAAATTTGATCCATCTTAGCTCTTGGTAGATCCAGAGTCAACATTGATCTAGACCATCTTAATTTAACCCTTTAAATAAACTATATTCCACATGAATACCATGGGTCAATACCATGAACTGTTTTTATAGTTTATTATTATTTTATTTATTATTTTTATTTTTTATTGTATTTTGACCTAGTTAAAATGTTCATTACATTATGTCAATATTTTTATTTAATTTACTTTTATTTTTATTTTTGTGTAATTTGACATAGTCAAAATGTTAAACATGACATTACAACATTTCTATTATACACCTAAAATCAATCTAACTTATTAAAAAGGAAAAAAAAAATAACATTATAAAAATATATATAAAACTATTTACTTGTGGATTTAATGGCCTAAAACATTTCAATCGTCTAACATTTGATTAAGTGGCTCAGACATGAACACATTCACAACTAGGAAAATTGTTTTCAAATAAAAACCACTTACGACATAATAAAATTTATTATAATATATAACTCATAACCCTAGATTAAGATTAAAGCAAGTTTGATTTAAAGGACTCACGTGGCCATAATAATATATTTCTTAACATGATATTTTATAATTATACTTATGATACTAGACATGTTATTTTATAATTACATTTATGATTACCTGTAAATCAAGTATGTTTTTTTGGTTTTCCAGCATTGTGAGGGGATCTTGATGATCTCTTATACATATACAGATGTTATTTTATAATTATATTTAAATGATACTGGACAGACCTGTAAATCAAGTATTTTTCTTGGTTTTCAACGTTGTGAGGGGATCTTGATGATCTCGAGATGTAGATATTTTGTGTTTTTTGGGTTATCTATATAGTTTTTTGAATAGGTAGAATATAGTTTTTGTTTTAAGTAATGAAAATTATGATTTTTTAAGTAACAAATAAAATAATAATAATTAGCAATTGCACCATATGTTGCAAAAGAAATGTTGTAAAGAAATAACATAAGAAAGAGTAGCATAGAAGAAATAAGTTTTTGTTGAGAAGGAGCCATCGTGAAGGAATGAAAGGCAAATTTTGCTTCCATGGAAGTAGGTCATGGAGGTTTCAAAGATATTGATTATAAGAGTTATCAACCAGAAAATTTTGTTATAGATATTGAAATATGAAATTGTGGGTGAAAAAATATATGTAAACCAACATAATGAAATAAGATGTGGCGTAGAAGGAGCCATCGTGAAGGAATGAAAGGAAAATTTTATATGAAGGAATGAAAGGCAATTTTGTTTATGGAAGTAGGTCGTAGGTTTCAAAGATATTGATTATAAGAGTTATCAACCAAAATTTTTATATATATTGAAATATGAAATTGTAGAAAAATATATGTAAACCAATATAATCCGTTCACATATATAAAAATTGTTATAGATATTGAAATAGGAAATTGGGGTGAAAATACCTCGGGTGATTAATAATCCTCTGAAACAAGCATGAAATGAGCATGTAACTAAAATAAGATATTTTAAATACATTCAAGTACAATATATCTAGCATAGATGTAAATAAAGAGAATTTTTAATAACATAAATAGAGTTTACTCAAGTTCATCTACATATCCAAGCACCAATTGCATGCTTGTGAGAAATTGTATATGAAGAACAATACTCTTGGTATACAAGAAAGTGAATGTCATTTTAATATGGAGACATTTTTGGAAGGAGATATTGTTATTCATGTTATGGTTTATTTTCTTAACTCCGACCTTGGTTTAGTCTTTCTCTATATACACAAGAAAAAAAATACGAAGTAATTTCACAAAATTAAGTTATAGTTTGTATTTTATAATTACAAATCTAGTTTCTCATTAAAATATTTTACACACATCTATTCATTTAAATAAATTATATTGTGAATATGTTTTATCCTATTATTTGATTACAAAATTATTGTACTCCCTACTAAATAAAAACAACTTTATTAATAAAGAATTGAATGTCAAATTGAAAGATTACTCAAGCAATAACTACTATAATATATAGAACTGATTTTTTTACGTATAAATTATTTGTTTTATATGTCATTCAATTTCCATTACCTATTATCGTCAAACCCCATGGGGAGGTATTGAACATGGGAGCCAACTTTAGTTAAATAAGCATTCACATTGTCAACTTGGACCCAAAAAAAAAATTGTAATCCTAAAATTCTCCTACATAATCATATTTTTAAGTATATAATTGAGTTTCATTTATTAAAAAAAAAAAGGCAATATTAAGAACCTCCTAAAGTTATAAAAGGTAATTGACATGGAAAACAAAAAACCTCCTCATGACAACATACAAATGTTAATCTTAACTGAATCATTAAAAAAATAAAAAGGGATAATATATTTACTAGTTATATCATTAAAAAATACTACTTTCACAATAAAATTTCTACATTAATTTTTAAAAGTATCATTTTATAATTATAACTCTTAAATATATTTTGAAAGCACAAATATCTAAGAAATATAGTTCAATTATTGGGCATTATAAATTCCAAAGAGGTGAAGGTAAATGAGTTAGTATCAAGAAATATGACATCAACCCCTGGAAAAATTGCAAAATATCAATTTCAATATGACATAAGTGCTAGTAGGGAATTATTGACAAGTGTTGTTGGAAAAAGAACTACATCAAATTGGTTGATGTCAATGAAAACAATAATCTACAAAACATTAAGCAAATTTTATGGAGGCATTAAAAAATTAGGATTCAATAACATGAGAATGATGAACTTTCATGTTGGGCTAATATATGTAGGACACCTTATCAAGATAGACTTTCATATAATGTGAGAAACACCGTGAAAGAGTTTTGGTATTGGAATTTCCATGTGTCACCAAATGAGAAGAATACCATGAGACATTGTATATCTAGAGGGGTGTATTGAGATCATTTCCCCTTTCAGTGACTGTAATTATTAAAGAACATTTCTTACTACATAATATGTATAACTTGTATATATACTTATAAAAAAAATAACTGTTTTGAATCTTATGACAGTGAGGACAATATACATAGATCATTCATACAACTATCACATACTATCAATAGGCAAAAGGGTTTTCATGTGAAGCGATCTATGCATCTTCGTCATGCAAATTGAATCTCAACACTAAGGAGTCATCCTAAGATAAAAGGTCATCATAGTAACTTTGATGTTCCAAAACCATCAATCATTTAATTATATTTCTCTAAATATCAACAATTGGACAACAATCACAATATAGTAACGCTTGGGGGAATGTGTGTCCATATCATAGTATAACTGTATATACAACAGCTTATCCAAATGATATAAGAATATTTCATAAGCAATGCAACTGCTACATGAATTACTCACAATACTTAATGATATACTCCAAGTTCTTCCACAATACTAATAAAGTGTCTAAAGAATCCATCATCACTCAGACACCATATAGGTAACACCTAGGGGAAATGTGTTAGAATTGTAGATACAATAGCTTATACAGAGGATATAAAAATCTGTTATAAGTAATGCAATTGCTACATCAACTACTCACCATATAGCTAACGTCTCGGGGAAATGTATTAGAACTGTATATACAATAGCTTATACAAAGGATATGAAAATATGTTATAGCAATGCAACTACTACATGAACTACTCACAGTCCTTAATGATATAATCAAATTTCTTCGACAATACTAATCAAGTTTCTAAAGAAGCCAACATCACTTCCAAAATCACAAATTTAGACATACAAATTGTAAAAAATGAATTTGTTTCATAAATTTTAATAGAATCACGTGCTCAGATCTAAGATATAGTTCTTAAAATATGAAGTCTCTTATTGATTGAAATCATACTAAGCTAATAAGATATAGCTAAAGAGAAATAACTTAAAAACTTCTTGGCACAGTCGTTACATAATAATTTGATGCTCAACTTGTATAGAAATAAGTATCAGCTTGCAACACGTCCAAATAAAACAACTGAAGTAAATACTATCAGTTGGTTTTCAATACATTTATGTAATTAAAATAGAGCTAGTAACTTTTGAAGACTACTTCATTGAAAATTAGAAGCATCTTCATGCCTGGTTTGCCAAGCTAGCCGTGAATACCTGTCTAGATCCTTATAGCATTAGATATATTTTGTGAGCTAATGTGATGTTTTTTTGTCACAATGATTTAAAAATCAGTTATTATACCACAATATTGACTTTCTCATTGTCTGTTTTGTTTATGAACCCTTTAAAAAGAGCAGAGGAACATTTGATTTTACATTGTGATCTCCCTAACATAGGTGGGGGTTTCAAAAATTGGAGAGTAAATTGAGTGGTTATTGTTAGAAATTGTTGTATAAGATGGGAAACTTGGATGTTTTGTAGACAATATGGATGTCATAATAGATATCTATTTTAAATTTTTAGTGTCTCTGGCCACCATGCATCTAATATGGTCCATTTCAAATGAGAAATTCAATATCTATTTTGAATTTTTTAGTGTCTCTGGCCACCATGCATCTAATAGGATCCATTTCAGCTAGGAACTTCAATAAATCACTGTTTGAATGATAACTTGTGTCATCGCTAGCCATTTTCTTTGACTGTGGATCAGGTTACAAACTAATAACTTGTAAAATCCCTAGCCATTTTCTTTGATTTTGGATCAGGTTATAAACTAGAATACACTCTCTCTTCATAATACTCTACAATATATATTGGATTGAGGGAAATGTTATGATAAAACATGTACAAAAAACCCTTTAGGGTTGTCTCAACTTACTCTATTGTTAATCACATAGTGTCAATTTGGTTCATCTACAGTAAGGACTGAGTGGGTTTTTTATTTTGTAAGTTTTGTATGGAATTGAAAAAAAAAAAAAAAATTATAAAAGATAAAATTATGTAGTGAAAAACTTTGTTTAAAGTTTCAGAATAAAAAGTTGAGTAAGTTTGACATCATATAATGTGGGAAATTTGGATGGTTTGTAGACAATATGGATGTCATAACAAATATCTATTTTAAATTTTTTAGTGTCTCTAGCCACCATGCATATAATACGACCCATTTCAACTTAGAACTTCAATATCTATTTTGAATTTTTTAGTGTCTCTGGCCACCATGCATCTAATAGGATCCATTTTAGCTAAGAAATTCAATAAATCACTATGTGAATGATAACTTGTGACATCCCTAGCCATTTACTTTGATTGTGGATTAGGTTACAAACTAATAACTTGTGAAATCCCTAGCCATTTTCTTTGATTGTGGATCAGGTTACAAACTAGAATAGACTCCCTCTTTAGAAGACTCTATAATATATATTGGATGGAGGGAAATGTTATGATAAAACAAGTACAAAAAAACCCTTTAGGGTTGTCTCAACTTACTTTATTGTTAATCACATAGTGTCAATTTTTTAAAACTATAATCTATAATAAGGATTGACTGGGTTTTTTCTTTTGTAAGTTTTGTTTGGAATTCAAAAATAAAATAATCATAAAAGCTAAAATTATGTAGTGAAAAACTTTGTTTAAAATTTTAGAATAAAAAGTTGAGTAAGTTTGACATCATATAATGTGAAATTAGTTTATGATTATAAAGTAAAAAACATGTAAGTTTTTTATCCACAATTAGGTAATTAAAGATATGTATATAGTTTATTTCTTAACAGAAACAAATTGATATTCATTAACAAAAAAAAATTGAAAGAGTATGTATGTAGTTACAAACTATTACATTTAATTAATTAAAGGTAAATTTAGTGTTAATTAAGAAATGAGAATTATGAACATTCATCTTTATTAATTTCATTTTTTATATATTAAGAAATACTACCCATGAATAATAAAGCAATTGTAACATAAATAATATATAACAAAAAAAAACCATGTATTTTTGGAATAATAAAATAGTTAGTAACAAAAATAATATAGAACAAGAAAAACCATGTATATTTAGATGTATGAAAATTTAGATACATTTTATTAAGTAAAATTTTAAAAGAATAATGGTTATAAACAATTAAAAATAATTTTATTAAATAGTTAGTTTAGATATTTTCACTCTAAAAGAGGTAATTTGTGTATCAATACATTTGATCCCTCTTGGCTCTTGGTAGATCCAGAGTTAATATTGATCTATGCCATCTTAATTTCCCCCTTTAAATAAACTATATTCCACATGAATACCATGTGTCAATACCATGGGATGTTTTTATAGTTTATTGTTATTTTATTTTATTACCTAAATCAATTTAACTTATTAAAAAGAAAAAACAAATACCCCCAGAGTTAAGATTGATCTAGGCCATCTTAATTTCCCCCCTTAAATAAACTATATTCCACATGAATACCATGGGTCAATACCATGGGTTGTTTTTATAGTTTATTGTTATTTTATTTTATTACCTAAATTCAATTTAACTTATTAAAAAGAAAAAAACAAATAATATAAAAAAACATATATAAAACTATTTACATTTACATATAAAAATATAATAAATTTTTAATAACAACATTTTAACTTAAAAGTCACCAAAACCTAAATTAAATCTAATTTTCCTTTGATTGTGGATCAGGTTACAAACTAATAACGTGTGAAATCCCTAGCCATTTTCTTTGATTCCGGATCTGGTTATAAACTAGAATAGACTCCTTCTTCAGAAGACGCTCCAATATATATTGGATGGAGGGAAATGTTATGATAAAACATGTACAAAAAAACGCTTTAGGGATGTCTCAACTTACTCTATTGTTAATCACACAGTGTCAATTTTTTAAAACTATAATCTACAGTGAGGACTGACTGGGTTTTTTCTTTTGTAAGTTTTGTTTGGAATTGAAAAATAAAAAATTATAAAAGCTAAAGTTTTTTTTTAACAAAAAAAAATTTGATATTCATTAACAATTTTTTTTTGAAAGAGTATGTATGTAGTTACAAACTATTACAACTAGCAATTGCACCATATGTTGCAAAGGAAACGTTGTAAAACAATAACATAGGAAAGAGTAGTATATAGGAAAAAATATGTGATATGCTATGTGATTTAATTGAATATTTAACTTATAAATATGAATTATTTTATTTAAAAGAAATTATAGGTTTTGAAAATTGTTTGGATACAAAAATTAAGTCAAATTTTATATAATGAAAATTAAAATTTCAAAATAAACTCAAATTTGATATAATGGGGGTAGTTTATTTACAAATTGACTACCTTTGTAGTGTCCCTATAGGATTAGACACTAAAATATTTATGTTATATTTTCATTTAAATGTCTGAGTTAGTTTACTTGATAGGTCAAAATAATATCTATCAAGATATATATATATATATATATATATATATATATATATATAGAAATTGATTGTATTTTTTTAAATGTAATTGTGTTTTTTCTCTTTTGATGTACTCATTTATATGAAGATTTGTGTGATGTATAGTTTACTTATCATTTTTTATGAAATAAAATAAAATAAATTCAACTAAATAAATAACATCATGATGAAAACAATCCAAAAGAAAATGAATTAACCAAAACAAAAACCAATAAAGATTTTAAAATGAAGTTCACTTAAATATTTGAAATAACAAGTATAATCATGTTCACGGACCTGAATTAAGTTTCTCAAAATAACTTCTATATTGGCAGAGAATCAATATATGTTTATATATAGCAAAAGTATTACCCAAGTCTATGCTAACCATTTGCTAACAATTTGACATTCATTACAGAACCAAAAGAGCGAAAGGTTATATGTTCATTGGAGATGTGAAAGAGCTTTCAGGTGCTTCATATCTTCTAACATTTTTGGAACCTTGATAGTTGACCTTTGTAGATTAAAATATGAGTTAATAGCTAGTTTTTTCTCTCTAAGTTCATAAAATAGAAAAGTCAATTGTTTCGACCTGTAGATAGTTGCTTGACCACTTGTGAAATCAGAAGTAGCCTGCCATATTGTGTGCTTCCTTGGCAGGTGATTGGACTCCTTGAAGAACATAAGAGGCCTAGATAACTGGACAATATAACAAATGGAAAAACACTCTACTTAGAAACGTTGATCTTAATTTTTAGTGTTCCATCTTACAACTGAATCCATAGGAGGCCTGGATAACTAGACAATATGACAAACATAAAAACATTGTACTTTGAAATAATGATCCTAATTTTTAGTGTTCCCACCTACAATTAAATCAATGCTCTTGTTCCATACCTCAATATCAATGTAGTAGGTTTATTTTCATGGAATGTTTCCTGCAGACTAGTAATATATGACCACTATACTTCTATCTTGCTCTTCAGTCCACATTCTAACACCTCCGAGACAAGCTTCTGCTTAGCATAGTAACATTTTACTACCAAGTCACCTTCATAGCTGGAAACACACTGTCAACAAAAAAAAAAAAAACTTTGAATGAATAATAAGTGACCAGGAAAAACTAATAATGGCATCCATAGAATTTAGATGTTGTTACAGTGACCTTGATCTAACATAGATTAGTCAGAAAAAAAAATCCGTTAAGGATAAAAATATTTGTTGCTTAAAATATTTTAGCTCCCTTTAACATGGACCTATTCTAATGATAAGCTCTCTATATATTTTATGTTAGGATCACCAAAAAAAAAGAAGTGTTTTAGCTCCCTTTAAAATGGACCTATTCTAATGATAAGTTCTCTATAGATTTCATGTTAAGATCACCAAATAGAAAGTAGTGTTGGGATGTCTTCTAGGATCTTACTGGTTAGTGGGACAAACTATATTCCATATAATACCATGAGCAGAGAAAAACCATGAGTTATCGTAATCATGAAATTCATGAAATTTACTATTACTAAAAGCCCCTCTTCACAACTCTTTAAAAATCTACAACATTTACCTTCCATGAGCCAATTATTATAATTGAGGCAGAGAAGTTAGTTGCCTTCATTGAATTGCTGTGAACCACTGCACACCTCCAGTTTTCTATTTCCCCCGCTTCCTCGATGGATCTCACTGTATGCACATATCCCAAATTTTCTTGGTTTTTCAAACTTGATAAGCTCAGTTGAGCAAGATATAGCAAGGAAGGGCTCTTTCTCAACTTCAACCCAAGAGGGATATTCTCATTTGTTGCACTGAGTGAATTATCAATTGATACAACACTTGCCTCCTGAGAAAATGAAATGGTTATTAACTAAAACTCCATAAATGGTATCAATTCCTATCCAAGTAGTAGAAATCTACCTGGACCATAAACTTGGCACGCTTGGAGCTTGGTATTTCACGCTCCTCACAAAACTTCTCCATGTGGGCAAATAATCAAACAGATTTACAACCTACATTTTTTGCAATTTGAATTTGAATTTGTTGCTTCTCTCACCCAAATTCTATGAATATTTTGAGAATCGAACCCTGGCCAATGATGGTAGAGGACCAGAACCCAACATGAATGTTTCTGTAGCATGATAAGCAAGGCTGGTTTTTTTGGTGAACTGGGCAATATTGAATAGATGTATGTGAATAAACAATAAATTCTTACAGCAGCAGGAGGCTTGTCATGCTATATAATTGTTTGAACATGAAAATGAAAGCCACCTCCATTGAATTAAATAATGGGTGAGGCAGCTTGTGGGTACAAAGTCAAGAAAATTGCAAGTATAGCGAGTCTGAAGCTCAAAAGATCAAGGTAATCCATACTCTGGAGCAGGTGCCCCAGTTAAGAGTGATGTTTGTTCTTTACCAACCAGGATAGTTGTATTAAAGCCTAGTCCTGGAAGTGCTCAAAATGCTGGACCCACTTCACCACCAGGCTACTCTTCTCAATATCAAGCTGCTTTTAAAAGTCCAGGTGAAGGTGAAAGAGGTAACACTCGCAATTTTCTAGAGGAAGTGAGGGAAATACTTAAGATGCAAATCAAAGAAACCAGGAAGGATGACTCTAAGTATACTCAGGAGAGTGTTAGGAATCGAATTCATGATGGGCCCAAATATCCGCTGAACACAGAGTTTGCAAGGCAAGGAGAGAAAGAGAGAAAGTGTGACTGCATCAGAGGCTACCCCGACCATTCCGCATTGGGCAAGGATTCATTTCCTTCACTAGCATTAATGGAAAGAAAAATTCATTCAATGGGTCTAGAGATAGTTCTGGAGAGCTAGGCATTTGTAGAGATGTTGATGTTTCTACTCCTGTTACCAAAAATTCATTGGACTACACAAACATGTCTGGTGATACTTCATCACATCCTCTAGGTAAGTCTCCATCATCTGAATCTATAGTCAACAAAGAAGCTAAGAAGCATATGTCAGAGAGACTGAGGTTGACCCATGGAAATGAAGGGGAGAAGCAGTCTAGAGGGAATTCATGGAAATGAAGGGGTGCAACAGTCTAGAGGGAATTTAAGCACATTAGGGAAAATGATTTCTTTGCATGAGGACTGAAAACCAATTTTCCAACCTAAGAACTCCATAAAAACCAACAAAACCAATTATGGAGCTGAAGAAAATTAACTACAAGTTAGACATGAATCTGATACATAGAGTTAGTTGAGAAACATATGCTTGTTCATGAAATGCTAGATGAGGAAAATATGGATTTGGTATGCCAGAAGTTCATTGATGCTAAACATATTTCCACTGATGAGACATTGTAGCAGTCGGAAGAATTTCTTGATGCACTTGGAGTATTGAAAACAAGGATTTGTTCCCTAAATTCCTTCAAGAACTAGATTCGTTGTTTGCAAAGCATATTTAGGATTTGCAGTCTTCTTCGCAAATGTTTTCCGAAGGAAAAAAACGTTCCAAAAATTAAATCATTGAAGGTAATGACTTCACAAGATATGTTGAAAAAGGAGGATATTAGTCAAGGACACTATTCCAAAGAAGGAAGAAAACATGATAAACTACTTCAAAAACAGAAAGGTCGCAGATTTTTGACAGGAAGAGATGAACAAGCAAGTAGGACAAGTTTCTCCAGCCTCTTCTGCGACTTTTCCGCAACTTGTCAAATATTCTTTGGAGAAACATGCCTTGATGATCGAATTGATGCATTTCTTCAGCTCATTCTCTTTGAATTGCGAGTTCTTTCGCAACTTCTCAAGCTTCTCATGGAGTGCCTCGATCTAGTTTTGCAGGGTTGCTTACATCACAAGTTCTGCATTATTTTCATCCACAATCTTCTTTGTCCACTACCAGAAAGGACATTACATAAATTTGTCAACACACATTACAGAGAACACTAGACCACAATACACAGAAAAGAAAAGAATAATAATCTAAGCCTATCGAAACCCAAACAAGGGTTTAATGACTGCACATGAAAATGCAATTTCCAATCAATTTTTCCATAGAAATGGCGAATTGGTTATGTCCATTAATTCAAATGCAAATTAGGCCAGAGGGTTAGCTCATCCCGATTAAGCCCAAAATTCAAATTGAGCCAGTGGGTTAAGGTCGACTATCGAAAGCTTAATCCCAAACGAAAAATTCCACTTAGATCACTCCCTACTAATGCAACTGGCCGTCACTGTCGTCCTCCATCGTCAAGGTAAAAGGGGGAATTATGGAAATTTATTTTTCCCCACACAAAAATCCAACTGAAAAAAAAATAAATCTCACCATGATGAGCACTTGGATAGCTGAATGTAGCCGCATGTTCCATCTCGGCACAGCCCTGTTCCTACTTCCTGACTGCAACTTCCTTCTCCATTCTCAATAAATTATACTCTGCCCTCAGCACCTTTGCCTAGAAATTCTGCCTGGAATTTCCAGTCATCCAAGTTCCAGTGTTCATCCCCCAAATCCTCATCATTTTTAGAATAAAATCCATTTTTTCTCCTCCTGATCCTCTTGGATGTCTGCCCACCATTATCTTGGCTCTCCAATTCAAATATATCCCTCGCATCATTGCTGCAATGCTCCCGCACACTCCCGAAGGCCTCATGCGGGAGACCCTAGAATTCGATGCCTTATGCAATATAACCTTATAACCTTGGCTCCTGCGTGAAGGGGGGTCCATGCTGGAAAGAAGGGGAGGAAGCCCCTGGCGGTGTCAGATTACAATGATGAGCCTCCTGAAAGATTTGAGATTTCACAGCCATGGGCCGTGGAAGGGAAGAAGTGACAATTGTTGCACCTCCAGAGGTTGATGGCACTATCAAGGTCTGATGAAACCCAAAGAAATCTGGGTTGATTCCTTTCTGTCCTCTATCCCAAGGCACCTACGAGCATTTCCTTCTCCAAGTGCAAACAATAGCTTTCGAATACTTTACCTGTGACCTTCAACCGGAAAGTGAGACGGAAGAGAAAGTCGATTTCGAGCTGGTTAAGCTCGGAATTGCTAATGTCGCCCACTCTGGCATAGAAATCATTATTATAGTGCCTGAAACACAAAAAACAAATTATGCAAAGATTATTTAAATTCCAAAATTCATGAAAATTAAGCAGAGGTTCTTTGGCATACCCAGCAAATGGAGTTTAAATGGATTAGAAAAGGAAAGAGCTAGAATTCTATAAATTTAAGCAAAAATTCAACAAAAATTCCACATTATTCGGAATTTCAAGGGATAAAAACAAGGAAAAACAGAATTTATGAAATTAAACAGAATTTCTTAAAATTGCCCAAGGAATTTCAGGCTATTAAAGAAAAAAAGGCCAGAATTAGTGAAAGTCAAACAGAGATGCTTTAAATTTCCCCGACGGATATAATTTCAAGGGATGAAACAGGCAACAGCCAAAATTCATGAATTCGTGAGCAGAGATTCTTTAAAATCCCCCGACAGACAAAATTTTAGGGGATAAACGAAGGAAGAGGTCGGAGTTCGTAAACCCTCACTGAGTTTTGATGTCGGTAGAAACCCTCACAGAGATATGATGTTCGTTAATATATATTTACGTTGTATAACTGATTAAAAATAACAGTATTTAATCCTAAGGTAGAGATTATTTGAATCGTCTAACATTAAAACAAGGGTGCACAATGGTACACGTAGTCATTTAGGAAAGTTGTTTTCAAATAAGTACGCTTTACAGCATAATTAATTAATGAAAGCTAAATTTAGTGTTAATTAAGAAATGAGAATTATGAACATTCATCTTTATTAATTTCATTTTTTATATATTAAGAAATGCTAGCCATGAATAATAAAGAAGTTGTAACAAAAAAAACATGTATTTTTTGAATAATAAAATAGTTGTAACAAAAATAATATAGAACAAGAAAACCTATGTATATTTAGATGTAGGAAAATTTAGATACATTTTATTAAGTAAAATTTTAAAAGAATAATGGTTATAAACAATTAAAAATAATTTTATTAAATAGTTAGTTTAGATATTTTCACTCTAAAAGGGCTTTGCATATCAATACATTTGATCCCTCTTGGCTCTTGGTAGATCTAGAGTTAATATTGATCTAGGCCATGTTAATTTCCCCCTTTAAATAAACTATATTCCACATGAATACCATGGGTCAATACCATGGACTGTTTTTATAGTTTATTGTTATTTTACTTTATTACCTAAATTTAATTTAACTTATTAAAAATAAAAAACAAATACTCCAAAGTTAAGATTGATCTAGGCCATCTTAATTTCCCCCTTTAAATAAATTATATTCCACATGAATACAATGGGTTAACTTATTAAAAAAAAAGCTAACATTATAAAGAATATATATAAAACTATTCAATCATTTCAAAACATTTCAATCATCTAACATTTGATCCAATGCCTCGAACATGGACACAGTGGCAGCTAGGAGAGTTGTTTTCAAATAGGAATGCCTTATAGAATAATTATATTTACAATTAATATAATTTAATGTACATAACATTTTTTTAATATGATTTAGATTTATTGATTAAGGTTAGATCATATATGAGATAATATATTTCTTAATATAATATTTTATAGTTCACAACTATTTTAGCATTAATATTAACAAAACTTTTCAAAGCCATGGAGCTTTTATTCAAAAAGAGACTTCAACATTTAAAAGTTGTTTTATTTATTTTTTAAATAATTTTATTTTCTTTCTAAAACAACTATGGATAGAGATAAGACAAAATAGATAAGATTTATCTACCTTAAAAAGCATGAAAAATTCTAGGGATAGATTGAGTGACTTTAGAATTTAAAAAAAATACTATTTGTGGAGTGATTTATGTATGATTTATGGAGTGATTTTAAGATTTAGGAAAATGGTGATTTGTGGACCTTGAAAAGCATGGAAGATTCTAGGGATAGATTGAGTGACTATAGAATTAAAAAAAATACTATTTATGAAATGATTTATGGAATTATTTTAGGATTTAGGAAAATTTGATTTATGGAGTGCTTTTAGGATTTAGAAAAACTAATGTATTTCTTATTTCTACTTATTGTAAGCCTACCGACAATGAAAACTAATGACCAAATGAATGTACAATATTTTTTATGTACAGATCTTGTGTTTATTAATAAGAAGATGAATTCATTAAGTGTTGTGCTTTAATTGTGTGTGTTTATGCATGAATACATGGATATCTAGTGGATATTTACATAATGTGAATGATTAATTATTACTATATGTTGGAACAGGGGTTCCTAGCCCTAATTTTGTCCAGTTTTGCAATATTTTTGTAATATTTTGTCTAGCGAAGGGGGGTTTGGGGTGGGTCAAACCCCCAATGGATTGTAATGGGTCAAAAGGGTAGACCTAGGGTCCGCAAACCATGGTTTGTGGACCATAGGATAGCGCAAGCTAAGGTGCTATAAATATATGGGTAGATCAAGTCTAGAGGTAGGCTAAGATTGGTTGATGATAATTGCGAACTGTTGAGATCTTTTTTGGGTTGTAATTCGGTAAGGACTCCGGCTAGTTGTGGGCGCGAAGATCCTCAGTCCTGCTATGTGCGGACCCTGCTGGCTATGTGCACAGGTTGGGAATTGGGTCTGTGTGTGGATTTTGGAAGCTAATGAATGATGAAATTTGTTTGATCGTATCTATGTGTTATCGATCGGTTATGTTCTTGTTATTAGGGTGATGCAGTTTGTTGATCAATATTGATGCGCACATGGGTGTGAAGGTATTACTCAGATCATATTAGTAATAGTTGTTTATGCTATCTGTGGTTTATGAATTTCTTATTATGCACGTACACTATTAAAGGTTCTGCGATAATATTTCTTTTACGCAAATCTGATAGATCTTAACAGGGTCGCCTCTATTAACTCTCTTTCTCTTAGGGTGTGAAAAACTGGTTCCAGCACCCTCCCATACTACTTCGGGTGAGACCTTGGCCTGCACAAGTAGGTCATTGCCGAAAGGGCTAGTAGTATAGGGGTTTGTTGGAAAACCTTAAATCTGAACCTGGGTCAGGATCCCTCAAGCCAACAAATGGTTTTGTTGCCGAGACAGGGATAATTTTGAGAGAAATAGGGTAATGCCACGAGGCCGGTGGTGACCTGAGAATTCTGAGCTTGAAGACTGGTTCGAGAAATAGATCCATGAATTTTCCTTAAAAGGGAATCGGAGTACAAGGCTGACTGCCGAAGAGTGGAAAAACAAGTATATATGTACCGAAGTATATGATGTTTTCTTTGTAACCTTCGCACATGAACTACATGAGTGGTTAGCAAGGTTAGTGGAGTTCCAAACATGTGGGAAGAATGATCAGATTACGTAGTGGACTCCTAAACTGATCCGACAGTTGGAAAGGGCTGATAATAAAATCACCTGGACTGTAGATCACTGGGTGGATAGTGTTTTGGGAGGATTTGTAACAGAATTCATAGTTGATCAATTCGTATCTTATTCTGAAGCTGAGCGGAGGTTATTCAAAGGGTTCAGAGGTAATTTTTTTAAAACATTGCCTCTACTGATTAAGATACTATTGTCCTAAAAAGGTGTTTTGTGCAGTCACACCACGTGAATGACCTACAATTAGAACGAAAGTACAACAGGAAGCGATAAATATTACAGGGTTAAACAAGAAGGGGGCAAATCGGTATATAGTTCCCTAAGAAAGCTGCCTACGCATGCAGAAACTAGTCTCCCGGTTACCCCACTGTCAAATCCGTGAAAGGGAAAGAACTCTCCTACCCCACCACCACCACCGGAAGACGACATGGCCACGCACATGAAGCTACTTACCTTTAAGGGTGTGGGGGACGAGGATATGGATTGATTTTGGTTCGTAGCAAAATCAGTATGAACTGCACAGAATGTTGCTAGTGATGCTGTAAAAAGGGCATAGTTATCCCTAGCCTTTGAGGGAAGAGCCTTGGATTGGTTCATGGGGTACATCGTCCAGCACATGGGTACATCAATACAGAAAATTAAGGACGCCTTAAAACAATAGTTTCGGAAGCCAAAGTCCTACGCTCAACAGGTGATCGACTTAAAAGATTTCCGACATGGGCCTACAAAATCAGTATGGGAGGTCGATCATCGGCTGAAGAAATTTATCAGGGATGGGGATTTTAAGTATGAAGATATACAACACAAATAATGGTTCATTTCCATGTTATTACCACACCTGCGCGGACCCATGGGCCAGCAGACGATTGATACACAAGAAAAGACCTTGGAAATTTCCATGAAGCTAGAAGTTGCGCCAAGGGACGGTGCCCAGTTTATGGTGCAGTAGATCGAGGGCCAGTTGGAGGCAATGCACCTAGAAATCCAGAATCTACGAAAAGAGTGGGGAAAAGAAGCCAGCACAGACATCTGGTGGATACGGTGTAGAGTGTCAAGCCACACCAAGGATTAGTGTCCTTTGCTATTAGACTACATGCAGGCTGGGGGACCTAACCCGTTACGTCCCAAAGAGGTTGCGGGACCAAGCAAACCCACGTTATGGTGCACTGACTGTCGAGTAGTTGGACTGCATGACACAAACCACTACCCCCGACTTGGTGCTTATGTCCCAGAATTGAAGCAGCAGTGGTGCAAATTCTGCTCGTCTGTAGGACATGCGAGAACAACTGTCAGACGTATGATTTGATGATAGATAAAGGAAACCTGTATAGGGTACAAGCTGACCCATCCACACCACTGTCTCCCTCTGTATGAGGAGGCTCCCCAGTAAGAGGCCGAGGGGGGGGAAGAGGTGGATGCACAGGATGGGGAAGAGGAAAACTGATCTGTTATAACTGTGGAGAGGTGGGACACTTCGCAAACGACTATTCGAACCCTGCACGACAATCTTGCAGGTATTGCATGTAGTTGAATCATGTGACTGAATATTGTCCTGTACTGATAGCAAAGATGCAAGAAAAATAGTAAACTCCGACGTAGAATGTGCAAAGGGTTAAGGCGAAACCGCGCGATGAGGGGCCCAGTATTAACATAATTACACGTAGTGGCATGACCATGGGAGGAGCTAAGGAAAAGGTCACAGCCGAACCACTTATCAGAAAATCCACTGACAAAAGGGAAACCCTGGACTTACAGAAAGAAAAAGAAACCTTCCTTGAAGCTGGAAAAGGATTTACCAAAAATGAGGCATCTACCTCTAAGGCCCCAACAGACCTGAAAGCAGATGACAAAGTGAAGTCGTTCCTATAAGCATGTATGAAGTTACTACGCAACTAGAAGGCGGTCAAGAACCTCCAAGCATTGATAGACAGCTGCGCAGAAAATATTTCCCCACCAATAAAAGTGAGAGATGTCAAAAAACTTTATAAGCATAAGAAGAGGACTGGTCGGGAAATGCGGCTAACTGCGCAGATTGGAGATTATGAAATGGATCAGGTCATCCTTGATCTAGGATCCGATGCGAATGTCATGCCTAAACAAATTTGGCAAATGATGGGAGAGCCCAAGCTAGAATGGTCTACTATACAGCTCCGCATGGCGAACCAGCAGAAGATCATACCGCTAGGAAGGCTATCAAAGGTTATGGTAGACATCGCGGGAGTTAAGGTATACACAGACTTTGAGGTGATTCAAATTGTAGCTGATGCGGACCCTTACCCTGTGATTTTAGGGATGGATTGGGCTATCTACATGGGAGGTATTATCAACTTAAAAAGGAAAACCTTGGTTTTTGAAAACGAGGGTACTCGAGTAATAGTCCCTCTAGATCCAGCGGAGGGCGACCGATATACAGAACCAGTGCGTGAAGGGGATGATGTTGATCAGATATACAAGCTAACTACCTGGAATGAGGATTGGATCAACCCTATCGCTGATGGCATGCTTTGTTGGGAGAAGGACAACAAATGTCTCTCTAACTCAGAAAAGGAGATAGAAAATTGGCAGAATCGGTTGCATGATGTCTTTGCGCTACAATGTCTGAAGATCACAAAGAGATTCCGCTGCATCTCGTCAGAGGTAAGAGAGTTTCCCTATTTTGATGATTCTGGTAGTGTTAAGGATTTTATTAGAACATTCGAAGCAGAAGTCCCAAGGGAATGGAGGATGTGGGCACTTAACCTAGCTATGTGTGCGACCCATGCACGGTGGTGGTAAACTCATAAGAACTCTTTCCAGGATTCATAGGAATGTCGCAGAATGTTGATCCTAAGATTCGAACCTCTGGTCAACCTACCTATGGAGATTTTCCTCAGCTGTGGGGACCCGCGCAAGAAATTTTTCGTATGGATGGAAGCATGGTGCAAAAGGACTTGGGATGAATGGTCCACATGTTTATCTACGACTTGGGACCTATCCCCACCACGTGGTATTTGGATGCAGAGCTACACCAGTGCACTCACCACTAGGATACCATGAGGGAAGATTTTTTGGGGACGTTCGAATTGATAGACGGGACTGAGAAATTAGATGAAGCCCTGCAGGACAAAGATGCTCTACTGTTTTATGACTCTCGCCCTGGCATAGAATGTGGGGAACCAGCTTGGGATGCGCAGATGTAGGATATTTCCAACTGTCAGAATCTATCAGTGAAAGAGTGTGATGAGGACCTGCGAAATATCACTATCTTGGAGTTCGAGGGTGAAAGCGCAGTTGGTGGACCCGCATTACAAGAAGTAGACATGACTAAGCCTCTCAAGTTAAGTGAAGTCAACATTGGAACGGAAGAACAACCCAAGATGGCTAGAAATGGGGATTACTGGGATGATGATACCATTGGAAAAATCGCAGAACTGCTCACTGAATATCAGGATCTGTTTTCCACAAAATTCTCAAAGCTCAAAGGTATTGTAGGAGACCTAGGTGTCATGCGGATCACCTTAAAACCTGATGCGTGTCCTGTCAAGCAACAACCTTGCCGTTTGAACCCAAAATATAAGCAGAAAGTCAGAGAAGAAATTGATAAAATGATAGATGTCGGCATCATCGATCTAGTAGAAAAATCTGATTGGGTAAGCCCTATGGTGGTCTAAGAAAACAAGACAAAAGGGGAAATAAGAATCTTCTTAGACCTGTGCAACTTGAATGATGCCTGCGTACATGATCCCTTCCCTACACCATTCTCTGATGAAATTCTTGACAGTGTGGGAGGTCAAGAAGCATATTCGTTCAATGACGGGTTTTCGGGCTACCATCATATCATAATCGTACCCAAATATCGCAACAAAAATACTTTCGCAACCGAATGGGGATCCTTCCAATACACCATCATGCCCTTTGGGTTCAAGAATTCCCCTACCATCTTCTCACGAGTAGTGGTGGTAGTATTCAAGGAGTTCATTCACAAGTTCCTAGAAGTATACTTTGACGATTGGACAGTGTTTGGATTGGTAAAGGAGCACATATCAAACCTGCGCATGATGTTGGATGCTTGTAGAAAACACCAAATCTCCCTAAACATTAAGAAATGCATATTCTGTGTACCTTTCAGGATATTGTTAGGACACGTGGTCTATCGGAAAGGATTGATGGTTGACCCATCCAAGGTGGCAGTTATCATCAATTTAGCAGTCCCCACAACTGAGAAGCAGCTGCACTCCATCCTCGGGCACACTAGATACTATAGGAAATTTATTCAAGGGTACACACTGATCATGACACCAATGGAGAAGTTGCTCAAGAAGGACGTATCTTTTTTCTGGGATGCAGAGTGTCAGAAGAGTTTTGAGTTGCTCAAAGAAAAGATGGTCTCTGCACCAATCCTCATATTTCCTGACTAGGCGAAGGTTTTTCATGTCCATGTGGATGCCTCAGGGATCGCCTTGACCGTTGTCCTCTCGCAGCCCGGGGAAGGGGACATTGACCACCCGGTTGCATTTGCTAGTAGAAAAATTTCTAGCGCAGAACGTAATTACTCTACTACTGAACGTGAGGGACTAGCCATGGTATATGCCCTGCAGAATTACTGACACTATCTACTAGGAGGGCACTTCAAGATGTTCACGGATCATTCAGCTTTAAAGTACCTAGTCAATAAGCCTGTGTTGGGGGGGAAGATTTGCCGATGGTTACTGTTGTTTCAGGAGTATGATTTTGAGATAATTTTAAATCCTGGGAGACTAAATGTTGGACCGGACCACTTGTCCCGCATCGAGAGTGGTGAAGAACCAACTAACCTAGAAGTAGGCTTGCCCGATGCACAACTATTCGCTATTAAGGTGGTTGACGAGAAATTTATAGATATTATTCAATTCTTAACTACGGGGATGGCGCCTACAGACTACTCGGTACAACAGAAAAGATAATTGGTCACCCATGCCACTGAATTTACCATCATTGCGGGCCAATTGTACAAGCTGGGAGCTGATGAGGTGTTGTGAAGGTATGTACTGGAGCATGAAAGAAACACCATTTTAGCAGAAGCCCACGGAGGAGTGGCAGGAGGTTACTATGCCAAAAAAGAAACTGCGGAGAAGATACTAAGAGCTGGGTTGTGGTGGCCCACATAGCATAGTGACTCCCACGCATATTGTAAAGCATGTGACGTGTGCCAACAGACAGGAAGACCTTCGCGCTGGGACAAGATGCCCTTGCAACCATAGACAGCCATACAGGAATTTGATAAGTGGGCCATTGACTTCGTAGGCCCCATTAACCCCCCCCCCAGGTAAGAAGATAGGTGCTCGATATATCATTACGGCCAAAGATTACATTACCAGGTGGGGCTACAGCTGTCAAGGACTGCACTACGGACACAGCAGCGCACTTCCTTTTTGAAAATATCTTAACCAAGTTTGGGTGCCCCAGGGTCCTGATGAGCGATAAAGGGACACATTTCATTAATGAAACTATTAAGGCTCTGACTGAGGAATTCTAGATCCACCATGCCAAAAGTACCCCATTTCATCCGTAGTAAAATGGAACTACAGAGGCATTTAACAAAATTTTGGAACAAGTGCTCACCAAGGTCTGTAATGCACAATGGAGTGGTTGGGACGTGCACATCCCCTCTATCCTCTGGGCCTACATAACCACATGTAAGAATCTCACGGGAAAAACACCCTTCCGCCTGGTCTACTGAAACGTAGTTGTTATGCCTATGGAATACATTGTTCCTAGCTTGCGCATCTCGTCCTTCACAAATATGGCTGATTCTGACATTATGGAGAAACGCTTGGCATAGCTGGTAGCATTGGAAGAAGACCGGCTCACTGCCCACTTTCACCAACAGGTTCAGAAGGCACGGGAGAAAGCGTGGCATGATCGCCATATCCGGGAGAAAGACTTTTCGGAGGAAGCATTGGTCCTACTATACGATAGCCAGTTCGCGAAACACCCAAGGAAATTCCAACAACACTGGTTAGGTCTGTATGTGGTCAAAGATATTACCAACGGCGAAGCGGTCAGACTAGCCACACTACGCAAAGAGTCCCTACCAGGATATGTCAATGGATGTCGGCTAAAGCCCTACCGGGACTCTGCAGTGTCAATCAAATGGCTATATGGCCGAAGTAGTTGTACCATGAATTCAAATTCATCATTCCCCCTGGAAGGTGCCTAAGAAGCAATTGCCCACTGCACCCCTGAACCCGATGGTGCTCACAGCGGAAGGCCTGGAGGTGACCCCGCTAACCTGGTTACCCCCGTATGTACGGCCATGCAGAACAAAAACCCGTATGCCTAACAGAGATGTCGTCTGTTCCTATCTGCAGATGCCTCTGGTCCCCAAGGAAGTGCCCCAGCAGGGAGATATGTTTGGACAACTTCCTAACATAAAGTTTGATGACCATGACCTAGGGAACTTGGATGATTTTCCTTCATTAGATCCATGATTGTACTTGGAGCAGGTGATCAAAGATGGTGTGTCCAAATTCGAGCCAATGCTTTGGGTCACAGGATTAGCCGGGGCAGACATCCTGAACTTTCTGCGCCTTCCCCATTTTGGATGCTATAACATAACCAGCCTCATCGTTCGCCAACTGCTGGCACTTTTTCATGATGGATGCTTGTGGCTTCAAGGCTACATATCAATCGATGTTGCCCTCATTCACTGCATCACATGCCTCCCAATGAATGGGAATGACCTTAGGGACGGAACGGGCAAGAAATTTGAGCACCATACTGCCAACATTATCTGGAAGAAGTACGATGTCAGACACAACAAGCGGGGCTTCCTAATTAATACCATCTAGGACCCAGGGACGCGCATGGGCACTTTACTGCTTGCCTGCAAATTGATACAAAAATTTCAGGCCGCAATTGTCCCTGCTCACGTAATTCAGATTGTTGGCTAGTGCGAAAAATGAGTCTGCTACAATTGGTCCCAGTACCTGGTGGAAGAATTTCTCGACAATGTGCATGAAGCTCAGGAGCAAAGAAAAGCATTCTACTACTTGTGGATGCTCCTGCTAATCATCTTAGTTTCCTGGGAGACCCTGGAAGAAGCAGTCTTCCCCCCTCTAGAGGTTGGCATGTGCGAAGGGGCGCGGTTTTCCAACCTATGGGACTCAAAGGACCCCAAGAGGGTGGAGGAAAACAAGTTCTTCTGGATACTGTACGATGGGGTTATCTATGCGGCCATTGATTCCCAACCGCGCCTGTCCCCAGCCGTCTATGACAAGTATAAGAAAATAGAGGCATTTCATATAACCATGCACAATGTGCAAATTTAGGACCGAAAGGCTCACACTCGACATAATATTCCATACATGACTACTGAAGCTAAAATTGAACAGGTAATCGCCAGTTGGCCACCAGAGTGGGAGGTCATAGCTCCGCCAATCACCCTAGACGCAGCAAGTGCATCTGCCCCCCCCCCCCCCCCGGGCAGGTCGTATCTCCATGCCCCCAGCATCTACGCCGCATACGAGACCTAGAAGCACCACTGCACAACTAGAACCAGATTCACCGCCGGACCACCACATAAACGATGCTGATGAAACAGGTACGTCCATCCTGCACACCCTTAAGCAGCCCCATGAATTGTCTCAAGGGCCTAAAAAAACGTAAGGCCACTAAGACTGGCACCACCACGGAAGTTACCCTCACAGAGGATGACCTCGATCATATTTTCGATGCTATCACCACTGCGTCCGCTGATCGATGGAATCTTTGGGAAGAACAACACAAGGATGTTGTATATGTTTTACAAGCTGAGCTGCAGGCCCTCCAACTCAAATTAGACACACTTCAAGTGAGCGCGGATCAAGCGAGGCAGAATCAGATGAGCATAGATCAAGAGAGGAAAAACCCTGTGGTTTCATTAGCCCCCGTTACAGCCTTGGCCACCATTGCAGATAGCCAGATCTTCCCCCTCCCCGGTGCAACCCTTGCCTTGGAACCCGCTGAATTGTGCGCCCAAGTCCAGGTATGCTCCTCCATCGGCCTTGAGTTTGGTCGATTGGCCGGTGCGCAGTTGCAAGAATTATTGACCGCTGTCACCAACGAAATCTAGCATCGCGAACTCTGAGTACGGTAGCACCTCAGCACAACTGAGCAGACTATTCTGACCCAGGCCACCGAAGTCGCTCAAATCCAAGTTGCGCACGTCGCAACCATCGCGCAGCAGGCTGCCCTCGAACAACTGATTAGCAAGCTCTGTGAGGACATGCCCGAAGTCATTCTAGCTTCCGCTGAACCCCAAGCTAAGGTTGAAGGTTTGGTCACTGCCCTGAAGGCATCCTGGACCGAGGTACAGGATGTCAAGGTTGAGTTCGAACTTCAGCTCGCACCTTTACAGGCCAAGCTATAGCCTGAGACCCCTTTGGAGGTACGCGCCCAACGCGCCGCGTTGGTTACGGAAGTCACGACCACTATTACAATGCAGATTAGTCAGGGTGTCACTCTGCTTGAGTAGGCTATGGAATTATTGTCCCAAGTGTAGCATGACCCTCTCCTCCGCAAGATCGATCAGGAGTTAACGCAGAAGGAGCACGACTTTGAGGAGCTGGAAGTTACGATGGCCACTCTAATCCCAGCCCAGAACTTAGCCCATCTCAATACCAGCCATGCACTTCGCACATATATTATGGGGTTGCGGTGCAAGAAACAAGTACTCAGTGATAATCTCACGCCATGGTCGGATGACGCCCTCAAGCTATCTCAAGACTTAGATGGGGCGGTGAAACAATTGAACCAAACTCTCGATAGCGTCACCGCTGCTACGAAAGGACCGACCTCATAGAAACTGGTGGACATCGCACAGACTGTTGCAGCACAAATCCTTCACATTTTGCCTCCTCTCACGACCACACTGGAACAACTCAAGGAACGGATGAAGCCCTCACCGGCACTATGACTCGAGACAAGTCACAAGATTGTGTTGGGGGACTTTTGGAATGGGGGTTCCTAGCCCTAATTTTGTCCATTTTTGCAATATTTTTGTAATATTTGGTCTAGCGAAGGGGGTTTGCGGTGGGTCAAACCCCCAATGGATTGTAATGGGTCGAAAGAGTAGACCTAGGGTCCGCAAACCATGTTTTGCGGACCATAGGATAGCGTAGGCTAAGGTGCTATAAATAGATGGGTAGATCAAGGCTAGAGGTAGGCTAAGATTGGTTGATGATAATTGCAAACTGTTTAGATTTTTTTTTTGTTATAATTGGGTAAGGACTTTGGCTGGCTATGTGCGCAGAGATCCTCAGTCCTGTTGTGTGCGGACCCCGCTAGCTGTGTGTGTAGGTTGGGAATTGGGTCTGTAAGTGGATTTTGGAAGCTAATGAGTGATAAATCTGTTTGATCGCATCTCTGTGTTATAGATCGATTATGTTCTTGTTATTACGGAGATTCTGTTTTTTTATCAATATTGATGTGCACGTAGATGTGAAGGTATTAATGAGATCTGATTAGTAATAGTTGTTTATGCTATCTGTGGTTATGAACTTCTTATTCTGCACGTACACTGTTAAAGGTTCTGCGATAAGATTTCTTCTATGCAAATCTAATAGATCTTAACAACGTCACCTCTATTAACTCTCTTTCTCTCAGAGTGCAAAGACCTAGTTCCAGCACCCTCCCATACTACTTCGGGTGAGACCTTGGCCTGTGCAAGCAGGTTATTTCCGAAAAGGCTAGTAGTATAGAGGTTTGTTGGCAAACCTTAAATCCGAACCTGGGTCAGGACCCCTCAAGCCAACACTATACAATAGTCCTGACAAATATGTGTGAATTATTTTAAGAGAAATAATGAAGCGTTAATTTGTTTAGAGCAGAGTTGAGTTGCAGGAAAATTCTAATTTTCCTACATCATAGTCTCATTTAATATATAAAGTTGAATTTTCCTACATCATAGTCTCATTTAATATATAAAATTGAGCATTCAATCTCGGAAAGATATACATAACGGATAGATTTTGCAAGTCATCTAGAGGAAATGATTGCATAGACAAAAATTTTGTAGCAATCATAATGTTTTTGCTCACCATGTTTCTACTCTCCTTTTAGACTATGTTTGCAATCAAAGTGATAACGATTAATTTTGTAGTGTTACTTATATATGAAAAATGTTAATACCGGAAGAAAAATTAAGGTTAAGCATTCTTATATTTTTATACAATTAACTCAGTTATGCATTTTACTCGCTAACGCTTGAAAACGCTCAAACATTATGGGAATCATAGAACACAACGGAGAACAATAATTTTTATCATACATAGCAGAAGACAAAGATTTTGAAACAAGAATTCATTGCAATTATGGAGAAGAAAATCACAGGTTTTTCATTACATTAAAGGCCTTGCCTTGCTTGGATTGCTCAGGCTGAGGAAAAATACATATTTAAAGATAATGGATAAAGATCTAGATTTTTCCTCATGTTTTCTGCATGAGCTACAATACAATTTCTAGAAGTCAAGGGCGGTGGCTATCAAATGGTTGGCGTGAGCGGTGATTGTTAGAAGGTCGATGTAGAAAGTGGAGTTGGTTGGATGAATACTGCAACATCGGTTGCCTTCTGGAGTATTATTTGGATTCACAACTAAAAATAAATGTATTTCATTATATACGAGCCTCTAGTATTAATCTCTTATCTCTGGTACTAATCTCTGATAACGGGTTTCCATTGGTATTATCTCGTATTCCTACGGTTTGAGATTGGTAACAGTTTTCCATCATATACGAGTCTCGGGTACTAATCTCTGGCAATGATCTCTAATAATGGGTTTCCATGGATATTATCTCTTATTCATATGGTTTGAGATTAGTAACAATTTTCCATCGATATTATCTTTGATAATAAAGATTTTTTTTTTAACTATTAACCTATAAATAAGATTTTATGATAGTATTATGTTTAGATTATTAATGTTATCAAATATTTTTATAGATATTAATAGAGCCATTAACATTTAAAATATAAACTTTTTACTATATTTATTTCACATTTTTATCATGTTTTTTACTCTCTTTTTACACTTCTTCTCTCACATTTTTTTTGGCATATTTAAAATAGAACTTAGGGTTCAGTTTTGGGCATATTTGTGGAATGGTTTTTGGGAATTAGTTTGTGTGTTGTTTCACTTTACTCAAAAATAAAATAGATCAACTTATGCAATGCATCATAAGTAATGGTTATTTATGGCTATTTATTTTTTTGGACCAGGCATCTACGCTCATAATTAGGTTTTGAATCAATAGTTACTATGTTTGCATTCAAATTGATAATGATTAATTCTATAGTGTTACAAATATATAAAGAATTTTAGCAATATGTAAAGAAAATTAAGGTTAAACATTTTTATATTTTTATATATTTTTCTAGTTGACTCAGTTATATTAGGTGCATTGTAACATGCAAAAAAAAATATAAATAAAATTTAATCATTAATGTAAAAGATATTTTATAATATTGTTTTGTTTAGGTTATTGTGTTTTCAAATGTTTTTAGATATTAATATAGCCATTAAAATTTAAAAAATAAACTTTTTACCACATTAGTTTACTTACTACATTACTCTATTATATTGACTTGCAAAATTTTTTATATTAATTTATAAAAAACAAATATTATGTACATTTACGCCATCAAAATCACCCGAGGATCGCACTCGATCTGGGACACACTAACCCATAACATGAATGGATTTTTCCCCACAAAGTTTCGAACCGATGGCCTTTACATCACATAGTGACTTAACAATACACCCCATCACCGTTTATTCTACGCCCCATGGGCATAATATAGTTTATAAAAAAAAAATACATGAGTAAGAATAAAATATTCACATATTGTAATTTATAGTTAAAAAATGATATATTTAAAAGAAATATTGGATGGACTTAATATTACACAATTTTTCCTTTAGTTTTATAATTTTGACAGAGATAAATAAAAACATGTCTAATATAAAGGTCACAACGTATAGATATTATATATAAAGGTTCCACGGTCACAAGGGTAGATTGTACATGAGTACACCATGAATTTAGAAGATGGTCATAATGTTCAGTATCTCCAAAAATAACCCAGACATACTCACCAAGTATCTAGGGGTATGTCTACACATCGATCTACATAAGCAAGTGATATTGTTTAAGGCCATATTCGTAGATGAGGCTTGTGTACAAGTATAGTACCCAAAGAACGTAGGTCGAAAGAAAGGGCAGTTAAGTGGATCAAAGTATAATAATACGCTTCTAAGGAGCGGAAGAAGAAGTAGAAAGGGGGAAAAGATAAAAATATTGTAATCACAACACACTAGTGCAAAGACTTAAACAACCATTGTAACCATTGACAGTCATACAAAGGAGAAGTGTTGGAAGTTGCATCTAGAGATTAACTTAAAGAACAAAAGGAAATGTTTAAAGAATAAGTAACTCATGGACATTGATTCAAGTAACTAGGTTGAAATTAGCTCGAACATGGATAAGAAAATTGTCCGTACATTAGTGTGGAAGGAATGAATAGCCTTTAGAAATAGGAATAGAATGAAGAGACCAGACTCTTCCATATAAAAATAGAGATCAATAAGACAAAGATTGATGCTTTGTTCGACTAAGGATCATAAGAAAATATCATTGCTGTAAATCTAGTCAACGAATTGGGCTTGAAAGTTCAATATCATCCAAGCCCATATCCATTAGGATGGGTAAATAAGGATATAGATATAAAAGCAACCAAACAATGAAAAATAAGATTTTCTATCATCATTGATTTTATTGATGAAGTAGAACTAGATATACTTCCCCTTAATATATATCGAGTGGTGATTGGAAGTCCCTATATGTACACATGGGATGCAATATTCATGCAGAGAGCCAACCAATATTTCCTCATTAAGGATGGACAATACTTTATGATCAACATGCAAAAGGGAAAATTCAAAATTTCGCTAATAAGTGTCAACCAATCCAAGAAACTAATCAGTTATAGTAAGATGTATGTTTTACTCTTTTTAAAGGAAAATAAGTTTGTATAAGAGTCAATGAGTGTAAATTCACCTCTCGAAGGGTGTACTAAGAAACAAAAACAACAAATGGAGGTGTTGTTATAGGAATATAAGGATTTTCTCCAAGAGTCTAAAGGGATATCACCTAAGAGGGAAGTTGAGGGTGAGATTTAGCTACTAACGAAATCCCCATTACTAAACATTAGGTTATACAAGTAATTTTTTATAGAACCGTGTAAGGTGAAGACTCAAAATGCAACAAATACTGGAATAGGGTGTCATTCAACCAAGTACCTCGCCATGTGGGTCGCCCATCATCAGTGTTCCATAGAAGTATGGGACTTGGTTGATGGGTACTGATTTCATAACGTTAACAAAATTTCACATAAGAATAAGTACCCCATACCCAAAACAAATGTTTTGATGCATCAATAGCAGCAAGTGAAATACTTCACCAAGCTAGACTTAAATTATGGATATCACTAGGTTCAAGTCAAAGAAGAAGATAACTGGAATACTACCTTTAAAACCAAGAATGGTTTGTATGAGTGGTTAGTCATGACATTTGGCATATGTAATACACCAACTACATTTGTGAGGTTAATGAATGATATATTAATCCCTTTTATAGATTCATTTATTACGATCTATTTGGATAATATACAGGTATGCAATGTTACTTGGGAGGATCACATATCACATTTGATGCAAGTGCTAGAAACATTAAAGAAGCATCATCTATTATCAAATATCAAGAAGTCTGAGTTTGCACAACAATATTTGGTGTATCTGGGGTATGTGATAAAGGAGGAGAGCCACAAAAAAATCCTATCAATATGGAGGCCATCATGAAGTGGTTTTTGTCTACTAATGTTTATGAGGCCAGGAGTTTTGATGGGAAGCACAATACCTAAGGTAATTTGTAGCGTCATTTCTAACAGTATTCACACCACTACTGATGCAGGAGCATTAGGCTCAAGAAAATTCTTTGTATTTTAATATACTTAGGGGTTTTGTGTTTTCAAGGGAGTTGGTTTCTTATATAATGTTTTGAGTGATTTTAATGAGAATTAATTAAATATTGTGAGGAATTTTGTAAATGTTCTCAAATGTTGGAGAAAATGAGAGAATTAGGCTAGTTGAGAGTGCATAGGGATTGAGAGATTTAGGAATTAATGGTAAATCCTAAATTAGAATTGGTTGCATGATTTTGTGGATGAAAGAGGATCCTTAGGGATTAAGTAGAAATCTTAGGATTAAAGAGGATTCTTAGGAATTTGTTGAGAAGATAAAGGATCTGAAACCAAAAATAGTTTCAGAACCTTTTGTATAAATTGTAAGCCTCAAAGGCATAAAAAAAGAGAAAAATAGATAGGTGGAGAGAGAAGCAGGATTTGGATTGAAGCCTACGGGCTATAAAAAAAAAGGCCACTGATTTGAATATTAGGCCAGAGGAAGAATTTCCTATGTAATTATTGTGTGTTAATACAAAGAACTCAATATTATGATTTTGTATTTCATTTCTGAGTTATATGGTGTGCAGGTGAAATTGATAGAATCAAAGGAAGTCCATAAATTTTATATTGAGCTATAGGATATTAAATGTATGAGACTGTGTGTTTAATTGTGATTGTGAAATTGTGTGAATCGATCACAAAATGGATCGATGTCACAATATGGTCCTTAACATTGATGTCAAATTCGTACAACGTAGAGGCAAGTAGGCTGGAGTATTGAATTGTAACGAATTAAATTGAGAATTCGAATATATGGCAGGATTGCAATTGAATGTAAGGTCGAAGATACCGGGAATCAAGTTTTAGATCTACTAAATCGTTCCCAAGAATAGAGAGGAATTGGAATCATATGTTCCAGATGTATATATTGACGAGATGATTTAAGTTCTAAAACTTAAAGAGGGGCAATAACAAATCTGGCAGATTTAAGGAAAGAAGGTTGTTAGAGTGCGTTGGGGTTTTATTGCAATTATAAATGATGGAGATAGAACTATTACAAACCCAAAATATTCAATTTCTGAATTGCATGGAACTTGAGAGAAGGAATAGAAGAAACAAAGGTCAGAAGTTTGGAACTAGAAGTTAGTGGTGAAGTGGAATAGTGAAGATGGGTTTGAAAACCACCAAGGGTTTATCGTGCTGCTTTGAAAGGGTAAGCAGTATTGAAGAAATTTACATGATAGACCTTCGGAAGTGACACATCGCAAATCAATACCACCTATTTCGCGTTATTTTGGAAGGATAAGTTGTCGGGCTTAATTTTATGTGATAGTCGTCCAATCAAAGGAGGTAAAGATCTGACGGTGTTTGCATCAGAAGTTGTGCAAAGGTTAATGAAAGGTGTGGAACCGACAGTGAAAAAGGTATGTTTAAAATAGCATAGGTTTAAAACCTTAAACATCGTGTTTGATGGAATGCAACTGCCATTGGATGGGAAGTGGATAGATCACGGGCAAAGGTGCGTTAACAATTGTTGTGGGACCCAACATATATACGTTGGTAATTATGTTTAACCAAAGTCAAATTCGTAAGATACGAATCATTATAAGGTAGATATCTTATATGGTTGGAAACATGAATTATGGAAAGGTGAGTTGGTATGCTGTGGGGCCAAAGATTTTCTTTGGCGTTTTAACCAAAGTTGAAGTCGTAAATATGATTTTCCATAAAGTGGGTTTTAGTATATGGTTTTAACCATTGATCGAAAAGGTAAGCTTCCGCTTATGAGATTACTGTGTCTGAGATTTATTGGGGTTTTAATTTGAAAAGAATTTTATATGTGTGTTGTGGGTTAAATGCAGTTTTGGCTGCATCATTTTGGTATCAAAGCTGGAAAATCTCTTTTGAAAGTTAAAGATTTTTTAATTAAATCATAATGCATGTGTGATGAGGGAAGAAAGAGGAGATCAGATATTAAATTTGATAAGCAGCAGATACACAGAATTGAAGTGAACAGGCATTTGCAGAAATAAATGAAAACAATTCAATCAAAGTACAAGTGAATGAAGAGAACAAGGTTGTGCAGAGATATTGAAGGTGAGATAATTTTAATCTAGTTTAAAAATTGTGATTGTAGAATTATAGTTGCCGACAAGATGAAGACAAAGTTTTTGGTGATGATGGTAGTGAACCTAAATATTCCAGCTAAAGTTTGGATAGGGAGAAAAACTGAAGTGTTCTAAAGAGAAGGCGAGTTGAGGATATAAGCCTAGAGAGAGCAGAAGAGAGTGCTCAAGAGGTTCCATAGATAGAGAACCAGTGCTTGCCAAAAGACCAATTCCAGAGAGGGGATTGGTGAGGTAAGTGGCAGCAAGGGGAACTTGTTGTTGTAGAGGCTTAGTGCAACTCATAATGATTGAGGAGCTCATGAAGAAGATGATCATGGAGGATAAGAGAAGAGGTTCTAAATAATGCCACAGAGATAATATGAATGATGAGGATAGAGAAAGAGATATTGCAGTGATTAAAGTACAACTGGAGGTACTAGAGGGATGGCTACAAGAAGAGGAAAACCATAGAGGAGGATGGATCTTTCCACTGAAGGGAAAGAGGGTAATCTGGCACCCATTACAAATGAAGTGGAGGCAGAAGGAGATTGCCTTATGGAAAGAAGAACTCATATTTTTTTTGTCAAGGATAGAATTTGAGGATTCCACATGCAAATCTGTTCGAGGAGAAATGCTTGAAGAAGAAAACAAGACTGAAAGGTCTTATGTTTTTAAAACTAATGAATTGTGTATGATTGCAGGTACATCATAGGATGATGAACAAGCTTTATATTTTGTTAAGGAGAAGAATTTGAATTTGAATTCTATTGAGAATGATGCTGAGATAGAAAAATCTCAGAAAGAAATGAAGACAGAGGGGTCTAATAGAAATATCCAGCAAAATATTTAAACAGAGGAAGAAGGACCATCTGATGATTGGTCAACAACAAGTGAAGGTGTGAAAAACTGTGTAAATTTTCCAAGTTCTAACCCAATTGAAATTGTTGAGTTATATAGAAAGTTAGTCGATCTTCAAAGAAGAGAGTTGGAAAAGCAGAGGATCTATACTCAGCATAAATTGCTGAATGTGAAAGACAAAGAAATTGTCAGGAAACAGAGGATAAGGATGTAAGAATGATTCAGCAAATTGAAGAAGTTCATTATTGTGAACCAAAGCAGAGAGACATTCCTGAAACAGATGATAAGAAGGAGAGACTAGCTCACAGTCTCATGGAGAATTTAAATCAGCATACTAATGTGCTGACAAAGGAATTAAACAAAAACTCAAAACAGCATATTGTAATGTTTCCAGAGGAGGAAGAAGCATTGAAACCTTGTATTTTTAATACTAATAATTCATGTGTTAATTATGCAGGAAAAGAAGGACAACAAATGGAAAATTTCAGAGAATCTAATGAAAGGGAAACTATGTTAAATGAAAACATAGTGGAGTATCATCATTATATCATGGTGATTGGAACAATGGAGATAACCTTGGAAGCTGGAAAGAAAGACAATGAAGATTTTCCGAGTCTTGAAAGAGACTTGGAACTGCTAGAAGAAGATTTTGTGACTGGATCATCAAATGAGACCATTGGGTATTGTGATTTTGAAATTTATAATTTGACTGTGTTTACAGGTGTTGCAGAAGACAATCCATCTCTTGGAGTTGTGTTGAATTAAGATGAACTGTTGCAGAAGAAGGAACTCATAAATTCCAAGGAAGGTGAGACAGTCATGTCTCATATGAAGGGACTTGTTATTATTGATGACAAGGAGGAGTTGGCTTGTCCGATTGGCCAAGAGAAGACTGTAGGACAGACTTTTAGAACTGCCATGGTGATGGAGAATCAGAATTCTATTCTGATAAAGGATGAAGATACAATGTTTGAAGAATTTGAATTGATTGCCAGAATCAATCAAGGAGGTGATGGACAATTACTAAAGATTTTCAAAGAAGAAGAATAAGGATATGCTGAAACTAAATTGCAGCATATTGATGATGTGGTTGACATAAAACAAGTACAAAGGGAATGGTTGAAATGCTTGCGAAAAAATTTTGAACAAGAGAAAGGAATTGCAGACATTGAAGTGAAAATTCCTGAAGTTGTGGAAGAGATAGGAGCAGATACTAGTTTGCCAAAATTGATTATGCTTGTTAGTATACAAGGAACAATGAATGATTATGTTGTTGTGGTTAAAGAATCAAAAGATAATTTATTTTTTAAAAATAAATTTGCAGGTGATAAGCAGAAGAAGGATGTTGCAGAGGGAGATATCTTCAAAGATATTCAGGAAGCTTGGGAGGCAGCAACATCTACAGCAATGTCCAGAGAAATATTTACAGCAGAAACTGAAAGTAAATGGACAAAGTATAACAAAAGGTAGAGTGGTTACTCTTCAAAAGATAACCTGGATATAGAGATTGAAAGTATAAGGAGGTTGATGATGAAGGTGTCTCAGAAAAAGACAACAGCAAGAAAGCAAAGTAACAACAGCAAAGAAAAGATAAGAACATACTGTGAAAGCATAGCTAGCGGAAAGATGCAGAATAAAATATGGAAGCCTCGAAAAGTGCAACTGAAGAATAATGCAACTTATGGACAGCAGCAAATGGGATCAAGGAAGACAAAGATTAAAAGCACATGATCGGGAGATCATGATTATTTTTTACCTTGGGAGTCTGATGCAGGAGCATTAGGCTCAAGAAAATTCTTTGTATTTTAATAGACTTAGGGGTTTTGTGTTTTCAAGGGAGTTGGTTTCTTATATAATGTTTTGAGTGATTTTAAATAGAATTAATTAAATATTGTGAGGAATTTTGTAAATGTTCTCGAATGTTAGAGAACATGAGAGAATTAGGCTAGTTGAGAGTGCATAGGGATTGAGAGATTTAGGAATTAATGGTAAATCCTAAATTAGAATTGGTTGCATGATTTTGTGGATGAAAGAGGATCCTTAGGGATTAAGTAGAAATTTTAGGATTAAAGAGGATTCTTAGGAATTTGTTGAGAAGATAAAGGATCTTAAACCAAAAATAGTTTTCATAACCTTTTGTATAAATTGTAAGCCTCACAGGCATAAAAAAAGATAAAAATAGATAGGTGGAGAGAGAAGTAGGATTTGGATTGAAGCCTACGGGCTATAAAAAAAAGGCTACTGATTTGAATATCAGGCCAGAGGAAGAATTTCCTATGTAATTATTGTGTGTTAATACAAAAAACTCAATTTTCTGAGTTCGTATTTCATTTTTGAGTTATATGGTGTGCAGATGAAATTGATAGAATCAAAGGAAGTCCGTCAATTTTATATTGAGCTATAGGATTGATTAAATGTATGAGACTATGTGTTTAATTGTGATTGTGAAATTATGTGAATCGTTCATAGAATGGATCGATGTCATAATATGGTCCTTCACATTGATGTCAAATTCGTATAGCGTAGAGGCAAGTAGGCTGGAGTATTGAATTGTAACGAATTAAATTGAGAATTCGAATATATGGTAGGATTGCAATTGAATGTAAGGTCGAAGATACTGGGAATCAATTTTTATATCTACTTAACCGTTCCCACGAATAGAGAGGAATTGGAATCATACGTTCCAGATGTATATATTGACGAGATGATTTAAGTTCTAAAACTTAAAGAGGGGCAATAACAAATCTGGCAGATTTAAGGAAAGAAGGTTGTTAGAGTGCGTTGGGGTTTAATTGCAATTATAAATGACGGAGATAGAACTGTTACAAACCCAAAATCTTCAATTTCTGAATTGCGTGGAACTGGAGAGAAGGAACAGCAGAAACAAAGGTCAGAATTTTGGAACTGGAAGTTAATGGCGAAGTGGAATAGTGAATATGGGTTTGAAAACCACCAAGGGTTTAGTGTGCTGCTTGGAAAGGGTAAGCAGTATTGAAGAAATTTACGCGATAGACCTCCAGAAGTGACACATCGCAAAGCAACACCACCTATTCTGCGTTAGTTTGGAAGGATAAGTTGTCGGGCTTAATTTTTTGCGATAGCCGTCCGATCAAAGGAGGCAAAGATCTGATGGTGTTCGCATCAGAAGTTGTCCAGAGGTTAACGAAAGGTGTGGACCCGACAGTGAAAAAGGTACTTTTAAAATATCATAGGTTTAAAACCTTAAACATCATGTTTGATGGAATGCGACTACCATTGGATGGGAAGCGGATAGATCACGGGCAAGGGTGCATTGAAAATTATTGTGGGACCCAACATATATACGTTGGTAATTATGTTTAACCAAAGTCAAATTCGTAAGATACAAATCATTATAAGGTAGGTATCTTATATGGTTGGAAACATGAATTATGGAAAGGTGAGTTGGTATACTGTGGGGCCGAAGATTTGCTTTGGGGTTTTAGCCAAAGTTGAAGTTGTAAATATGATTTTCCATAAAGTGGGTTTCAATATATGGTCTTAACCATCGATTGAAAAGGTAAGCTTCCGCTTATGAGATTACCATGTCTGAGATTTATTGGGGTTTTAATTTGAAAAGAATTTTATATGTGTGTTGTGGGTTAAATGTAGTTTTGGCTGCATCAACTACACAGTATAACATCAAGCAACAAGAGTTTCCAATATGGAAAGGCTCAGTAGAGGCCCTATGAGACAAAGAATAATATTAGTTAAGTATCAGTTTTAGCATTATTTAACTTTCAAAAACCTTTTGAAGTGAATACAAATGCAAGTGGGTATGATATCAGAGTGGTCTTGATGCAAGGAGGAAGGGATGTATGTTACCATTCTAAATTATTTCATGGGGTGGTTCTTAACTACCCTACCTACGAAAAGGAGATCTATGCCATGGTGCAAGTTGCAAATAAGTGGAAACATTATTTGATAGGAAAGGAGATAGTAATCCACATAGATCACTAGTTGTTACAGTATTTACAAACTCAAAGTAAGCTACAACAAACTAGGCATTACAAGTGGATAGGGTGTTTACAACGGTTTCATTTAGTCAACAAGTATAAGAAGGGTATCACAAATAATTTACTCGACATGCTTTAAAGTTCGCCCACATCAAATATAACAAATTTGGAAACTCTAATGCACATGGATCCATTCAACCATGATGCATACAGAGAGGCATATTCAGAGGATGAGGACTTCAAGTAGGTGTTTTGATAGTTGTAGAGCCATAGTCATGTGCATGATGGGGATGACACAATTGAATACCATCTCCAGGATAATTAATCTACAAAATGGATAAGTTACGTGTTCCTAAAGGTGAGAAATTGCAGTCGATTAAAGAGTCTCACATCTCCAAGGTTGCAAGGCACTTTGGTGTAGGGAAGACCATGGCCAACTTGTAAAGGTATGTGTATTGGCCCAAGATGAAAGAATGGGTAGCTAGGTTCATAAGAGGAAGCGTGCTTTGTTGCACCAACAAGCCTAATAACAAGAATCATGGTCCATATCATCCCTTACATATACCCACTCATCCATGTGAAAGACTTTCCATGGAATTTGTAGGATGTTTACTAACAACCAGTAATGGACATGACTACTTGTTCATGGTAGTTGGCAAGTTTAGCAAGATGTGTGCTTTGATACCCAAAAAAAATACCATAAGTGTGCAAGAAGCGAAGAACTTGTTCTTTGGATAGGTTTAGTTTCATTTGGCATACCAAGGAGCATCGTTTTAGATAGGGACACAAGATTTCTTAGTGTGTTTTGGACTACATTGTGGGAGAAGATGGACACAAATTTATATAGGTCTACAACATTCCATCCATAGAAGGATGGGCAGAGATAAGTAGTCAATAGGACTTTGGTGCAGCTTTTGATGGATTAAAATTAAAGGCGTCTAAAGACCTAGGATGAAAATTTGATATATATATATATATACAATGCTCTTATGACAGAGAAATCCTCACTTCTACTGGTAATTCCCCATTTCAAACTTCTTTTGGATATATGCCGCCTTCACTTTAGGATATTGTATATGGGAAATAAAGAGGAGTGAGTGAGGATATTGTAGGGGATTCCTTAAGGGAAGAAAAATGTGTTGAGAAGATCAGGCAGATCCATATATAGGTACAGGAGACACTGGAGAAGTAACAGATAAAATATAAGACAAGACATGACCGACACAGAAAAAAGAGTTCGTTGAAGATGGGAGATAGAGTATGGTTATGTTGATGCACGTCAGTACAGTAAAAACTTTCGCTAACCACAGCGAGTGTCTTCCCATTCCCTTAACCAGAAAAAACAAAGTCAAATCTTAAAAGAAATTTGCATAACAAAAAAATAACAAAAAATTCTTAATAAGTGGGACCCTACCTTAAGAAAAATTAAATACCATCTGCAATAATATGATCAACATGTGATTCAGATTTTTGTTATAATTGGGTTGAAGTCAAAAATTTCCTACTATGAGCACAACCGGTGTGAAATAAACCTGAACATGTGATGCCAAACTTACTAACAAATTTATACAACATCTCAAAGTGTTTGAAGGGTTTTTGCCTTTATTTTATGTCTTATATGTTTCTTAGATTATAATATAATAATTTTTTAGATTATAATCTATTGACAATGTGGGTTTGGCTTTGGCTTTGGTTTTGACTTTTCTTTTTATTTGGATTTAAATTTCATAATTTAATTTCTAAGTTTCGTAACTTCATTTTTTAGAAGTATTTTTGACATCCAAGTTATTTCTTAGATTATAATATAATGACAATCTCTGTTTGGTTTTGGATTTTTTTTATTTGGATTTAAATTCCATAATTTAATTTTTAAATGTCATAAGTTAATTTCTTAGATTATAATATTTGGTTTAATGACAATCTTGGTTTGTTTTTTTTTTTTTTTTTTTTATTATTATTATTATGATATTTGGTTTAATGGCAATCTTTTTTTTTTTTTCTTTTTTTTTAAGTGGTTCACTTTCCTATGTGCCCGCACACACGTACTGGCTACATCCACGGTCTTAAGAAATCCCAGTACATCCTCCCAGGGGGATCTACTGTCGGCCTAACACTGAGGCCTAACCCCGCGGGTGTCAACGAGATTTGATCCTCGGACCTCCCAATCGGGGAGTACTTCAAGCGGGGAATCCACCGATTGAGCTAACCCTTGGGGCTGGTTTAATGGCAATCTTGGTTTCGTTTTGGTTTTATTTTTATTTGGATTTAAATTTCATGATTTAATTTATAAATTTCATAAGTTAATTTCTTAGATTATATTATTTGGTAATTTCATAAGTAAATTTCTAACTTTCATAAGTTAATTTCTTAGATTATAATATAATGACAATCTTGGTTTGGTTTTGGCTCTTCTTTTTAATTTAAATTTCATAAAAGTTTGAATTTAAATTTCATAAATGTTGATTGGGATAGTTGGAACTATATTTGACTTATAAGTTATAATGCCAATCAATAAATTTAAATTCAGTACCTTATAGTTTAATAGATAAGATAATAACACTTCAATTGAAATCCATAGATAGTAATTTTATAATTTAGAAGCTAATAACATTTTACACGAAATAAATTAATAAGTAACAATTTTATAGTTTAAAAGATAATAACACTTCAATTGAAATCAATAAATTTGGATTTAAATTTAGTAATTTTATAATTTAAAAGATAATAATATTTTAATCGAAATAAATTAATAAGTAGCAATTTTATAGTTTAAAAGATAAAAACACTTCAATTGAAATCAATAAATTTGGATTTAAGTTTCATAAAGGTTGATTGAGATAGTTGGAAATATATTTGACTTATAAGCTATAATGTCAATCAATAAATTTAAGTTGAGTACGTTATAGTTTAATAGATAAGAACATTTCAATAGTCATAGTTTAGGACTAATTTTATAGTTTAAAAGATAATAACACTTCAATGGAAATCAATAAGTAGATGATTGAGACACTCAACTTTCAAGATGCGCATTATCTATTGATATATTTTATTTTAATTCTATTGATTTAATTTAAGAGTGATGGCGAATTTCGAGTGTTGTGCGTATAAAGGAACAAGTGAATGTACCCAATGGCTCGTTGTTTCCGTAAGTGTAACACATGGTCTACGACACTACCATGACCATGGAAAGAGAGTTTGCTTGTAACAATAGGTTGTATTGATGTGGACAATATTTATGTGGGTAAGATTTGCAAGGAGAAGTTGAACGTACTTCAAGTATCTTTTTCTTAAGGTAGACTCAAGGTAGACTTGCTTTCTTAAGGTAGACTCAAGGTAGACTTGCTTGTCTTGAAGGGATGTTATCGATAAGGATAAAAGGAATGTAGATTAAAGGCCAAAGGTAAGCAAGTATTAGTGAAAGTTTAAAAACAATTGAGATTGACCGAGTACGTGGTATATAACTAAAATATTTTTTTTAGTAGCTAATAGTATTATGTTGATTAAAATATTTTTTTAGTAGGTGACAGTATTGTTGATGTTGCTTTAACTAAGAATCTAAATTCATCTCCACTGTTTACCATTCCAAAAGAAAAAGTTGTGAAATTTAGATACAATATGGTGCACTTTCTAAATTAAGATAGGGTGATGTTGTTACAGCTGTTATCACTAGTTGGCTATCACCATTTGCACAAACAAATAAAATCCTAATGTCATGCTCTGCACTGACCTTGTTGCAAAGAATTGTTGTGCCATGCTTGGGGTTGGCCTTGTTGCAATAAATTGTTCTGAATTAGGTCTAGAGTTAGAGTCACATGTTTATATAGTGTGGTAATGTTGAAGTATCTTTGAAAGGATTTTCTATTTTATATTGTTTTTACTTGAAATATAGTGTGGTGATGTTGAAGTATCTTTGAATGGATTTTCTATTTTATATTGTTTCTAATTGAAATATGGCATTTGGGGGACTACAATTTATAGTTTAGGCAAAAATTGTTGAAGAAATTTGGTAACTCTTCTATTTTTATTTTTGAAATTTGCATTTGCCACACTTTTTCACTTAAATCCATGGATTAAGACCAGTCTTTCTCCATTATGTGGAGTTCCCTATGATCAGGAGTTGTTATTAAATACTTGAAATACACTCAACAACCTAAATTTATCAACCTAAAATTCTTATTGCATTTATTATTTTAAACCAAAATACAACTTTTCAATTTAACGCTCTTATCAGCCTTTCTTTTTTGCACCTTTTGGGGCAAAAAAATTTAACTGTAGTTGAACATTTTTCGGTTTAGAGTCCTAAGCTAAGTCATTTTTAGAATGAAAGAAGAAGAAATATTCCAAACCTCCATATCAACTCACCAACACCTCCAAAATAGAGAAAAATGCCCAAATAAATTACATATTAAGTAACATAATGCAAGTACGCTAATACATAGCCCATTAGTCAATTGTGCATTGGATAAGAAAACAGTGGAAAGAGATCGAACACTCCCACATTCAATTGGACCTAAGCCACACTCCCCCATTTAACTGGACATAACCCATTCTAGCCAAAGTGTAAAAAGAGCAGACAATGAAAATGAAAACCCACATTGATTCAGATATGCTATAAATTTTTCCTTTTCAAAAACTTCAGACATTTAAAATATGATACCCTGTTAGATATGTTAGATATTCTAGCTTTGGTGAAAAGAGTGTCATGCCTTGTATAATATTTGAACGTTTTAATATACACGTAAGTTTTCCATAATAACCTAAAAAAATCTGCATCGTACATTATCCGTCCAAAAATTGTAACCAGTGAAGTTACATTGGAAAAATGAGTCATCCAAAAACGATTTCAAGGAAATGGTTAGAATTTTTCTTTGATTTTGACGAGTTTTACGTTCACCGAGAGGAAGAAGATAGAATGAAAATTAGATAAGGCTGATGCCAGGATGCGGACCAGGACATAGGCGCGGGACCGGGACCAATGACAAGAAATGTAAGATTATGTCGTACCATCGACTTCAATTAATCAATCATCATTTTTCATTCTACGATGTTGGTGTTTTGATTGGTTTCTCCTTCTTTATTTAAAATAGTATATTGAAAATTAAATAACTATAAAAGAACAACCCCATGTTTTTGAGCTTGTTCATAAAATGTTTGTTGTTTGAATTTTCTGATGTAATCTCCACTTACGGTTTTATCAAAGTATTATATAATTTTGTTATTAGTTCAAATTTCTTGTAGTTTGGAAAATCTCTATTAACAAAGGTTTTCCGACTATAGATTTTGTTTGTATAACAGACCAATACATTATATATTTGATATTATCATTTTATGCATAAACAAAAAAAAGCACAAAAGGAAATTACAAAACAGTTGTTGTGAACTCATCAAACAAATTTAAATTGCAAATCTAGTGTTATTGTGTTTAAAGAAGAGAGAGAAATATGATTTTTTTGTTAGAGATGTATTTAATTTGGAAACAATCTTGATAATGATTTACCGTACACATTTCAATGTTTTTGACTAGAAACATGATCCATCATCAAGGGAGTGTGTCAAGAGTAGGTACATTTGTAAAGTCCTTCCTTCCCTCTTGATGATGGTTCATGTTTTTTTTAATGATTGGTTATGTTTTTTTACCAGGTGTGAATCTGAAAACTCTGAACCTATTGTCTACAATTTCTAACCACAAAAAAATTAATATTGTGAAATATTAAAAGATAAAATCCTGCAGTTTTGATCCCTTTCCTAGCTAAGCCTTAACTAAACCTCGTTTTAAAATAAGGATCTATAATTGTTTTTTATCACGAAAGAAAAAATTTATGCATGAACTCATGCATGTATAAGGCTTCTGGTCTTTGTTGTTGTGGAGAATCCAACTGCAAGGGTAAATTCGTAACTATATACAAATTCACAAGGCCTTCGAGCAGGAGAATATAAAAATTTGCAAGCCCTTCTGATGAATAACAGGAACAAAAATATTGAAGTATTTCATACCGGCCAAAGGTTTTTCTGACAACGAGTTTTATTTGGTTTTCATAGAAATGTTTGACGACTTCATTGTAAAAGGAGAACCACTTAACTAATATATAACTTTCCAAGTTCCCTACCTCTCACAAAAATTATTTTCCTAAGAATATTGTGAACTGGTTTTCTTTATTTCCACATATTATTGTAATTGAAGTAGTGAAATTTAAAGGTAATCATCATAACTTATAAGATTTAGTTCAGAGGTAGGTTTTGGAAGATTAGGCCTCTCTTCTAAAATACAAAACAAGACATGCCCATTGTTAGATAATCTAGGTTCAGGAGACCAAAGGAACCCATGTTGTAATACAAGAGCACACAAGAGCTTAGCTTTAATCTTACCTCCATCTCATTACACATGGGAATTTGAACAACAACCACTAGATAGTGTGTAGAAACATCTCTCTCCAAATCCATTGTAGAACCTAGGAATTTGAATTGGGGCACTGACTAAATCTTCTCGATGTGGATTGTAACACTAGTGTGCATGCGGACTAGATAATAAAAATTACAATTCAGACATTGGCCAATGTTTTATGAGGATGGGCAAGATAAATGTCCTTGAAAAGTACCCATTCAGAATAAATGGAATGCAAAAGACCTTTCAAGTCCAACGATGGAGAAAATTTGAAATGACGATGGCTAAAGTGAAAGTCACAATCTCAAACTAGCATCAGGTAGATAACATAAACCATCTAAAGGCTCTCTACAATTTACTCTGAATAGAAAAATAATGGTAAGGATTTGAATCTGAAAGGATTGATGAACAAATAGAGTAATCCCTGCAAGAGAAATCCTCTTTTAGAAAATATTTTTGGTTAATCCATCAAGAAATGGTTAACCAAGAAACAATTGTTTGATTAGTTTTTGAACCTCCCCATTAACTGTCTTAACTCTTATTTTTCTCTTAATTAGTAAATATTAATCCTAGGGCCTAAAAATCTTCAATCGTATAACATTTCATCCACTGGTGCAAATTAGTACATAGTGGCAGTTGGAGGATTTTTTTTGAAAGAGGAATGCCTTAAACGTAATTAGTTAAAATGAATAAATAATTTTACCTCATATTATTGTAATATATGAGAAACAATATTGTAAAGATCTAAATATACCAAAAAAAAAAATGGTAAAATAAATAATATTATGCTTGGTAGTGATTATAAGTCTCTTAGTGACTATTAGAAATGATAGAAAAGTAGATGCCAATTGATGATTATATTTGTTTTAATAATTAATAATTTATATAAATAATTAACTTAAATGTATCTTAATTCCAAATGTATCATTGAGGAGTCAAAACTTTTAAAGGTGCAAATCTATTTTAGAGTTTGACCCATCTAGGTGCAAGATAGGTATGAAGTTAAAATGAATCTAAATTCGTGTAACAAAAGGCTAAGGCTCCATATTAATCAGTGTTGAGAATTTGGAGGGCTATTGATTAATTCAAAATTCTCTTCTTGATAATTACTTCTGAGGTTACTTGAGTTACTTATGTCTTCCCTTCGTTAGCTTATTAAATCTTTCATCAAGTCAATTATCAAAAGAACACAAGACACAAGAATTAGGCTCCTAGAGCCAGGGCAAAATCTCTCCCTCTTGGAGAGGAAAACCCATGAGAAATTCTTCTTATAGATTTTCAGATGACAAGTACCATGACCCAGAATTAGACCCTGGACCTATATATGCATCCAAGACCTTGTCCTTACTTCTTTGATGTCCTTCAATGCTGATCCTTCTTTCCTTCACCGAATTGCACTATTCTGCACCAACACTTCCTTTGTATACAATTGAAACTTCAGTTACTTGAGATATATACCAGCTGTAGTAAGGAAATTAAATCACAAATTTACTTTCCTACTTTCTCCCAGTGTCTAATCTCTTCTTCTCTTTGTAAACCACTGTTCCAATTCTACATGAACTGGAGATGAATACATATGTCACCTTTTATCTGCAGACATATCCACACTTCAACATAGAAACAGATCCACACTTCAATATATAAACGTTGTCCTTGAACTGACCCTTTCTCGCTGTAAATTCTTTAGGATAGTCTGCACTTCTTTTGGTGGATAGTCTGCACTCTTGTTTCAGCAAACCGCAACTTCTATTATACCAAGATACCACAGGGATATGTGCATCTTAAACGACCCTAAGCGCAGCGCACCTCACTCAAAATACGCACTACTTCATCTATGTGTCATGCTGCACTTCCATCATAATCCACACTCCACATCGGATATAATACGCACTTGCACTTGAGATATGATCCACATTGCACTTCAAATATGATCCGCACTGCACTTAGGATATCCTCAATCTACCTCGAATGAGATCTGCACTTATTATGTTGTATTTTATCATAGGTAAGTCCACACTTTTTCACATTTTTCACGGAGAAAGTGCATATACATTCTGGGAGATGACCAAAATGCTGGTGAATAAGCCGCAGAACTGTGGTATTTATAGAGACAGATTCACTGTCTTGAGGCTGACCATACCTTTATCTTGTAGGCTGACTCATCCAACTATTTGAAGGTCGACTTGACACATCTTGTTAGCTGATCTTTCATCGTAGATTGAGGGCTGATAATAGCCATTCTTCCACGGTTCCTTGGACTAGGTCTCGGAGCATTTAATTACACTAGATCCTTCATATATATATGACACAATTACATTTTTACCTAGAATAAAAAACCCTAGATAAACATCAAGAAGAAGTTTATTTAGCCTATAATAAAATATTGCTCATTAAACCCATGAAGCAAGTACAAAATACATTTTATTATCTTTGTCTTCTTCTTTTCATAATTATATAGTCAATATGAAGACCAATCCTAGTTACACTTTTTCAACACTCCTCTTAACTAGAGAGTTATGTTGAGAATCTATGAAGATGAGTAGACTTAGTGAAAAGAAGTCGCCTTCACTAAGTGGGCAGTAATTTTTTTGTCGCAAAGTCTATTTTTAGACATATGGATCATGGTCTATAAGTTTCAGGATGCTATTTGTGGATGGTTGGTCAAGTTGGTAAAAATAGATGGACCTTTATTTTTAGACATACTGGGCGGAGTCTATTTTTAGACTGCCGGTCTAAAAATAGATCAGTCGAATATTATTAGCTCTTAATAATATTTGGACTATAAACATTATCTTATCCTCTTGCAACACTTCAGCTCGAGCTACGGATGTGGCACATGCAGCTGACAGAAGGAATTATGCTATTCCTAGGGTTCAGTTGAGCTATTGCATGGTTGACTTCAGTTAGAACTCATGTGGCAGAGTTTGGTGGAGTTGATGAGATAGTTGATGGAGTTGTGTTCGGTTTAACTTAGTTGAACTAGTTGTATTTAGTCTAAGCGATAAATACATAGTGATGAGTGGTGTGAATTAATTATTAATTAATTCACTAATTATTAAATCATTAATCAACTAAAGAATACATCGGTTAACTGCAGTGCATGGACAGTTTCAGTGGAGACCAGTGAAGAGGTAGGTGAAAGAGCAGTGTGACTATCAGTTGTGACTATACTGGTGCATGAGTTTGCACCACACATTGATGGAGATGCCAATGAGGATTGCGCGGTACACACCAGGTGGATTCGAACTTGGATCTCATCGGCAACGAGGTTGGAGGGCGCGGTAGAGAGACGGCAAACGAGTGGAGGGGAGATTTGAACTTGTGACTTGTTCATATCTGAGCTAGTTAGTGTGTAACAATTGGAGATAGTGCTGAGAGATTGTGAGGAGTTTGTACTATGATTGTTACATGTTCTCTATCATTATAATATACAGATAGTTGGGGGTTTTCAGCTGTAAGCTTTCCCCATTACATATTGTGTTTATATGTGTGATTGATTAATGTTCTAATGACCGCATGCAATTGTTTTTAATTCCGAAAATTGATGATCAATGGTAGAAGAGGTTATCTATTATGCATGAAGCTAAAATAGTGTGTGATCAGGATAATCTCGGTGAATAATTCATCTATTGTTCAAATTTTCTACATATTATTCATACAGGTACATGGTCACTTTCAAACTAAAGAATCTCATAAGAAGAATCAGATTGTTAATTCTATATGTATAGCATCATATCAACTAGCGTTTTCCTAGTGCAAGGCCTTGACTAACAACCCTATCTATCAACGAGACAATGGGCTACAATGCTGGAGAGACACATGACTTATATACACCATAGTCATTGTCTCTCCAAGGTACATGTACTCCACCCAGGTGTTCCCAAAGTATGACCTTCTTGGACTATTCTTCTATTGGGTAGCAAACCCTCAAAGAATATCGGTCCTCAACTACTCTTATCTTGAATGCCCTATTTCATTCTCAAAGAGTATAGAATGCCAGATGATTACTCAATCCTCCATTTTGTCTTTCAGGAGAAGACTATAATGATGTGTCTATCCATTTTCTCCACATGGCCTTCACTAAGACTTACAACTGTTAGTCTTGGTCTAGTGCATGACACATGTATTAGAGAATCACATATGTCACTCCCTCTCAACTTAGGAAGGACATACTTCAAGTTTCTTCCAAGTAAGAAACTTACCACCAAGCCCCCTCTCAACTAGGGTCCTGTAGTACCAATCCAACTACTCATGAAGAATTCCTCCCCTCGATGTCATGGATTTCGATATTGACGAATCTTCAACTTTTGGCTTCATAGGGCGCATATCATCTATCACTTTCAATCACGAGTCATGTCCACTATCATAAAGTGATTCTTCAGTCTTTCTCATCTGGTCCACCGTTATGCCATGCTTCTTTCCTTTGAATCATCTCCAAGGACCATACATCCTTTCTCATGATTTACAACCTTGCACAAATTCATCCAGATAAACATATACATATGAAATTTTAAAACAAAAGTTACCTCTGTGATGATCTTTCACCATGATATCTTCCTGTAGGCATCAACATCCTTTGTTCAGATTGACACATCTCCTAATGATATGTTTTTTCAAGGGTCTTCTTCTTTACCAGACTTCTATCCGAGTCTACATATCCTCCCAAGAGATCTCCTAGTCAAATATTCTTGGCTTCCAAATGATAACTGCCTATTGACATAGTTGCATTTCATGATCTATTCCTTTCTGCACATTCTTTATTCCTAGGAACTTACAAATTTTCCAGTTTCCCGTTCATATACAACCATCTCATATTCCACGAGGATATATTATGTTGATTTCATCTATCAATGCACCGAGAGATCCTGATTCATAGATCATACTTATAAATATGGAAGTCTATTACCTACAACCATATGAAATGACTTCACAACATCCAGTGTCAGCATATAAATATATACTTTACCTCATACCTTTATCATTTAAGTCATCCTGTAGCAGTTTTACTAGAATGAAGAGCTTCATTCCCTTGGCCTATTCCATCAATATGTCATCACATCCCAGAATTATGTTTCCATGATGACCCTTGATTTTGATGACTGCCATCCATTAGTAATGTTATCAGAGAGGTTTTCCTGGAGCTGCTTCACCAAGATCTCCAACCCTGCTTTTATCATGATGCTATAATATACATTGCTTCCTATCATACTATTTTACAACCAACATAAATCACTTAAAGGGGAAATTATCTCAACCATAGTGGAGATCCCTCACTTCTTCTTTCTTAGATTTCTTTGCATCAGGTTCTTCTCTTATATCTGAGACATGGGCTTATTCCTTTTTCCTATTGTCCTTTCTAAATTTAGGAAAATCTCTTTAATAATGCCCAAAATTATTACATCCAAAGCATCGTGCTTTGTACACATTTATTTTCTTATTATGAGGACCAAATTTACTGAATCCTGTAGAAATTTAATACAAAATACATGTATGTCATGGATTCTCCTAATCTAACAATAATATGATACTGTTAAATATAGAATCGCTTCTAAAAATCTTTTCGGAATTTGAAACACAATCTCCAATCACAATCTCATGAAGAAATATCAGTCACACATAACACATATAATTTACCCGAGGAAAGCTTATAGCTAAAAACCCCACTAACTTCTATTATGTATTATCTCATGGATCAAGAAACAATTACATACAAAGCTCTAATCCAAGAGCTCTTAGTACATGAGCTAACTGTCTCACACTGTCATACAAAATTTGGAAAGTTCTTAGCCAATTTATTGTCTCCAGACAACCTGCCTCCATTGTGCAATCCCAGATGATAGCAATCCTTGAATGAATGTAATCCTGCTTTCCTTGATTGGGAAATCCTCATGGGCTAATCCAATGTGTGTGTGGTTACATGTGTGCAACCGGATAATGTCACAACTGATAGTTTACTTCCCTTTCACCTAGAACTCAACTGGGTCTCCACTGGATCTGAAATGCATGGAATTAATAGTAGTAAATATTCAGTTGCATGTGAGGCCACTTATTGTGAATTAACTAATAATTAATTCGCTTGATCTCTCACTAGTGTATCTTCAGTTACAACTAGCACAACTGAGTTTAACTCACTTAACTGAGTTAAACAACTTTACAACTTGCATAACTGCACTTCCAACTCTGTTACAACTTCGATTCACTTAGTTACAACTAAGTCCACTTGCATGTCCCACCAACCAAACTCTTAACTCGAAATTCCTTTAGCTAACTGATTTTCCACTTCATTTAACTATTTGCAAGTGCTCATTGAGAATATATTATTGTTTAATGTCCAACTAATATTAAGGGAAAATAATAGTCGACATGCATCTATAAATAGACATGCAATCTATAAATAGAACTTGCACATACATCTATAAATATAAATGCATCTATATATAAAATTTTCTCATGCATCTATAAATAGCCATCCACCTAAAAATAGCCTGAGGCTCCATCCTAGTGTAGGTGCTTAATTTTCACTAGGACTTCTTGTTGAATCTTAGCAAATCTTTCTTTCTTCCTGGACATGGCGACAAAGGCTTGATTCTATACACTTGATCCTGCTTTCAATATTGATTCTTCTATCTTACCTAAGCTTTGGAATGGCATGACTTCTTCTCTCCCATCTATGCTGGAAGTGGAACCTCTCCATTCTTTCGGTAAAAGATTTTGTACCAAAGTGAGTATTTCTCTATTAGAAATTACTTCTCCCAACTTCAGTAGTTGATCTTGTATTGCGAAAATCTCCATCAGATATGGAATTATTCCTTCCTTTGACATTCTCAATTTGTATAGTTTTTGTCTTAGGGATATTATTTCCTTTGTAGAACCTTTTGAGAATAGTTCCACCAATTTTTTCATAAATTTATTTTAAGGATTATAGGTTTGATACATAGGGAATGAGAGAGTCTTTTATGGATTCTATAAGAATCCCTCGGGCTCTTATGTCTCCCTTCATGTATTTGATATATGATAGAATGTCTTCTTTTGGAGGTTGAATTGTAGATCCTTTTATGAAACCCATAACTTCATTTTCAATTAGCTTCAGATCTGTCGTTTTCTTCCATGCATTAAAGTTTGATAAACCAACCAATTTGTTGCACTCTGTACAATGAGTCATTTTGACAGGTTTAGATAAAGTCATAGATACTTACTTGAGTAAGTGACTTTCTTCTTCAGCAGCTTCCTTGATAAAGAAGTTAGGAGCTTCTTCTAAGATAGAAAACTTCAATCTAGGTGATCGTGGATGTCTTCAAGAGATGATGTCCTCTTCTACCACTATCTTGAATGTAAATATTTGATGGAAAAGATTATTTTCTTGAAAATTTGATCCTTTGAATGAGATGAATATTTTTCTTAAAAAATAGCCTGAGAGTCTTTCTTGCAAACTTGATTTGACTTTTCACCCAAACATTGATTTTTGCTTCCCGGAGTGTCTCTTTGTTAAGTAGCCCTTGAGTTCAACACCTTAGCTCTGATTCCATGTTGTGAATTTGGAGGGCTAGTGATTAATTCAAAATTCTCTTCTTGATAATTACTTGTGATGTTACTTGAGTTACTTATGTCTTCCCTTTTTTAACTTATTAAATCTTTCATCAATTCAATTATCAAAAGACACAAGACACAAGAATCAGGCTTCTAGAGCTAGGGAAAAACCTCTCCCTATTGGAGAGGAAAACCCATGAGAAATTCTTCTTATAGATTTTCAGATGACAAGTACCATGACCCAGAATTTAACCCTTGACCTATATATGCATCCAAGACCTTGTCCTTACTTATTTGATTCCCTTCAATGTTGATCCTTCTTTCATTCACCGACTTGCATTGTTCTACACCAACACTTCTTTTTTATACAATTGAAACTTCCGTTACTTGATATATATGTCAGTTGTAGTAAGGAAATTAAATCACAGATTTACTTTCCTACTTTCTCCTAGTGTCTAATCGCTTCTTCCCTTTGTAAACCATTGTTCCACTTCTACATGAACTGGATATGAATGCATATGTCACATTTTATTTGCAGACATATCTACACTTTAACATAGAAATAGATCCACACTTCAATATATAAATATTGTCCTTGAAATGACCCTTTCTCACTGTAAATTCCTCTGGTGGATAGTCTTCTCTTTGTAAACCATTGTTCCAATTCTACATGAACTGGAGATGAATGCATATTTCACCTTTTATCTGAATACATATCCACACTTTAACATAGAAATATAACCACACTTCAATATATAAACACTGTCCTTCAACTGACCTTTTCTCGCTATAAATTCTTCAAGATATTCTGCACTTCTTCTGGTGGATAGTCTGCACTCTTGTTTCAGAAAACTGCAACTCCTTTTATACCAAGATATCACAGGGATATGTGTATCTTAAACAACCCTAAAACTGCACTATACCTCACTCAAAATCCGCATTGCACTTCATTTATAATACATACTTCACTTCATCTATAATTCATACTGCACTTCATCTATAATCCACACTGCATTTCATATATGATCATCATTGCATTTCAGGTATGATCCGCACTGCACTTCAGATATGATTCGCATTGCACTTTAGATATGATCCGCACTGCACTTCAGATATCCTCAATCTACCTCAGACAAACCTGCACTTCTTATCTATATTTTATCATAGGTAAGTCCACACTTTTTCACAGAGAAAGGCCGCACTTCTGTTGCAGAGATGATCGAAACTGTGAGTGTGAATGAGCCGCGGAATAGAGGTATATATAGAGACAAATTTACTATCTTGAGGCCGACCATACCTTTAGCATGTAGGCCAAATTTATTAACTGTTGGAAGGGCGAATTTAATACATCTTTATCACTTAACTTGCAACATTGTTGGAGGGCTGAATTAGGCCATCCATTCACGGTTTCTTTGACTAGGTCTTGGAGCATTTCATTAGACTAGATCCTTCATATATATATATGATACTAAATTACATTTATACCTAGAAGACAAAACCCTATATAGACATCAAGAAGAAGTCTATTTAACCTATAACAAAATCTTGCTCATGAAACCCATAAAAAAATTACAAAATACATTTTATTATCTTTGTATTCTTCTTTTCATAGTCAATATGAAGATCGATCCTAGTTACACTTTTCAACAACCAGGAGCGTTGGATTCATAACTCGCTAGTTAACCAATTCAGCACTAACCAAAATACCCATGGATCATTTGTATCGTACTTTTTTTTGTTTTCTAAGAAAAAAATGTTTATATTAATATTTCAAGTTGTAACATGTACACCTCCCTCCCCCTGCCTTTTTTCTTACAATGATAATATGATTTATAAACAAATTTTCGGATAAATCACATTAAATATTTTTAGATTGACGCGTTTTAATCAACAAAATGTGGTTCATCATTAGGATTAAGATGATAGTACTCACAACAATGAAATAACTCAAAAAATAACAAATTTTAGGAAAACCCATAAACTAATATAATTCAGATTCCTGGAAATAATGAAATAACTCATAAAATAACAATATTTAGGAAAACCGCAAAATGATATAACTCAATTTTATTTTTACAATTGGGATTAAAATGTATGATTAAAATGAACAATATCTAGATAACCAAAATGCTTTAAAAACAAAATTCAAGTATACCTATTAATTCTAGAAATGCATAAGTGATTTTGAATTGAAATCTACAAAACAATTTTAGAAAATATCCTGAAATTGTCTCTTTAGCAAGCTCTAAAATCCCTTTTGTTGCCAAAAATATCCTCAAACCTGTGATAGAATCAAACCAATAATGAATCCCATATATGATCTATGTGCGAAATCACCAAGATATTATCCAAATTATATGTCTCATAGCTAGAGAATGTCGCCAGCAAGGGGTTTCATACTTACAAACCAAGAAGAAATAATCTCCTCCAAAAAATGGTAGTATCAAATATCAAAGCCAACATATGAAATGAACTCCACAAATTTTCTTTTATAACTCTCCCAAGAAGTTTGAACCTCTTCATTAAGCCACGTGGGACTAAATAAAACCAACTTAGATACATCTTAACTCTGGATCTGTCAAGTGCCAAGAGGGATCAAATCTCTCAAGGTGCAATCCTATTTTTTGAGAGCAAAAGAGATTTGATCCATTTCAATGCTTAATAGATATAGAATTAAGAAGAACTAGGCTGGTTCAGTTTCCCCCTTTAAATAGACAAATACCATGGGTTCTCATAAACCTGGAGCTCAAAAAATGCCTATAACTTGACCAAGCCAATTTTACCTTAACTACCCAAGAAAAATTAATAATAATAATAATAACATAGATTAATAATAATAATAATAATAATAATTGTTGGTAACTTGACCAAGTAAAGTTTACCTTAACTACCCAACATAAATTAATAATAAGAATAATAATGATGTAGATTTTTTATTTTATTTTTATTTGTATTATTTCAATTTGAAGTTATTTTATTGGTGTTGTCTAACTTATATACAAAATACACTTTTTCATCAGAGTCCGGTAAAACAATTTCAAGAAATATTGTGATTTTTTGTTGTTTAAAATTCATTTTTGAATGCATAAATGGATTCGGCACCTTCAAAAACCCCATGAGGCACTAGTATTCTATAGTTTAAACAACTTAAACTCAGGTTTTTAAAAATATTTGTCGGATTTTGATTAAAATTAACCGAAAAAGTGCAAAAGGTCATTTCGTTTATGAATTAGGCTACGCCTTTTTAATTTAATGCAAGGTTACTTTTAATTTTTAATTTTTATTTATAGGACAAGACATGACATTACAACATCTCTTCCATAATAGGTTGCAAAGCGCCCCTCGATGCAATAACAATAAAGTTAAATATTTTATTTAACTTTATTAATTAATAGCTTATCATTATTTTTGCATCTAGAGGTGCTCTACAACCCACTATGGGAGCAATGTTGTAAAATATTATGTAATATTACATTGACTCAATCAAGTTATTTAAAATAAAATTAAAATTAAAAACTAATAATTGATACTTGATATAGTTACATGTTAGCTCGACGAATGGATAGATCACGTTCCTTTGGGGAGGGTAGAAAATGGGGGGTAGGGAACTTGTTGACAAATCTTAACAACGAAGCTGCTTGGAACGAGGGAAGGGTGAGCATTAACATGAAGATTTGAACCACAATGTTCTCTATCATCTTTTATATGTGCTTTGAGATCAAGCCGAATGAGGCAACTGTGAGTAATGTCCTGAGTATTCTGTGAGAGGTATTTGTGACAAACATAGGTTTTGAAGAAAATTTTGCACTTCCAGGCTTCTTACTCTGGCAGCATAAGGTGCGTCTGGTTGAGATATGTTAGAGGCATAGGGAAATCCTACTCCTTTTTCATACACAACTATTGTGATTCTCAATCACAAGCCAGTGGCACTTACATGGCCTCACATCTTTGCCTAATTGTGGAAGGTGGCACAAGCCTTGACGATGACAACCTTGTGAGCTTCTGCTCAGAATTCTTGAACAATGTGAATGACACAACCTTGACCATTGTATAATGGGAAATGAAAAATGTGGTTATCCATCAAGACATTCACATATTTTTAATCAAATTTAAAAAGTGATAAAGTAATTAAAAGTGTAAAAAAGAAATAAATCTTATATATTCTCTTTAGAATGTGAGGAAGTTGTATAATTTTTATATTAAAAAAATAAAAATCAATATAAAACTTAAATAAACTAGCTTAGATCCATATTATCTTCGAACCTATCAAGCGCTAGGAGGGATCAAATCTCTCAAGGTGTAAACATTTCCTCAAGTTTTGAACTTAAAAAAGAGGTTTTCACCTCGAGAGGTTTGATCCCTCTTAGTGCTTAACAGATCCATAGTTAAGATGGATCTAGGCTGGTAGTTAAAACCATTGAACTATATAAAATATTGATATAGTCATAAAAAATGAACCCACTGACAATAATAAAAATAACACCTTTTTAGCTACCTATTCGGTGCTCAAACTGACTTACTTAAAATAGTAAGTATTGGAAAACTATCCTGAACTATTCCAGAAAAAAGGAATTTTTCTCATAATCTCGACGAGGTCTCAGTTTTCCTTCAAACACTACCAAAGTATTGGATTAATTTCCTCCAATGATCTGATTAAGTTATGTTAGTAATGTTGTGCTAATTCCTCTTTCAGATTTTGAAACAAATGTTTTATATGTGCTTAAGGGTTCAAGTTCTCTTGCAAGTTACTAAGTCTCATGAGTGATTTTTATGTTATTTTATGAACAATTTAACATAAAATAAAGACTAAACAACAACAAATAAAATTACAGTACATCACCATACAACACATCAACATAGGGATTTGATGAAGGAGTTCATCCCTCCTGGGTTACATCTCTTTGGTCCATCTTCCATGGCTTGGGCTTCTATATTATGATCAAATTTGAAAAATGATGTGTTTACAATGCTTTTTTTCTTCTGAAACCTGCACCAATGAGTTCAGAACACAAAAAAATGGTACCTCCGCCTCTTTCTACTCTTGATTTGGTCAAAAATTGGCTAAGTTATTACCTCTACCACTTTGCTCCACAATTTCCTCCCTAAATTTAGCTAACTGGTGCTAAATCGGCCAAACTGTCACTAAAAATAGCAAATCCGCTAGATTTTTCATAACCGCCAAGTTAATCTCGGATCTACCAATTCATGTTTGTGTAGATGAGTGTTTGGCACGATTGTAAGCATGTTGAATGTAATGCAACTGTTCATCCCACAACTTAGGATGTTTGCTGCAATATCCTCGAAGAAGATGAATGATTGCTTGATTGACCACCTCGGTTTGACCATATTTTTGTGGATGAAAAGTTGTACCCTTCTTCAACTTAGTGTCCATAAAGTCCCACAAGCTTGACCAAAAATTCCCAACAAATCGAGAATCTCAATCACTTACAATAGATGTAGGAAACCCAAAATAAACCCAAACATTTTGAAAGAAAATATGAGCTATTTGTTCAGTTGTAACTTTCTTTTTACATGGCATCAATATACACATATTTCTGAACCTATCCACAACTACATACAAATAATCATGACCTCTTTTTGACAAAGGAAGACATCCTACAAATTCCATAGAAATACTCTCCCATGGACGTGAAGGAACTAAAAGTGGTGTGTACAGTCCTAACTTTCTATTACTAGGCTTACTGACTGCACACAATGAAAAAAATTTAATGAAACGTGACACACTTTCAATCATACGAGGCCAATAACAATACCTCTGAAGATTTGGCACTATTTTTCTTACACCAAAATGTCCAGCAATAAGAGAAGTGTGTGCTTCCCTTATGACATTCACTCTCTCCCCCTGTGGAATTCAAAGCTTGCCCAAATGATACAACAAGTTATTATGTACATGGTAATCCAATTCCTCAACTTGGCGACCTTGATTCAAGTTTGCATAAACATCTTGAGAGTCATTATCAAATGTATACTGTCCAATGTAACTTTCATATAAAATAGAAGTATTCTTGAGTAAAGTAGTTGCACTAATAATAGGCCTAGAAATCATATCATCAACCTTGTTGTATATACCTTTCTTATACCTGATGACCGAGTGGAATTTTTGTAAGAAAACCATCCATCAAAAGTGCCTTGAATGCTACAATTTAGTTTGCGATTGCAAGTATTGCAATGGTTGGTGATCGGTGTGAATGATAATTTCCTTTCCCATCAAATAGTGTTTCCACTTCTTCACACTTTGAACCAACGCATATAGATCCTTGTCGTAAGTAGGATAATCTATCACTGCACCATTTAACATTTCTGAATGGCATGAAATGGGCTTACCATGTTGTAAGAGGACTGTGCCCATGGCATAGTCACTTGCATTGGTTTGAATCTCAAAGGGTTGTCTCAAGTCTGGTAGTGCTAGTATTGGGGCTGAACTGATCTTCTCTTTCAAAGCATCAAATGCTTTTTGTTTCTTGCCTCCCCACTGTAAGACCTTCTTAACACTAGTGAAAGCATTTAATCAAGCTACAATAGAAGAAAAATTAGCAATGAACTTCCTCCAATATTGTGCTGCTCCTAGAAAAATTCTTGCCTTAGTGGTTGTGTTGGGTTTTGGCCAATTCACAATGACCTCAACCTTAGAGGGGTATATCTTCAAATCACCTCCTCCAACAATATGTTCCAAATACACTAAAGAAATTTACCAAATTCACATTTTGACATCTTCAAAAACAACTATTATTTTCTCAAGACATCAAACACCTTTCTTACATGCATGACATGTTCATCTAGTGATTTGTTGAATATAAAAATATCATCTAAGTAGATAATTACAAACTCATCAAGAAACAATCTTAATTACATCATTCATAACTCTCATGAAAGTAGTTGGAGCGTTGAAAATACCAAAAGGCATAACAAGCCACTCAAACAATCCTTGTTTAGTTTTAAAAATGGTCTTCCATATGTCCTCTTCAACTATTCTAACTTGATGTTAACCAGTTATTAAGTATAAATTAGTGAAGTACTTTTCATTCCTCAACTGATCAAGAAAATCATCAATCCTTGGGAGTGGATAACGATTCTTTACCGTAATTTTGTTTAGTGCACAAAAATCCACACATGTGCGCCATGTTCCATCCTTCTTTGGCACTAACACAATCGGTGAACCACATGGCAAGGTAGATGGGAGAATGATACCTTTATTATAAAACCCTTGGATTTTCTTCTTTATTTCTACACTTTCCATTATCGACATGCGATACATGCCAATGTTAGGGAGTGGAGCATCCTGCTACAGCTGTATCTCATGTTGGATTCCCCTCTTGGGAGGTGACCCTTTTGGTTCCTGGAACATCTCGCCATGCTGACTTACCACATCAAACAAATCGGATTTCAATTTATCATCACAGCCTTCAAAAGATTCATAATCCATATCATTCTTTTGTTTGATCATAAGAAGCACAATTTTTTTGCTTGAATTTACTAGTCTCTTCATTTTCCCGACATTAACTAAAGGGAGGTTTAGCTTTTTGCGGTGAGATCTCACAACATACTCCACTCCATATTTGAGCAAGTGGTACTTGTTCTCATGGCGATAGAAGACCGCTTTCCTGTCATAGAGATAAGGACTAGCCAAAGCAATTCCTGATACGTCAAGTGATACAACATCTAACTCAACTTCATCAATAAAGTTTGCGGTGATTGCAAACTAGAAAATACATTTTCTTGTAACATGTAAATTTTTATCCTTGTTTATCCAACCCAAAGGATATGGTTTGTGATGAGGTGTGGTTTCAAGATTAAGCTTCTTGAATAAGTCTTCAAATATTATGTTTGCTTGAGACCCACTATCAAATAATGTGTCATTTTTTGTATGTTTTGAGATCACTCTTACATGAAACAACTCTATTCTTGTTTCCTCAATTGGAGTGTTACTATGACAATTTGATGAACTAGTACTTGCTATGGTTTCTTTTCCCTTTTTCACCATGGCTACAATTTTAGTCTCATCTCCTAAGAAGGATCCAAGATCCTGTTGTGTGGTAGCAATTGTCTTTTGTTTCCCCTTATTGCTGAATTTCTTAGGCCTCAATTCTGGATGAAGCTTCCAACAATGGGCTTCATCATGACCCTCTTTGGAACAATGGTTACATGTGGTTTTCTCCCCTTATTTTTTTATGGATGAATTTTTCTTTTGTTTTCCCTTGAAACCCTCTCCTTTTTCACCACCCTTAAATAGTTTCTTTCTACCTTCTTCTGGTACATTTTTCCCTCTTGCCTCAAGGTGTGTAGCTAGCACACAAACCTCATCTAGACTAGTGGGATTAAAAATGAGGATGGTATGTTTTAGGTAACTATGCAAACCCCCTATATGCTTCAACAAAGTATCTTGAGAATGAAAATCAACACTTAAAATAAGAGCTCTTCTCCTAAATTCTTGAGTGTAATCTTGCACACTTTGACCTTTCAATTGTCTAAAGTTTTTCCAACTCATAATGAATTTTTTCATGTAAGATAGAGGGTAGAACTTCCTTTTAATTGAAACAATGAAATATGACTAAGAAATTTAGATCTTACCATGTTTTTTAATCTCATCTTGTGTCTTTGCTTCCCACCATACAAGTGTTGCACCCTTCATTCTCAAGGAAGCCAATTGAATCTTTATGTAATCCTCTTGAAGGTTCTGAATTCTGCAATAAACCTCCAACTAACGAATCCAATTATCTAGTTTCTCTGCATTTACTTCACCATTATATATCGGTAGCTCAAATTTAACATCAAGTTTAAGTAAGGGTGATTTAACAGTTACTTTTGAAGTATGTGTATGAACAGGTGGAAGGGTTGTGGTAGCGAAAGATGATGAAGAGGAAGGTGTAGATGGTGGTGAGGATGATGTTGGAGTGGATGGTGGTTTATTATAACAATATCCATGACCTCCTCCTCCTGGAGAACCCTCTCCTTTTGGAGGCCTAGAACTTTCTCCTTGCATCCTTAAATTCCTCTCCTCATAGAGGACCTTTACCATCTCAGTCATATCAAAAAATTTATTTTTGAATGCTCTCTCCTCTTCTGTTATGGTAGGTTCTCCTTCATGAGACATGCTCACTGAAGACTCGACTTCAACTTGAGGATGTGCTAGTGTTGAAGACTTTGGAAAACTTTCCCTTTTTCCTTTTGACCCAACTACAGGGTTTTCAACCAACTTCCCTTCTCCTCTTTTGAGTTTTAACCTTGTAAGCATGACACAAACTTGCAAACAATTAGATCCATTCTTGCACAAAAAACCTAAAACTTCAATAGAAAAAATAATCTTATTAATGTATGTTAGTAATGTTGTGCTAATTCCTCTTTTAGATTCTGAAACAAATGTTTTATATGTGCTTAAGGGTTAAAGTTATCTTGCAAGTTATTGAGTCTCATGAGTGATTTTTATGTTATTTTATGAACAATTTAACATAAAAGAAAGAATGAAAAAAAGAAGAAGTAAAATACATCACCATATAACACATCAACATAGAGATTTGATGAAGTAGTTCACCCCTCCTAAGCTACATCTCCTTGGTCCAGCTTCCATGGCTTGAGCCTCTATATTATGCTCAAATTTGCAAAATTTTGTGTTTACAATGCTTTTCTTCTCCTAAAACCTGCACCAATGAGTTCAGAACACTCAAAAATGGTACCTTCACCTCTTTATGCTCCTGATTTGGTCGAAAATTGGCTGATTTTTTACCTCTGCTAGTCCGCTCCATAGTTTCCTCCCTAAATTTAGCTAACTGGTGCTAAATCGAGCTAACTGGCACTAAAAATAGCAAATCCACCGGATTTGTCGGAACCACCATGTTAATCTCAGATTAGCTTAATTAAATTGCATTAAGGGCTAGTTAAACTGAATTAGATTTAATACCGGCGCTCTGTGGTTAATCTGGATTAGTGATAATTAAATGGGATTAGAGGTAAATAATTACAGATTAGTGTTTAAACAAATGCACTTATGGTTAAGTGCCCAATGCTTCCACCGTGGTCTCCACAGCTTGGTCATGTGTCTTGGGGGCTGGCTCCCACTCCCCCTATTGACACGTCCATTAAAGTTCAAATATATGCAGAGAGCTTAAGGGGTAAGAACCATGGTGTAGGCAGAGTGGTGGCTTGTCTTATTAGCGAGGCGGAGGTCTAGTGTTCGACCCCTGTCTGGTCCTTTCAGTCCATAAAAAAAAATTTACACAACCGTGAGGAGGACACATGGCAACCCCAGGTTGAGCCACGTGCCTCCTCCTCATTGGCCCAAAACACAGCCAATAATAAAATGCCACCACACACCAAAAATGTGCCAACCACCACCTACCACTTGGCAGTGATCCATTCGCTGGAGGAAATAGTTGACTGGTCAACCTGCCTTGTCACCCTGCCACATATGCATGCCCAGTTAGCAGTACAGACTGTTGACTAGGTCTTTCTGTACAATTTTTTTACAAATTTCCTTGTTTACTAAAACAAACAAATATTATTTTTGAAGCCATACGGAGTCCATTTCGCGCAAAATGATTTGCTTTAGATTCAAAACGATGAACACTACGCGGTCGTTCAGGTTTCGTGTCATTCTGAGAAATTTTATTTTTGAGAATAATTCTGAGCACCTGATCATCCAAGGATCTCTAAACCTAACCCAATAATATATGTTAACCACTTGATAGTCTAGAGGTCCACCAACTCCATTGGTTACAAAGGGGACATTACAATATGCCATTCCCAAAATTGCTTTTCATAAATCAATATCAGCTCTAGATGTTGCAATATCTATTCATTTTCCCATGTGCCATCCTCTACTGGAAATTTATTCCATTTAACCAAAAACTCTTTGATGACCCTTTTACAAAGAGTCCTCTCTCTAGTATCAATGATGGCCTTTGGAATCGGTATAAAATTCCCCTCTTCCAATGGTAGCAACTTAACTGACGAAACCACGTTGTAAACAAGTGCCTTCTTAAGCCTGGATACATGAAATACATCATGAACCTTGCTGCTAGCCAGTAGCTCAAGTTCATAGGAAACCTCTCCAAACCTTCGAGATACTCAAAATGGTCCATAAAATCTAAGCTTCAGTTTCACTGCTCCATTGTTCTTGAGGGTGGATTTTCTATATGGTTGAAATCTAAAATAAACCATGTCCCTAACCTTAAAATTGTGCTCTATCCAATGTTGATCAACATACAACTTATGTTGATTATGTGTCTATTACAAATTTTCCTTAAGTGACTTCACAATGTCTTGACTCATTTGTAGTAAGTCCTTTACCTTAGGTACTCTACTATTCCCAAGCAATATATCCATGAAGTTGCGAGCCTTGTAACCATATAAATCCATGAATGGCATCATCCTGATAGACATGTGATAAGTATTATTATAGCAATACTCACCAAGATGTAGCCATTTGAGCCAAGCTCTCGGTGTCCATAAACATAGTTCCTGAGATACCCCTCCACCCATTTGGTCACCATATTTATTTGACCATATATATGTGGGTGGTATCTAGTGCTAAGAGTGAGCTCAGTCTCACTCAATTTGAATAGCTCCCACCAAAACATACTCAGGAACCTACTATCCCTATCACTAACAATATTGTCGGGCATCTCGTGTAACTTGAAAATATCTCTAAAAAGTAAATGAGTTACCTTTGATGTTGTATAAGTCATTGAAATGGCGAAGATGCAAACATAGTCAACCTATCAACCACCACATAGATGCAATCTTTATCCTGTACCCTAGGTAGCCCTGAGATGAAATCCATAAAGATAAATTCCTATTTCTAATTAGGAACAGATAGGGGTTGGAGTAGACCAACTGGATAAGTATGCTTATTCTTATTTTGTTGGATCACTCTCTAACATACTGAAGGACTTCATTCTTAAGTCCTTTCCATGTGAATATATCCAGGATTTGCCTGTATATTTTAAAGAAACTAGTGTAAATAATCATAGGTCCATCACGAAATGTCTTCGATATATTTACATTAAGTTATGAAGAAGGCACAAAATAAATTATTCCCTAATACATGATCGAATCCTTTACCATTTTATATATGTCATCATGAATTGTGCCTTCCATAACTCTTGTAAAAACAAATTTCCTCAAAAATATCCTAAACACCTGATTCATACTACTTTGAAAAGTGGCTAGAACATTCATCAATCGAAATGGCTTTACCAAAAACTCAAAATTCCCAACATGGAATATGAAAGTAGACTTCTCAATATCCTCTTCTCTCATCTGAATCTAACGATACCTTGACCTCAAATATATCTTAGAAAAGTATTGTGCCCCATGCAACTCATCAATCATTTCATCTATCATGTGAATTGAATACCTATTCTTGATTTTCTTTCCGTTCAGGGCCATGTAACCAATTCGCATATGCATCGTTCCATCATTATTTTTTACAAACACAACTATTGATAAAAAATAAATTTTGTTGGATCTTGTGTGCCCCAACTCTAGTAACTCCTTAATTTACTTTTCTATTTCATCCTTGTGCCTCTTAGGATGTCAATAAGGAGTAGGGATCATTAGTTTGGCTCCTTTATCCAGCTCAATGACATGCTCGACTCCCCTCTTAGGAGAAACTTCCTGAGGGATAGTCTTGAAGACCTTGTTATGTTTGGATATCAACCCCTTAATATTAGGATGGTGATAGTGCTTTTAATGGTCCAACATTTTAGGAACCATTGTCATTATGAGACACTCTATCACCTCCTCTACTTGGTCATATCTGATTAGTCGCTTCATCCTCTTAAGTGATACCACTACAGGAACTGCATCTCAAAGTCCTTGGAGTACTACTTCCATGCCTTAGTGTTCAAACATCATTTCCAACTTCTATAGACTGAAAGAGAAATATACAAGGGGCGCCATCCATTCCATACCAAGAATAACATCATTTTCCCCCATTTCTACCACATAAAATTCATCTTGTAGTTAACAATTACCTAACGATATACTTAGATTTGAAATATTACAAGTACATTGAATTTATACCCATTATCTAGCATCACTTTAAACCCACTATATTCTTCTTTTGGAAAATCCTCTTAGTCACAAGCCTTTCATCAATGAAATTATGATTTTCCCTTGTATCAATCAAAGCAACATCTCACTACCTTTTTATTACACTTCTTACCTTGCATGTGGTTACCTTTTGTGCACTAGAGAGTTGTCCTATGGTCCTATCATCCTAGGAATCTTCCTCTCAAGTTTCCTCCTCATCTTTATTCTCCAAATTAGATTGTTTTTTTTGTAAGCTTTGTAGGTCCTCTTCATTAATATTTTTCTATTAAAATTTAAATTCCTAATTTTTGAATTTTTGTTGTTGATTCTTTTTAGAGGTGGAAAAAAATTACATAGGATTTAATGTGTTTGGCATATTTAATTTAATATATAACATAATAGTGGTAATTCTCTTCCTCTTCTTGATTCTATTCAATTATGTTCTGGCATATCAATTTTTGTATTTAAATTTAAATTGAAATTTTGTTGTTGTAAATAACAAAGAATACTGAGGATTTCATGGTTGAACTACTTGATAAACAAAATGAAAATGGCTGGATTTTTCACATTCTCAATGCAAATGTTCTTTAGATCATAAAAAACAGGTAAATTAATTTACAATCTCCCTCTTATAGTGAGCAACAACTTAATGTAACATAAGAAGAAATAGGATATCATAATATATTGATGATCTAGTCATGTAACAGATTGTATTAAATTGTTGGTTATTTTGACATGTCGTTGTTGCTTAGAGTTAGTATTACAGCTAAGACAAGCTTGCTTCTGCCTTATGATCTTAGAGTGCATTTCACGTTTATACTTCTATTCACGACGCTCCACTGATAACTAGGGTTTCTTCTGATACCAAGATATATCAATGTTGGGTTAGTGATAGGTTGCTTTGAGCCGTTTTCTCCTATGCACAGTTTGTTTTGTCCATGTGGCCTGTTAATCCCTTATACGTGATAGGTTCTTAATCCTTTATATGTGATAGGTTGCTTTGAGTTGTTTTCTCGTCGTTGCACAACAACTTTTTTTTGGTAACCAATATTTACAAGTCTATTGAGCCATAGAAAATCTGGGGCAATATATGGTTATCATTAGATTAAAATATGTACATTATTTATAGGTAGATATATATTGCCTTGCATATTAATGATTGGATAACCTAGTAAATATACTTTGTCAATTTTGTCTTGTTTAAAGATATAATTTATTGTTTAAAAAACATAAAATAAAAAAATTATTATATTATATCAATATTTCGTAATAAATTGAATATGTTACTTGTAAAAAAACCGAATCTAAATGAATCACGGAAATTGAAAATTGAATCTAACTGAAATAACCATTGATTTCCATTTTCCATGAATTAATCAAAGTAGTTAGAAGTGCACCTTCCAAGAATCAATGATGGGAAGGCTTTCCTAAGTTTCCAGATATCTGATATATTAATGGGTGGGTTCCATGAAGGGTGCCTTTAACACCATTTACTCAATGATGGGAAGGCTTTTTTAACACCATTTTTAAATACATTGCTTATAGTTGACCACCGTGACCTGTAAAGTTAGAGTTAGAGGTGTATTCCTCGGTAGATTATTGTGGATGAAAACAAATAATTTACTCGATACCCTAGTTTGTTATTGTGAGCTTATTACCGTTTCAGAGTTGAAATGGTGACCCAGATTTCTAGAAAATGGCGAAACAGCTCAGACTTTATATTATTAGGAGCAAGTTAAAGAATAAGGAGCGGTATTATTGTTCATGTGTAAATGCTTATGTGTCCAGAAGTGAAGATGTAGATGTAGTTAATTTGGGAGCAAGTGGAGAAAATGGTGTGAGAAAAGTTTATATATATGAGTTGTTTTTAATGTGATTTTTTGAAAATTATTTTGATTTATTTTTCTGATTTAATTTGTATAAAATTTGGCAAGAATTCATTGAAATTATAAGTTTGATGAGCAAACTCTGCCCAATTGAAGTGCCTTTGATATTTTCTAGGGTGTTGAATTCATATATGCAATCAAAAAACTAGTTTAGATAATATGTTGAGTTTTATAATGAAGAAAGGTAAAAAAGCCAGTTTAGATAATATGTTGAGATTTATAATGAAGAAAAGTTTAAAATCACGTTAATTTTTTTGCTAATGTAATTAAAAAGAAGAAGAAGATAAAATCTAAATTAATGCAATGTATTTAAATTAAATTAGTAAAATTATTTAATAGTCAACCATATCTTATAAGTATGTTAATAATAATAATAATTAACTAATTTTTAAATATGTTAAATAATAATAATAAAATATTAATTAGTCTTAAAAAGTCATTATAATTGATCAAGTTTTTGTTGTTAAAACACCTTGTTAATAGGAGGTTAGGGATTATGATGCTTATGAACCAGTTGGAAATGATCATTTCAAGTGGATTTGCCTAGACAATTTTAAAAGCTCCCAAGGTTAGTTGAGTCACTTGGAAGTGATAATTTCAGGTGGATTTGCCTATACAATTTTAAAAGCTCCTAGGGTTAGTTCAATTGGTTGAGTTTTCTAATGGGAGGTCATGTCAAGGGGTTAATTCTCCTCGACAACCTTAGAGATTGGCTCTACTAATAAGCTCAAAAGGGGTCAATTCTCCTCGACAACCTTAGAATTAGACTCTACTAATAAGCCCATAAAATATTTATAAATCACATGGGTCACATTTACATTTACATAAAACGTGTCACGTTTTCAGATATTTTGGTTTTCAAAATGGGGAAACAAGCTTCCTAAAGATGATGTCCTGCACATACAAAGTAGGTTAGAAATATATACATTCTTTTTCGGATTTGAATTTATTGCATACTGTTTTTTTTATCTATATTTCTTTTGATAATTTTTAATGGTTTGTAGCTTAGTTTAACACCTTACATTTAAATTTGAAAAAGGTTGGTTTTCTTGGTAGATTTTTGGTTAATTTTTGAAAAATCATGTTACAGTTGTTGATATGTGGAATTTGGGGTGCCGCAGGGGTTTTTGATGGCGTTGAATCAATTTCTAATGTTAAAATCCTAATTGAAACATTAAAATTTTAAGATTTTCAATTCAAAAATTGCTGGCCAAAAAGATATTCCCGGCTATGGACAATGCCACTAGTAAATTCCAATAAGCATCAATCCATAACAAGCATCAAAGCACTTATTTCATTATACATCCCATGTTAAAAAAAAGAAAAAAGAAAACCAAGTTATAAAACTTTATTTTAAATTATTCTTATTAATTATTAAAAAATTAATATATAATTTAAACATATATAGATTAAAAAAAAACACAAAACAAGATTTTTATCCTTGGAAATTTACGACCACTTACCATAGAGATTATGTAAACATATTTTTTTACAGTTGTTATCAATGGAAAATCGGACAAGCAAAGATGACATTATTAAATGTCAGGCAGAAGGATTTACAGGGCCGAGGCACATTAAAGAATCTGAAGAATTTAAAAAATCTCTAAGGTCCAGAAGAAAAATCAAATTGTGCACTCAAGAAACTAGCAGAATGCGCCTTCGCGCACATTTTTCTTCGATAGGCACGCCTTTGCGCGACTTTCCCTCAAAAAGCCACGCGGACCTGAGAGTGGTAGAATTCACTTTCCGGGACCACAAGGCACACTCCAGGAAATTGATCCCACACTTAAGGCCGTCGAAGGACAGCCGCCTAAGCCTCCTTGGGACCTCAAGGAAGCACACAATGGAATCATGTGGCACAAAATGGAATCATTCCCCTCTCTTGGATCACCATTCACCAATGTACCAAGGGAGGGACGGGGAGTTTGAATTCATCTATAAAAGGCCACCAAGAGATGAACAAAGGGAGAGCACATTGTTATGCTATTGAAATTTGCTTCCAAGCAATCCAGCAGTGTGTGATCCAGAGCAGAAGTAGAGAGGGGATTCAGTTGTTGGCCACCCAACAACTCCAATCCTTTGGAGTAGAGAGAGGGACCTTGCACCAAGGTGACTAGGAGGTAAAAACATCATTGCATTAGGTCTTAGAACTCCCTAGTTCTAAGGGCCCCTTGGCAAGTGTGTAAACGTTCTATCTTTTATTCCTACTAGCACAAAATAAGAGGGGACATAGACGCCACCGTTGGTATTATTGTGTTGTTTGAATCTATATGAGCTTTTGTGTTATTTGTTTAGTTTAGCTTTTGTTTTCTCTCTACATATGCATACTATTTCATTATCTAGTGTGTTTTGTTTTATGTCATGTTCACTAACCTGCTAATTTTTTTGTTTATCTTCCTATGACCATAAACTTAAGAGGCAGCAACCACTCCTCTTAAGTAAGTGTGGATTGGTACACTCGTGCACCAAATCCACCAACACAGGATTGGCGACACCACTGATTTTACTTCCTAGTTAATGTGGTTGTGCCTTTTGCAGAGACCTCTTTCTCTGCTTTGGACTTTGGCTTGATCAACCCCTCATCTCTTCTTCTCTACCTGTTCACCCTCAGTGAGAGGCCAAAGCTCAGAAGCTCCTAATTTTTTTTTTTTTTGTAGGAAATTCGCACGGATTTTACATAGACAGACGCGCCCGACCGCACGAGTTCAGCAGCGACCTGCGTGAAGACTGCGCGCCTTTCTGAAACTTTGCACGCAGAAACCAGAGGCAGAAAATTTCTACTATTTCCCTTCATTTCTTGTTTTTAAAGTGACTGGCAACCCATAAGAAATCTGCTAGCATTGTCTGAGGTGTCCCATGATTTGTTAAAACTCAGTCTTGGCTGCATTTCGGTAGTTTTAGGTGTTAGTTTTAAAATTTAAAATTTTATTTTCGCAAAGTGAACACATAGTTTAAGTAGGGGGAAATTGACTTGCATTCTGAAATTACTTATGTTTTACGAATTTAGACACCAAAAATATGTAGGTAATTAGCAAAAGTAAGTGGCCCTTGTCCACACATGCTTAGATAACTTTTTTCATTTTTCCTTGTTTAAAGGCATTAATTTTAGTTCAATTTTTGGCACTAGGATTTAATTATCTTTAGAGAGAAAGTAATCTCTGCTGCCTTTTCATCGTTGGGTGACCCTAGGCAAGAATATGAACACTCTATGCTAATAATTATCCACCTCCCTTTAGTTGATCACTTGGATTAACTAGGCAACATTGTAAGCAGCCCATATCCGCACATGTTTTGTTGTTGAGAAATGAATAACCAAGCATAGCTTAATAGGGGATTTTGAAAAAGATCACCACATATCCACATGTTAAAACTATGTGATTGTTCACATCTTTCTCACACACTTTCACACCCTAAGTAAATCAAATCCACCTTAAAACTAACTTAACTAAACTCATTAAACTCTCCCCACAGGCGCCACAAGAGAATTTATAGTTTAAGTTAGAACCAAGGGGGTAGGCATCCAATAAGTTGCCTTGGTCAGTTTACATCTTGAAACATAGAGGTTGGTTTTTTAGGGAACTTTTAAATTCGTCTATCCACCGACAACAAAGAAAACCCGAGTGCCATAGAGACCCGATTCAGAGGGGGGTTTAAGCTTAGGCCCAGTGCGTGTGATATTATTCGGGGCTACCTGACCCGTCTAATACTCGGTACTAGTAGCTGAATTACCAAGAGGCTCAAGACTCGAACGCTCCCGTGGGACGACAGTACTTAGTGGCAAAAACTAGGACATCCTTCCCTATAGGTGACGGTGCAGGCAACACTAGATCCTCTACCCTTACCTTGGTCGATTTTCTTCGGTTGATTGGGGGCGTTGCCAGTTCTTTCGGGACGTTGTGCCAGCATTTACAAGATATCTTCTCAAGGCCCAGTTACATTTGAGCGTGTGAGGACTATTAGGTCTTCTAGGATTTGAGTATCATATGCAAAAACAACAAAAACCATATTTTTTGATTGACTGGTCACATGGGATTAATCTAAAGGGAAGTTTTATCTCTTATTTTCGCTTTGTTTTATGTATGCGATCGGATTTTTATTATTATTATAATTTCTATCCTCTCAAATATTTCCAAAACCATACCTAGTCGATGCCAGAATGGACCCAACGGTACCTCATCGATCTAGACGTCTTTTGGACCTCCCCCCATTACCGAGATGGATTCCAGGTCTTCTTCCATCTAGGCATCAAAGGCGGAACACTGCCACCCTTATTGGTTCATCCTTTATACGGGCATCGTTAGTTAGGAACCCTCATCGGTCACCCAATGCCACACTAGTGGGCACCCCCACAGGATCGCCACATTCCACTCTTCCCACAACCCCTAGGGGGGCAAAGGAGCGCTACCCATTTGGGAAGCTAGTTGAATTCACAGTCGAGTGCGTCACAGACAAACCCTATACCTAACCAAAACATTGTGTCTTCACAGTGTGCAATGGATACCAACTTGCAATCACCTTTCTTAGATTCGTTAAACTTACCATATTTAACCAATTTAACAAAATACCCTATTGCACACAACCTTACATGGCCACCCATGCCCATGAAGCTCCCTTCGGACATTCCAATGTTTGAAGGGAAGTAAGCAGAATACCCTGGAAATCATATTATGAATTTCCACCTATGGTGTTCGTTGAATAGCATCATTGACGATACTATTCAACTGAGACTATTTCAATGCACCCTAACCAGGGTAACCACGAAATGGTATGTGGAGCAACCATCTGCTACACATGGAAATTTTAGCACCCTTGCTACTGCATTCCTTACCTATTTTCAGTTACCCATCCACCACGATTCCGGGATGGAATTACTGACCCACTTTTGGCAGACACCCGTCGTCTATATCTCAGACCATCTCCACGAATGAAGATGATGTCGTAGTTTGTGAAAATCCAAACTCGACGATTGAGTTTTGTTAGACCTGTTCCTGAAAACTCTCACCACAGATATTTTAAAGGATGCGACGACACAAAAGTCCATATCCGAAGAGGACACCATCAACAAGGCCCAACAACTCTAGCTGATCTATACGCAGTCAGGATATATTTACAATATGCTGCCTAACGCCTCGTGCCTGCAAACTTACAAATAATTACCAGGCGCGTTGAACTCCGTAAACAATTTGATTGGGTCATTGACCCAAAATCACCTAAGCAGCAACGTTCAATATCTCGATTACGCATATGATTCTAACCAGAACATCTCGTAACCCAGCTATCAAAGTCATCATGCACCTTCAAAAAACATGACCAATAGGGTGTCATCGTACCACCATCAACAAGGAGGTCCATATCATCCAGCTCAGGGGACCTAGTACACAGCTAGACATGCTGACGGAAGAGCTCCCCCCCAACAACCATTCATAAACCAGGGACAAGGACCGCAATACGCCTAGTCCTTAGTACAAAACCAACCCATGAAGAATAATGCACAGGTTAACTTTGTGCAACCTTCCCAACCACAATTGCGCCAACCATACAATCAAGAGAATCATAATTATCCTCCTAACGCGACAAGAAAAAAAGGTAAAACAAGCCAAAGGGAAATCCTGGATAGGGGGCAACAACCAAAAATGCCGTCCGCGATCTCAGGTTGGAGGAAACTCCATCCGAAATCAAAACCAGGAGCCTAACAACTCCCAAGGGAATAACAAGAGGGCGAATCTTCGGACCAACCACTCTTGTTCAATCTGTGTTGAGTACAACCATTACACTCACCACTATCCCGATCTCCCTGAGCTGAAGAAGCTTTAAGGTAACCACAGACAATGGGGATCCTCATAGCAGACAACTGTCATGCAGGAGCCTTTCCCCCATCAAGGGAAAGTTAGCACTCAATAACAACAAACAACTCTCGACGATTCTGGAAAAAATAGCCAAAAAATCTACATGATTGGTGAAGAAATGTTTTTTTCAGACATGGAATTGAAATTACGATACCCCACCAGACACCAATTCGTTAGTGGCAAATACAAGTGCACCAACAACACCTTTGACCATATCAAAAATACCTATTGAACCTTTGCCAAAGATGGCTAAGGAACCAACTAGGTGAGCAGGAAACCATTCCAAAGCGGCCCATAACTATAGCATTGTGGACTATTTAGCCCAATCTATTGCTGCCATGTCAACTTTGGAGGTATTACAATCATGCCCAAAACAAAGGAAAACCTTACTTTTTTCATTATGCGCCATTGACCCTCCCGATTCGCGTCTAATGGCTTTCGATTTAGATAAAGCCACCCCTAGGCTTCCTTTGATGGTTTCCTTCCAGATACCGGATTCAATTTAGAACATCACCATCCATCGATGTATCATTGACGAGGGTGCATCCACTTGCATCATCTTCAAGAATGTCTAGCAGAAGTTAGGCTCTCCCAAGCTAAATCCAGCAGACATCACGCTTAGAGCATACGACGGGCACCCTTCAGCTCTCGTCGGTCTCTACCAAAACGTCTTACTATGCTTAGCTGACAAGATGGTCCTTATAGACATTGAAGTCTTGGATGCTAAACTGTATCACAATATACTCCTTGGTCAGAGTTATATGTACACCATGTCAGCCATAGCCTCCTCCATCTTTCGAACTATGATGCTCCCCCATAAGGATCACATCATTACTGTCGACCAATTGACATAACACGAAAAGTGACCCCTAAAAAATACTGATGTTGTCCCACCTTTGTAGACACATCTGTCGAGATGCTCACATGTTACCAAGAATACGACCTCGGCCTGTTCAAACTGTCCTCCATCCTTGGGTCATTCCTAGGAGACCCCACTATGATACCAGAATCATCATCGACTGTCACAGGAACCCCGATGTGCATGATGTCCACATCAAGCACCAAAGCTAGCCAAGAGACAGAGATGAGCCGTAACGACACCGAGTCCTCGGCCACGAAAAATTCTCTAGCCTACGCAGTCTCACAAACTCCTTTCCTCTAACCCTCAACAGGTTTTGTATCCCAGCAAGTCTTGGCCACCGTGGTGTTACCAAATGTATCTTTTGCAATCCCAGTTTGGTACTTGGTCCCACCTACTGAGACGGGAGCCATGCACATCATCTCTATAAGGTTATTCCCCCTCAGTCCTGAGGAGGCCCCACCCGTTCAAGAGACTATTGAAAACAACCCTGCGAAGGAAATTCCCATTGCAAAACTGATGGTTACGACCAAGAATACTAATAAAAGAGGGAATAAGGTTGAGAATCCCACCATGCAATGGGAGTTAAAACCTTGCGCCATATGCGACATAGTAGGCCACCCTACCCACATCTTCCTAGAGTTGGACGAGTTAAAAAAGAACCTGCCACCAAAAACCAAGTCAAGGCATTGCGTACCAATCACGCATGCGTTATCTGCAGCAACTATGGGCACTATACCCATCATTGCCCAAAAATTTTGTGATGCACGGACGCCTTGCACGCCATCGAGAAATCCTATCAAGGGGATCCCTTCATCCAGTCAGCTGGAGATGAACCTCACATCATTTTATACCAACAGGAGGAACGACAGTCACCTGAAAGACTCCCAGCCATCCCCCCTCCCCCTATCGAGCGTTGTGTACTATGCGACGAATGCAATCATTTCATCGCCGAGTGCCTAGCCCTGGAAATGTTTCAGCTATGGTATCCAGTCCACATAGTATACCGCACTGACCGAGCCACCCAATATTCATGTCAAATATGCAGAGGCAATCACCCATTATTCCACTGTCACAATGTCCTAGATTCCGTGTGGTGCTAGCTAGTATGCACACCACCATAGTTCGCCTCTCCCAAGAAGATGGCTCGGACATTGAGTCCATGAACAACTCGAAAACCCAAGAAGATGTGACAAGCAGATCCATCTCCTGTTAGCTGAAAAGCGGCCAGTTGGGGAACCCTTAGTCACCCCCAACCACCCTCCACAGCGAAGACCAACATGTGTGTTATGTAACACCCGCAATCATGTGGTTGCCACTTGCCATGACTTAGAAGTGCTACGTCACTGGTACCCATTCACTTCATCAAACGAATAGGACGGGAACCACATTTCTAGGATTTTTTTCCTAGTATGTCAACGCAATCACCATGAGCAGTGCTGTACCTATATCTCGCAAGTACATCCTCTAATCGACATGATACATCTATTAGAGACGAAACTCTAGGACCTTATCAATCTAAAACCTCGCAACCAAGATGGAAGGAAGATTTCCCATAGGCAATCTACTCCATACCCATTTCGACATATGGGGCAAGTTAGGAAGGCACGCCAACCAAGCATGACCCATGTTAAACCTAGGATAACATGCGGGCTATGTGATAGAATTGGCCATCAGATCAATGAGTGCAAAGAACTGAAGCACCTCACAAACAATTTTCGCATAGTCTCTGTTAGCCATCCATAATTTGAAATATGCAAAGATGGCTAAAAAGGGTCTTTCAGTCTTCAAGAAACAAATTTCAGGCAAAATTTGTGACTTCTTGAAGCCTCTACTATGTTCCTTATCCTTCAAAAACCCAGCTATTTGATCTCTATAATTCAAAAGCCTCTTCTCCATTATTTCCTCCTAAAAATCCCCCTTTCCCTTCATTATCCCTCCAATCCCTCAAAAATACCCTTTCAGACCATAAAAATCCCTTTTTATTGGTTTAAAAAACCCCTCCGTTTACTCTATCGGAACCTGTAAAAACCTCAAAAACCCCTTTTCAGCCTTTAAATCCGAGTGTTTTCATAAAACAGATTTAAGCCCCTGCGGGCTTAGTTCTCAGCCCCTTCCGCTGTGTGACTAGGACCAGCAACCGTTGGCTATAAGCTTAAGCCCCTTCGCACTATCGGAAGTCGCTCTGCCCCCTTTTCCTTTGTAAATTCTTTTTTTCCGCGCGATGGTTGCATCTCTGCACAAATCCCCACCATCGATCTTGCCGTAGATCCGATGTTCCTTGGAAAATCACAAATCGCAATACCAGTCTCGCGTCCCTTTCCTTCTTTTCTCCACCGATGTGAAAGTCCTGACTTCATCTCAGCTGTCCATTCCCCTGAGATCCGATGGCCATCGCTTTCCTCCATCGCATCGGTGCATTGCAGATCCTGTTTCCTCTTTCCCCTTGCTTTGTTTCCACCGATGGCCGATGCCCGCTTTAATCCTAGCCATCGATCTCGGTTCCGATCTGACGGCCCACGCTCCATTGCATCGATGCTTCCCACCACATCGCTCATCGCGCATCGGCGCTTCCCACTGCATCACTCATCGCGCATCGGCGTTTCCCATCGCATCGCTCATCAGCGATTTCTTTTCCCATGCCCCCTGACCCTCTTCACCGCTGACGAGCTATCTGCCGAGTAAATCTCCATCGTCCAATCATTATCCCAATCTGACGGTCCTCCGTTCCTCGCTATTACCTCTCCCATCGGCCATCAGCCATCACAAAATTCACATGCCTCTATCCCCAGACCCTTTGCTCCTTCGATCACCGATCCGCCAAGATCGATCTTGATCGTCCATCTCGCAGATCTGACGGCCCTCATTGATTCCCCTTCATTCACCCGTGGACACTATCAACGCATAAATTAACTTTATAAAAGCCCCTGCTATATGTATTTTCTTCATTTCCCATATATCCCTGCTGGTGCCACTCAACCATGCCAGGGTTTCCACCATGTTTCCTTCAAAACTCCACCGTTGATCTTGTTCCCCCTCTTAGATCCAACGGTCCTCGGTGATCTTCGCTTCCGTTTCTCCGTGGCTATCAAAAAGCCGATTTTCCCGTTCTTCACGCCAAACTCAGTTCGAGCCTTGGTTTTCATGGTTTGCGCCATGAAATATTCCCTGCTGCATTCACCTTACCCCCTCACTGCTCCATAACCCCTCGCCGAGCCTTCTGAAGCAGTTAAACCCAAAAAACACAGGATTTCATAACCACTTTGTTGTCTTGTGCAGGTTTAATGGTGGATTAATCCAAAGGTCTCCCACAGCCAAGGAAACAGTGGCAAAGGGGGCAAAGGGGTTGAATTTCAAAGTTTAATCAAATGTTCTACGAATGTTGATTACAAATCAAACCTTCCAGTGCATCGAAGCCACCTGTACATCAAAACAAAGGAGATCAGTGAAGGATAATGGTTAAGAAATAAAGCGCCAAGATTAAACCCTTAACCAGCAGATTAAAGATAAGGAAACAGTAAGAGGACAAAAGATGATTCGAAAGGGCCTAATAGAGCCTAAAGCATAGATCAAAGACTGAAATCAGTTTTTACAACATCACCGACAGACGGATCAGCAGAAGGAAAGTCTCAAACGCCACATCTACAGAAGTTATTACTCCTTCGAAGATCAAAAGGACACCTCAGGTCGACTTTTAATTTCATAGGCACTTTGACAGCCATCCTGCTGACAAACCCTCTATAAAACTGTCAGAACAGTTACTAAGCAAACATGGGGCTACAAAACCCAGAAAATTGACAGTTTGCATATTCGAGAAGTCAAACAGGGTACTTCAGTCACAATTATCTTCAAAGAAACACTTCGAAGTTATTACCTTGCCTTCCAAATATGCATTAAAATAGGAGAAACTACCAAAATGGTACAAGTAGTCCATGCTATGTTTATTGAGCAGAATGGGCATTCGAACACTTCTCCCATTCTGTCTTAATTCATATTTATTACCATTTCTGCAGCACTCTTCCTCTTTCACCTATAAGTATTTACAGAAAATTCATTGTAAAGGGTTGGAAAATTGTTAAATGCTGAACTGTTGCTGAGTTAGAGCTACTGATTAGTTGTAATATAGTAGGCTGGGAAGAGAAGAATTGGACTGTAAAGGCTGTTGGGCTCAAATTATGTAACTGGTTTCGGACATCAATACACCAACAGATTCACTGGATCCTGATCTAAATCATTGGTGATGTGTTTCCTCATTGTCTTTGTTGCTTTCCCATGTTTTCCACTCTGTTCATATTCTCTGATAAAGAGCAGTAAAATATAGATTAGGATTAACTTCTAAAGTACTCTAATTCTAACTAGTAAGCTTTATCTGTATGTTTTCCTCTAAATGTGTATTTAAGAATGATATCAATAGAGTATAACCAATCAAGAATGTTGGTGAGCCCATGTCTTGCTGAGTAGAACTTGAGATACTATTCTTAAATGTTATTTTCATCGCATGCTAAGTAGAGTCTTAAGCAAGGAAGTCTATGGTTAGCCCTGTCCCTTGTTTGGTCTTAAAGAGTTTCTTTGAAGATTTCCCTTAAGAGTAGGCCGAAAGCAGGAAAGGTTTAAAGTCCTTGCTTGATCTTAGGTCGATTTTTATGTTTATCTTATATGCTTTTCTCATGAGTGTATGCCAAAAGTAGGTTAGGTTAAAATCCCTTGCTTGATCTTATGCTGCCTTTGTTTTCTTACATGTTGCTTCTTTCATTTCACTCAATGTTCCATATCACAAACTCAACTTAAAGGATCTTCTGATATAGATGACTTGCCCTTTGAAAACTCTTGGATACAAACTCAACTTAAAGGATCTTCTGATATAGATGACTTGCCCTTTGAAAACTCTTGGATGGTTGATGTGTGAGTAATTCCTTTTATGACTCCATAGCCCAATGGTTTAGCATTCTTTGACCTATCTTCATATGCTGAAAAATCCTTCGACTTACTTCCTTCTTCTCTTCACATGACCTTCTTAGTTAATTATTCCCAACCGAAACAAAAAAACAAACCCTTTGTGCTTCATAACTAGCCTAATATCATAACTAAGTTATAAACAATATCTTTAAAACCAACAATTACATAGAGAGATCCCTCTTTGAATCCAGGAGGGCTAGATCCTAGGATTCCAAAGTGGTTTTGATGTTTCCTTGTCATTTGGTATGCCAGTCTGCCAAATCACTAGGACCCCAACATAATGGCAACTCCGCTGGGGAACAACTCTGAGTAAAATGCTATCTTAGACATCCTGAGAGCTTAGAAAACCCACAACAACCTTTTACTGGTAGTTAATTACTATGGTGGACAGTAACTCATCTTGAACATTTGAAATCATCCACCTGGCGACTCCACGAATCCTAAAAAGATCAAAAGACTCCACTGGTGATCAGTAGCCCTGCTGATTACTCCTGGTTTCACAAAGACTCCACTGGGGGCAGCCCACACTACCATAAAAACATTATTCACATCCGTGATTAGGAAACTTTGAGGATTAAGTTTTCTTTGTTAAAGACTAGTTTGCCTCTTAAAGATTGTTATGTCTGGCTAACTTTCTTCTTTTTAGGTCTGAAACTTAACATACTGGCTTCAAGAAGAACCCATACCAGAGCTCATCCTGATCCAAGTCCTCCTGAAATAGTTGATAATCCAAAAATAATTCTTAGGAAGTCTCTTGTATCTAGGGATCCTACTATTGTCAGACCCATTCATAGAGCTAACTCTGTTCCTGAAAACCTTACAGCTCTATCAGATACTCAAGTTGACTTAGATTTACCAAGTAATTTACCCAGAACTAAGTCACTTAGTGGTATAGATCAGATAGACTTTGAGCCTCCAAGTTCATCACCACATAGTGGTCAACATATTAGTAACAAAGAAACCCCTCCACCCACACCTCCTAATCTCCATTTCATTCATAATTTGGGTCTCACTCACCCTAAATCTGCTCGACAGTCTCTTGCTGGTCCAAGTACTTCTGCCATTCATATACCTACTGTACAAGCCACCCCTTTACTCCCACAAAATACTATCATGGTAGCATGGTATGCTCCCCTAGTGTTACCACAGCCTTTGGTTCCTTCACCTAATGAATATCAGTCCAAAATTCCCCATTTCACTGGAAACGAATCCACTACTGCTCAATAGCACGTGGACAAGATGATGATGCCTTTGATTATATGGAAATAGAAGATGAGACCATTAAGATGAGAATATTTGCCCAAAGCTTAGGAGGAGAAGCCAAGAAATGGTTTAAGGGTTTAACTCCTCACAGTATTAATGATCTCCCTTCTTTACATCAAACATTCACAAATAAATGGGAGATTAGGAAGAATCCACTCCAAATACTTTCAGATAACAATAACCTAAAGAGAAACCCTAGGGAGAGTGTTCAAAATTATTGCATCAGATTCAATAGTGTGTATAACGCACTACCCCCAGACTTGAAACCTCCACAAGGATCAATGTTGGCCAAATTTCCAGAAGGATTTGATCTTGAAATTGCCTATCAGCTTAGAGAAAGGGATCCCTCAACTTTAGAAGATATGCAGAAGGGAGCACTTAGTGTGGAAGCTAATCTGATTGAAAAGAGAGCCAGAATGAGGGCTGAAAAGAAAGTGACATATAGAGAGGACACTGCACCTTCTACGTCTGACTCAAAATTAGACCATCTAGCCAAGAACATGGATAGGTTAGAAAAAATGATGGAGAGGTTAGCTGTCCAAACAAGTGCCCAAAATAGGAACCAAACTCAAAATCAAAACCAGAAATTTAGGAGAAACCCCCCTTAGGTGAAACAAAGAGATTTTGATCAACAAGTCAGACCTCCATTTCAAGAAAATTATGTTGATGAAGAGGAGGGAATGATGGAAGAGTCAGAGGGAACTATTATAAACATGCTAGGAGTTAACAATGAAGACCCTGCCTTCTTCATGGAGGATGACCAAGCCGCATATACATATTTTGATAATGAAGGTTTAGAATCTGAAGATTATAGGCAAGGCTTTGAGAATGCAATCATGGAGGTCCAGAAGCAATACGACCTCAGAAGCAAAAAGAAACAAGAAACTCCACAAACAAAAACCTCTGAGGCTGCTATTAAGAACAGATCTGAAAAGGTGGTTAAAAAGGCTGCTGAAAACAACAAGACAACAGCTGAAAGTTCTGATAGAAACAAGGGCAAAATCACTCAGAACACTGATAAACTGAGTGTTGGCCCCAGCAACGCTAGTACTTCAGCTAGTACCCCTGAAAGAACGGTTTTAACTAATGTACATAGTGAAAATCAGCAAGCTGATTTTGCTGGTAAATTAGCGACTAACAAGATAGATTTGAACCTTTCAAAGAGTCAGTTCCCTTTCAGTTTAGAAAGTGAAATTGCTAAAATCAAAATCTATGTCCCCTTCACTGAGTTAGTCACTCAAGATGTATATAAATGTCAAGTTTTGAAAGCTTTAAACATAGAAGAAAATAATGACTCTGTCAACCTCAATGATGATCAGCCAGCCCTTTTATTTGGTCCTAAAATTGAAGGGAAATTCCAAGAAGGAGTGGTCCCTCCTTTCTTTGTCAGTTTGAATATCCATGACAAGATTTTACACAATGTTATCCATGATTCAGGGGCTTCTCATAATCTCATGCCCAAAGTAATCATGGAGAGATTAGGCCTTGAAATAACCAGACCATACAAAGACTTGTATTCCTTTGACTCCAGTAGAGTGAAATGCATAGGCTTAATCAAATATCTGTGTGTAAACTTGACCCAAATCCCAGCCAAATGCATGGTGATGGATGTGGTAGTGGCTGACGTGCCCCCCAAATATGGCATGCTTCTTTCAAGATCATGGGGCGCTAAAATGCAAGGTACCATGCAAATGGACATGACATATGCCACCATCCCTATCTTCAGTCAACTTAGGAGACTTTATAGGGAATCACACATGAAATTTATGGTGAGCAGTCAAGAAAAATCAGAAAACTCCCCTCTTTATTCTGTCCACATAGACCTAGACTCATTCATTCTTTGCAATGATGAAAGCTTTTGTGAACTAGAGTTGGATAGTGAGCAATCACCCATCACAACAGAAATTAAGCAGGGAGAAGCTCTCAAGCAGCGTGCCAAAGCTGAAAGTTGCAACAAAAAAAATAGAGAGCATGAGCAACCCACTATCCATCAGCCTAGTGCAAATCAAGGAGTCAAGAAGAAAGGCCAGAACTCCATGAAAACCTTAAGGAACAAGACCAACCCAAACGTGCTGCAGAACCCATAAAACTGCATTGTGATAGTCTGAACACACAGGACAAGGAGGACAAAAATTAAAATAACACCAAGTCTGAAACTAGCCCTCTTTGGAGTATGAGTTTTGATGGGTCTTGCAATAGAACTGGTGCAGGAGCAGGTGTATGGCTTCACAACACTGAGAACAATTATGCTGAAAGCCATGCATACAAGCTAAAATTCCAATGCACTAATAACATAGCAGAGTTCGAAGCACTCCTCTTAGTACTGCAGTCACTGAAGAAATTAGGAGCCAAGAGGATAACTATTCATGGAGATTCAGAACTGATCATTAGGCAAATAAATGGAGAATACACTACCAAACATCCAAGACTAAGAGCCTATAGAAATGATGCCATGGACCTTTTGCAAACTTTTAAGGAATATGAGCTTGTTTTTGTCCCTAGAAGCCAAAACATCATTGCCAATGGATTGGCTTGCGTTGCCAGCTCATGTCAAAGACCCTATGACAACAAGAAATTCAATGTCAAAGTGAAATATAGGCCAGCTGTCCCAGACAATGAAAAATATTGGCAGGTCTTTTAGGGCGATAAACAGATAGAGGATTTTTTGCAGTTCAGAAATGAGTTTGAATTGCCTAATTCAGACTCAAAGTATGATAAAAACCGTCTGGATGAGGAACAACGTGACCAAAAAGAACCTCATCCCAATGCAGAAATAAATCTGCTAACCAGTGAGTTCGAAAATCAAACAGAAGAATACATGAACACAGAAAAAGAAGACATAGAGGTTTTACAGTTCAAAGACAAAGACTTACCCAAAGGACTAGCCCCTCTAGAAGACTTGTTTGATTTTAATGACGTTGCTAAGAAACCAACAATAGAACACACCGAATTTGATATCGAGGAATGCAATATAGGCAGTAAAGACAAACCCAAATTAATCAAACTGTCTAAAACATTGCCAGCTCACATTAAACTGAGATATATTGAGCTGTTTAAAGAATTTTCTGATGTTTTTTCTTGGAGCTATGAGGATTTAAAGGCATATGACACAGATACCATTCAGCACAAGATACCTCTCAAGGAAAACCAAAAACCATTCAGGCAAAAACTGCGCAGAATAAACCCTATACAGTTACCTCTGGTTGAGAAAGAATTTAGGAAAATGTATGATGCTGGAATCATTGTCCCCGTGAGAAATTCAGAATGGGTGTCTAATCTGGTAGCCGTGAGGAAGAAAACAAGAGAAATTAGGCTTTGTATTGACTTCAGGAACTTAAACAGAGCCTCATTAAAGGACAACTATCCCCTGCCCAAAATGGAGCACATCTTACAAAGGGTAGTTGGTTCTAAAAGGATCTCTTTGCTAGATGGTTTCTCAGAATATAATTAGATATTGGTTTTGCCTGAGGATCGATTGAAAACAACCTTCACTATTCTTTGGGGCACCTTCATGTATGTGAAAATTCCTTTTGGATTAATGAATACAGGAGCCACCTTTCAAGGAGCCATGGATATTGCTTTCTCAAAAGAAATAAGATACTTCATCGTGATTTATTTAGATGACATTTTAGTCTATTCCAAGGTAGATGAAGAACACCTAGCTCACCTCAGGAAAGTCTTTGAGAAATGTAGGAGGTTTGGGCTATCTTTAAATCCCAAGAAGACACTGTTTGGTCTCTAAGAAGGTAAACTTCTCGGTCATATCATATCTGAAAAGGGGATTAAAATAGATCCAAAAAGGGTCGAAGGTATATTACAAATCAGTCACCCTAGAAACATCAAAGAACTCCAGTATTTCATTGGAAAGATTAATTTTCTGAGAAGGTTCCTACCCAACCTATCAGAACTCCTTAGGAACATGAAAAACATGCTAAAGAAAGAGATAGGAGTCAAATGGACATTGGAAGCAAAGAAATCCTTTGAACTGGTTAAAAATGCACTTACCCAAGCACCGATCCTCATTAATCCTGATTTCAATAAGGACTTCCTCATATTTTCACTTGCATCATAACATACTGTGGCTGCTGTCCTATTGTAGAAAAATCTAGAAGGACAAGAACAACCAATTGCATTTTTCAGCAAGGCACTGAAGGATGCACCTCTGAAATATAATATAATGGAGAAACAGGCCTATGCATTGGTCAAAGCCTTGAAAGATTTTAGAGTTTATATCTTACACTCTCACATTATTGCATTTGTGCCTCATGTAGTGGTGAAGGACATTCTGTCACAAGACCCTGATGGCAAAAGAGGGAAGTGGATTGTTGTGATACTAGAATATGATTTGGAAATTAAACCCACTAAACTCATCAAGGGTCGAGGCCTAGCACAGTTAATGGCTGAATCTAACTTACAAGCACTTGATATAAACATGATAGATGCACTAGATGAACAGGAAGAATTACCAAGTTCACTTGTTGAAGATCAATTCCTTAATTCATCCTGGTATGCTGACATTTTATACGTGCTTACTAATCTCAATGCACGTCCTGGTTTGTCCAAAACAAAGGCCAGATTCTTAAAGTTAAAAGTTGTTAATTACTGCATTTTAGATAATTGTTTATATTGGAAGAATGCCAATAGTTTATTGCTTAAATGTTTTCCTGAGGTTGATGCAGATAAAATCAAGCATGAGTTTCATGAAGGAGAATGTGGAGGCCACCTAAGTTGGAAAACCACTGCCAATAAAATCCTTAGAGCTGGCTATTACTAGCCCACCATTTTCCAAGATGTCCACAAGATGATAGTTTCTTGTCACAAGTGCTAAATCTTTGAAGGCAAGAGAATACTGCTTCCCCTACCTTTGCAACCAATCATTGTTGAAGCTCCTTTTCAGCATTGGGGCCTAGACTTCATTGGGGAAATCCACCCTTTCTCATCTGCCCAACATATATGGATACTCACAGCCACTGACTATTTCACCAAATGGATAGAAGCCACCCCTTCTAGGAATGCCACATACTTAGTCATCATAAAATTCCTTGAAGATCATATCCTATCTAGATTTGGCTGTCCTAGGAAAATTATCACTGATAATGTTGCTGCATTTGGTTCTAAAAATATGGTTGACTTTTCTCACAAATATCAGATTGTGCTTGGTAATTCTATAGCTTATTACCCTCAAGGTAATGGGCTGGCAGAATCTTCAAATAAGAGCCTGATTAACATAATAAAGAAGCTGCTGGAAGAAAATCAGAGATCATGGCACAACAAGTTGGTACATGCCTTATGGGCAGATAGACTGACAATAAAGAAATCAATTGGAATGTCTCCTTATCAGCTGGTGTATGGAGCCGATGCAGTTTTTCCTACCAGCCTAGGAGTACCAGTGATGAAATTAGTCCATGAAATACAATCAGAAGAAGATAGCATGATAAGAAGAATAAATCAAACCATACACCTTCAGCAAACCAGGGAGGAAATTTATAATAGAGCACAGAAAGTACAAGAGGATATCAAAAGGCTATTTGACAAGAGGACAAAGGCCAATGATTTCAAGATTGGTGACAAAGTACTCAGATGGGATTCCAGGAGAGAAGATAAGGGCAAACATGCATTAGGGGAATTTTGAGGTTTAAAATGGGCCTCCTCAAGAAATAATAAAATAATACCCAAACCAATAAAATAATATTTATGAATTTTCAATTCACTTTTTGCACCACAATCCATGTAACCATAGTTAAATTCAATTCAAAAGTTGTACCAAAATAAAATTACTAAAAAAATTGTGTTGATGTGACTATAAATAAGAATGAGATTTTCAAGAAAAAATCATTATCATTGAACAACTAATGGATTTGTCCTTTGTACTTAAATAACTTAAAATAAAATATAAATATAAATATAAATGTAGAAAATTTTAATTATATTATATGCTATTAATTAAAATTTATATTATTTAAATTGTATAATAACATGTAATTAATATACTATATAAAAATAATATAATATAATAAATGTATAAGGATATGCATTGCTTCTTTCAAGAAATATGAAATGACAATAATATATTTTTATTCAAAAAGTGTGAAATGACATTTATTATGAGTACTTTACTTTGACTTTAAAAGTACTTATAGCACTACAATGGTTAACCATGAGTTTTTATCCACCATTAAGAATGTGACAAGTAAGTATTTTTAACTCAACCAATGCCACCTCAACCATTAGGGATGATGTCATCCCCTAAAATGTGATTGGTTCTCATAAAGTGAATTTTGTTTGTACATTTTCCTTAGGAGGCCCATTTTAGACCTCAAAATCCCCCTAATGGAAAGTTCGACAATTTATGGAAAGGCCTTTACATTATTCAATTAGTTATTGGTCATAATGCATTTTTTCTATAGGAGATGGATGGTACAGATCTGTTTGGGGGTCCTGTCAATGGCAGGATGTTCAAACACTATTTCTGCTGAAACTCCTGTTTAAAGCTTTCATTTTCCATTGTAAATATCATTGTTTCGTTTTATTTTGAAAATTTGAAAAATACAAAAACAATAGAAAAAGAGAAAATAGGGCAGATGAAAAGGAGAAAGGTATAGCCCCATACCAAAAATAGGAAAATATAAAAGTGCACAAGCCTAAATGCCACTACTTGAAGGAGCACTACTATTTAGTCATACAGCCTAATCATGACTAAATAGATTTCAATTTACTGCTGATAGGTTAGTGAAGGAGATTTTCCAAACTGTTTAATCTTGGCTTATCAGTAGAATAGATTAGGATAGAATAAAAATGGTTCAAACATGCTCATAAACTAAAGAATCAAAAGAAGAAGAAAGAAAAATATGGCTCTAACATGATAAAAAATTGAGCCAAAGAAAGAAGGAAAGGCTGGTTCTAATCTGCTAAAACCTGAACCAGGAGAAGAAGAAAAGGACAGCTCAAAAGATAAAAATCAGAGCTGAAAAGGAAGGGAAGGAAGCTTACTATTTTCATATCTCAAGTCTTCCCAGTTTTGTTTTAATTTTTTCAAATAAAGGTCTATGTGCAGCTGGTCTCTTATGCCATGGACACCACAGCAAATCAGACAGTATAATCCTGGTTTGTCTATGTTTAAATTTCTATTTTAGAATGTAGAGAATGCAGATCAGTCAAATTGTTTAATCTTGGCTGATGGTAGATTAGGTAGAGAAACTATGAGTTCAACTGTTTAATCTGAACTCATGGAGGAATAAGGGTAGATTTAGATTAGTTTTTCATGCTTTCCAAAGAATAAATTGTTGATGTCTAAGGTTTGCAAGTCCAAGTGCACCTGATGAAGAAAATATGTTAGGAAAGTAGGTTGGGTAGGTAGTTGTTTGGGGAATGGATCATTCTGTTTGATATATTTCTGATCATCTTTCAAAACAGTACGGTCAAAGAAGAAAGGTTGTCAAGGATAAAGCACAGGTCTGCATTTCAGAGATAAAATTCTAAGGTTCTTGACACCTCCAAGGAGTTTCCATCCCCAAGTTGGAGCCGCTGTTAGCCATCCATTATTTGACATATGCAAAGATGGCTAAAAAGGGTCTTTCAGTCTTCAAGAAACAAATTTTAGGCAAAATCTGTGACCTCTTAAAGCCTCTACTGTGTTCCTTATCCTTCAAAAACCCAGCTATTTGATCTCTATAATTCAAAAGCCTCTTCTCCATTATTCCCTCTTAAAAATCCCCCTTTCCCTTCATTATCCCTCCAATCCCTAAAAAATCCCCTTTCAGACCATAAAAATCCCTTTTTATTGGTTTAAAAAACCCCTCCATTTACTCTATCGAAACCTGTAAAAACCTCAAAAACCCTTTTTCGGCCTTTAAATCTGAGTGTTTTCATAAAAAAGATTTAAGCCCCTGCGGGCTTAGTTCTCAGCCCCTTCCGCTGTGTGACCAGGACCTGCGACCTTCAGCTATAAGCTTAAGCCCCTTTGCGCTATCGGAAGTCGCTCCGCCCCCTTTTCCTTTGTAAATTATTTTTTCCGCGTGATGGTTGCATCTCCGCACAAATCCCCATCGTTGATCTTGCCGCAGATCCGATGGTCCTCGGAAAATTGCAAATCGCAATACCAGTCCCATGTCCCTTTCCTTCTTTTTCCGCTGATGCAAAAGTCCCAACTTCATCTTAGCTATCCATTCCCTCGAGATCCGACGGCCATTTCTTTCCTCCATCGCATCGGCTCATCGCAGATCTCGTTTCCTCTTTCCCCTTGCTTTCTTTCTGCCGATGGAAAATGCCCGCTTTAATCCTAGCCATCGATATCGGTTCCAATCTGACGGCCTGCACTCCATCGAATCAGCGCTTCCCACCGCATCGCTCATCACGCATCGATGCTTCCCACCGCATCACTCATCGTGCATCGGCGCTTCCCACCGCATCGCTTGTCGCTCATCGGCGATTTATTTTCCCATGCCCCCTGACCCTCTTCACCACCGACGAGCGATCTACCGAGTAAATTCCATCGTCCGATCATTATCCCGATCCGACAGTCCTCCATTCCTCGCGATTACCTCTCCCATCGGCCATCGGCCATCGCAAAATTCACATGCCTTTGTTCCCAGACCCTCTGCTCCTCCAATCACCGATCCATCGAGATCGATCCTGATCTTCCATCTCGCAGATCTGACAGCCCTCATCGATTCCCCTTCATTCACCCGCAGACACTATCAATGCATAAATTAACTTTATAAAAGCCCCCGCTATATGTATTTTCTTCATTTCCCATATATCCCCGCTGGCCCCACCCGACCACGCCAGGGTTTCCATCGTGTTTCCTTCAAAACTACACCATTGATCTAGTTCTCCCTCTCAGATCCAACGGTCCCCGGTGATCTTCGCGCCTGTTTCTCCGTGGCTGTCAAAAAACCGCTTTTCCCGTTCTTCGCTCAAAACTCAGTTCAAGCCCTGGTTTTCATGGTTTAGGCCATGAAATCTTCCCTGCTGCATTCACCTTACCCCCTTACTACTCCATAACCCCTCGCCGAGCCTTCTGAAGCAGTTAAACCCAAAAAACACAGGATTTCATAACCACTTTGTTGTCTTGTGCAGGTTTAATGGTGGATTAATCCAAAGGTCTCCCATAGCCAAGGAAACTATGGCAAAGGGGGCCAAGGGGTTGAATTTCAAAGTTTAATCAAATTTTCTACGGACGTTGATTACAAATCAAACCTTCCAGTGCGCAGAAGCCACCTGTACATCAAAACAAAGGAGATTAGTGAAGGATAATGATTAAGAAATAAAGTGCCAAGATTAAACCCTTAACCAGCAGATTAAAGATAAGGACACAGTAAGAGGAAAAAAGATGATTCGAAAGGGCCTAATAGAGCCTAAAGCACAGATCAAAGGCTGAAATCAGTGTTTACAACATCACCAACAGACGGATCAGCAGAAGGAAAGTCTCAAACGCCACATCTACAGAAGTTATTACTCCTCCGAAGATCAAAAGGACACCTCAGGTCTACTTTTACTTTCATAGGCACTTTGACAGCCATCCTGCTGACAAACCCTCTGTGAAACTGTCATAACAGTTACTAAGCAAACATGGGGCTACAAAACCCAGAAAATTGATAGTTTGCTTATCCGAGAAGTCAAACAGGGTACTTCAGCCACATTTATCTTCAAAGAAACACTTTGAAGTTATTACCTTGCCTACCAGATATGCATTAATACAGGAGAAAATACCAAAATGGTACAAGTAGTTCATGCCATGTTTATTGAGCAGAATGGGCATTCGAACACTTCTCCCATTCTATCTTAATTCATATTTATTACCATTTCTACAGCACTCTTCCTCTTTCACCTATAAGTATTCACAGAAAATTGATTGTAAAGGGTTGGAAAATTGTTAATTGCTGAAATGTTATTGAGTTAGAGTTACTGAGTAGTTGTAATATAGTAGGCTGGGAAGAGAAGAATTGGATTGTAAAGGCTGTTGGGCTCAAATTATGTAACTGGTTTCGGACATCAATACACCAGCAGATTCACTGGATCCTGATCTAAATCATTGGTGATGTGTTTCCTCATTGTCTTTGTTGCTTTCCCATGTTTTCCACTCTGTTAATATTCTCTGATAAAGAGCAGTAAAATATAGATTAGGATTTACTTTTAAAGTACCCTAATTCTAACTGGTAAGCTTTATCTGTATGTTTTCCTCTAAATGTGTATTTAAGAATGATATCAATAGAGTATAACCAGTCAAGAATGTTGGTGAGCCCATGTATTGCTGAGTAGAACTTGAGATACTATTCTTAAATGTTATTTTCATCGCATGCTAAGTAGAGTCTTAAGCAAGGAAGTCTATGGCTAGCCCTATCCCTTGTTTGGTCTTAAAGAGTTTGTTTGAAGATTTCCCTTAAGAGTAGGCTGAAAGCAGGAAAGGTTTAAAGTCCTTGCTTGATCTTAGGTTGCTTTTTATGTTTATCTTATATGTTTTTCTCATGAGTGTACACCAAAAGCAGGTTAGGTTAAAAACCCTTGCTTGATCTTAGGTTGCCTTTATTTTCTTACATGTTGCTTCTTTCATTTCACTCCTTAATGTTCCATATCACAAACTCAACTTAAAGGATCTTCTGATATAGATGACTTGTCCTTTGAAAAATCTTGGATGGTTGATGTGTGAGTAATTCCTTTTATGACTCCATAGCCCAATGGTTTAGCATTCTTTGACCTATCTTCCCATGCTGAAACATCCTTCGACTTACTTCCTTCTTCTCTTCACATGACCTTCTCAGTTAATGATTCCCAACTGAAACAAAAAAGCAAACCCTTTGTGCTTCATAACTAGCCTAATATCATAACTAAGCTGTAAAGAATATCTTTAAAACCTTCAATTACATAGAGAGATCCCTCTCTGAATCCAGGAGGGCTAGATCCTAGGATTCCAAAGTGGTTCTGATGTTGCCTTGTCATTTGGTATGCCAATATGCCAAATCACTAGGACCCCAACAGTCTCTTCCCTTCCGCAAAGACATCTCTCTAACTAAGAGAAAATCATGCACAACTATTGTCGGATTTTCTCACACTTTCATCATACTATAAAATGTGATCATCTCTCAAAGCTTAGAGCGGAAAAAGCGGCGTTAAGTATACACTCCCCAAGAGATTTAGACACACCCAAGCCACAAATTCGAAAATGGCAGCAGAGGACCCTCTCCTCTACGTCTGACCCCTTCTGAGCGTCCACTTCTAGGACGAAGAGTAGTGTAGATTCCCACACAATCTACTCAGTTGGCACAGTGGTACCATGCACCATTTTCATCGGCCATAACCACGAACCAAAGGCGTTCTCACTAATGGAAACATTCAGGCACCTCTATACAAGGCAAAGCTTCCATCTGTCGGTAAGTGCCCAGCCTAACGAGGGATCTATCCTTGCTCCCACGCAAGCCCCTGTGATGGAAATTCCTCCTCCACCAAACGCCGACGACATGATACACCATATAAGATTCATATCATCATGTATTGGAACTATGAATCAGGCTTTCTGGTCATCTGCCATAGGTGTCGAGTCAGCTCCAACTACGAGAGTAGTTGTACCTATGACAGTGCGAACCCAATCTGTAGGCACTCTATCAACTGCGTCTGGTTCCACCATGTCGAAAATGGAATCCTTTTCGTGTCTGTCAACCAGCTCTGTTCGGACCAAACCTTTTCTACACAACCATGCACAAAACCAATCCCCCTTAGGATACCTATTTCATTCAGATGAGGACATCCTAGAGGCCATGACGGAGCCAGATTATCCATGGGATGCAATGCATCACCATTCACTTTTTGTCCCAAGAAAAACATTTAGTCCTGACAAGACAAGCGAACAAGAGATTTATGCGATTGAACCAAAATATTTACTCCCATATGGAAAATTTGATTGGTTCAAGAACCCCATCCTGATGCCTGATGCATTCGAGGAAGGAAACATGTCAAAAATTTCACCTATCGTCAAGGTGAACATATCACAAAATCTTGGAAAGGTAGAAGAAATCGCACTGGGGGCAGCATGTTCACCAGAAGAAATAACCTCTTATACCAAATTACTACAAGAGTATAGAGATATATTAGCGTGGGACTACTCAAAGATGCCTGGGCTTAATCCCACTATCGTAGAGCACCATATTGACACCTGGCTTGACGTACCTCCAATACACCAAAAGCAGCGTCAACTGCACCCATCAAAGGTAGAAGAAATAAAACAAGAAATCGACAAGCTTAAAAAAGCCAAGTATATCTACCCCATTGCTTACACATCTTGGTTTTCCAACCCTATTCCCGTAACAAAAAAACATGGCACCATACGTGTTTGCACCGATTTTCATGATTTGAATGAAGCATGTCCCAAGGAAAATTACCCTAACCCATTCATCGACCAGGTCATCAATGTTTGTGAGGGTCACAAGGCCCTATCCTTTATGGACAGATTCTCTGGGTACAATCAAATTCAAATCCGCCACACTAACCGATACAAAACCGCGTTTACTACCCCCTGGGGCACATCCACATACAAGGTAATGCCATTTGGCCTAAAAAAGGCAGGGGACACCTTTCAAAGGGCCATGAATTACATATTTCATGACTTGGCACACCTTATCCTTGCCTAATTGGACGACCTCACCGTCCGATACAAAAAGCTCTCAGACCACCTCGATGATCTACGACTGGTATTCCAACGATGCCGACAATACAACCTACACTTGAACCCCCTCAAGTGCGTCTTTTGCATCACATTAGGAATAATTTTAGGTTTTATCGTGTCCTAGCAAGGAATTTGAGTGGACCCCCTCAAGCTCTAGGCCATCAAAGAGGTACCCCCACATCGAACCCTCAGGGAACTGCAAAGCTTGTAGGGAAAGGTCAATTTTCTGAGACGTTTCGTCCCAGATTATGCCACTTGTGCTCAACGGTTCCTATGCCTCCTTCGCTAGGACATCCCATTCAAATGGTATGACCAAACCCAAAAAGAATTTGATGCACTGAAGGACACATTGTCTTCAAAACCGCTGATTAGTCTTCTAGACTACATCAAATATTACATCCTATATCTCTCAACATACGAGATTGTGTTGGCCGGAATATTGATCCAGGATGGACCAGATGGGAAGGAAGATGTAATCTACTACGTGAGAAAACCTTATCAGTCCCGACATTAAGATATGAACTCGAAGAAAAGACTGCCCTAGCGCTAATTCATGTAGTCTAAAAGCTTCACCACTACATCATCTTAAATACCATAACGGTCGTTGTGGATATTAATCCCATCAAATATCTACTCACGTTCCACCTAATGAACCACAAATACACCTGCTGGATAGTCATTCTACAAGAATACGACTTACAGTTTCGCTCCCCCAAGAGCAAAAAGGCATTAATCTTAGTAGAGTTCATTACGGACCTATCGGCAGAATACCAAGTGTTATCAATGAAGCAGTGGTATGGTACAGGTCCTCAGGATCAGAGTATTATGGCAGAAGTACATCAAAGTAGTATACCCAGCATTATCTGCATTATTAAAGCATAAAAAGGTCAATGAAAGTGCAAAAGGATCATTACCTTGTTTACACTTGAAGTAGTATATTGAGCATTGAAGCATTATCTATATCTAGATATAAATGCATGCCTTCCTCAAGTTAGTACAAATATATCTTCAAGGCCTCTTTCTTAAGATCATTCATAAAACTGTGTGAAGTCTGTTTTATGAGATTTCAATTAAACAACTTGAATATGTTTTACTGAAGATCATCATAATAGAAAAATTAAAGTATCTGAAGTATGAAGGACTAGTTGTGTTAATCTTACAATTGAAGCTCAAGAGTATGTTATTGATTCATCTAAAGCATCCTTCAGCAGAAAGGATTTGCTGGTATTTCACCATTAAAGAGAGGTTGATCATTGACATACATACCCCCTTATTTCATAAATAAAATTGCATAGTTGATAAGTGAGACTAACGAATACATTGAATGTATCTAGCCTCAAGGGTTTGTTTTGAAAGTACATTGTACAAGCAGTAAAGTCATTTGGTCTCTTAGATTGAAAGATATTGTCTAATCTCACAATAAGTTATAAGCTCTGGTTTGATTCATTGTTCACATCAGTAACAAGGACCTTTCAACTATTAAGTGTAATATCCCTATCAGCAACCTAACTCATATCACCACCAACAGGCAGTAAAGGTGAACCACAACTATAAAAGATATATTGGCATTGTTGTATTTGAATAGATGTGTGCTACAGATTTCTATCTCAGATGAAGATCATAATATGAACTGAAGTGTATTTGGAGAATAATTTATATGTCGCATGGAGCATTCTCAGTATTTTAGTATTGTTCCAATGATGCATCTTTGATCATATAAGTCTGATTATATAAGTTTGTTCTATGAAGTGTCCTTATCATCACTTTCATTTGTAAACAAGTGCAAGGAGTCTGTGCTTTGAGATGGTATCAAATTACTGTGTATAATTCTCAAAAGTGTTCTCCCAACAACTCTTGTACACCAGTCTAGAGCAGCAAGATATAAAGTCAAAAGAAGAAGGCTTAAAGACAACTCAGAGAGAGGAAATGAAAAGATAGAATCTACACTGGGAGATGTCAAACCCTTTTCCATTGATGTCAAAGGGGGAGGAAAAGTAAGTAGAAGAAGAAAGGCTCTTCTAAAAAGTACGCAGAGGAAGAAACACACTTCTCAGAATGAAAGGGGGAGAAAGTCTCGGAGGAAGTATTGGAGTATTGGTGGATGTGTTGCCATCAATGTCAAAGGGGGAGACTATTGGAAATATTTTCATTGATGGCAAAGGATCAGAAAGGAGTTACACCAGAATTATCATTGATGGCAAAGGAGCAGAGAAGTAGCGATTATAAGGCAAAGGATCAGATCAGGCAATGTGTAGCAATGGGCAACAGAGAGGCAAAAGAGAAGCCATAGAAGTATAACCTAAAGCAGAGAGAAGCAGAAAAGAGGCAAAGGAGCAGCGTGGAGAAGCTTTAGCGTGATTACTTAAGGAAAAGAAGCAACAAAAGAACAAAGGAAGTTAAGGCAATGAAAGGCAGCCAAGGCAGTGAATGCAGCTAAGATGGCACCAAAGGCAGTGAATGGAGCAGAGACATCAAAGAAGCAGAGAAAACATAGGCAGTGAATGTAGCACAAGCAGTGAATGGATCAGAGATAGGAAAGAGGCAGAGATAGCAAATGCAGCATAGGCAGCGAATGGAGCAAAGATAACAAAGAGGCAGAGACAGCTGAAGGCAATCAGATTTTCTAGACACAGTGAGGACCAGAGATCCTGCACATAGCAGATGCAGGAAGATGAGAAAGATGAGACGAAGAGGCAAGAGTAGCGAGAGCTTAGAGGTAGAGGCGAGAGCAGCAAGAGCCAGAGTCACAGAGTAGGACAATGTAAACAAACAAAAAATCGACTAAGGAAGAGAATTATTTGAAGAAATCCAATGGAGGAGAGTGGATAGTTAGGATTAGATCGCAAAAGGAAAGGCGAGAGATGGATGGCAGAGATCAAATCGCGTCAGGAGCGATGTCGCAAATCACAACATTTAAGAGTTAAGTGTTAAGGCGTCGTATGGTAAGTTAAAGCAGTTTCGATGCGAAGTAGATAAGGGACACGTGGTGGCACGATGCAATATCGAAAATCACATGAAATATAGTTAACCACTAAGTTAAACGGTTATAAATTGCGAACTGCGAAGTACGGAAGATGATGTAGCAGTGACGTAAATATGACATGGCATTGGGCAGTGACGTAAATATGATGTGGAAATGGCATGACGACGATGTGGCAATGATGTGGCATTGATGTGGCAAGATGATGTGGAAAATGATGTGGCCCCGACCCCACATATCATAGGAATTTATGATGACGTGACAAGGTGACATGGCAGTGACATGGCAGGGTGACGTGGTATGATGACATGGACCTCTCCCACATAGCGCACATCGCTACGCTTAAGGGATAGCAGGAAGGCAACCACAAGTTAAGTTAAAGTTTTTACGATGCAAAATAGAGGGGCACGTGTCGACCATGCGCAAAATTGCATCCCGCATGAAATAGGCTGTAACTTCAAGACATTGCAAAGGATGTTATTTTGGTTGTGATGCGGTAAGGATCAAATGATGCAATGCGATGAAGGGAATCCACGTGTCAGCACTGCGCATGAGCATATCGCAGATTGCACAGTTTATGGTTTATCACTATTTGTAGAGTGGTAAACCTACGGGAAAGTGTTTGTGACGAATTATGATTGGTTCAGGGTACTGTGGGACCTGATAACCCTTTTTACGTATATGTTATATGCGCCATGTTATATATATGTGTTGTTTGATCGTAAAAAGTATGTATGTTGATAAAAATCGGATTTGTAATCCGCCACGTGTATAAAGGGAGTGTTATGTAGGCCATACCCCACAGGTCACAGGAATGGCATGAACACATAACAAAGGAATAAGAACTCATGCAGAACAATGTTGCAACAGTAAGGTAGATGAAAAGGCTGAATGTGGTAGAAAAGACATAGGTAACTAGAGAAACAGGGAAGTTATGCAGCAAAGATGGAATATAACGATAGAAACAAAAAATACACAAGTACAACAAGCATAAGAGGCCAAACACACAACAAAGCGAAAAAACACTAATGGGTTGAGTAAATAATTGTTTGTAGCTGAAAATGTGTTATTATTTTTATGTTGTTTGTGATGCAAAGGCAAGTCTTCGGTAGGCAAAGCAAAACTCCAATGTAATAATGAAATGAGTACATAGTATTATAACATCCTGAATGCGCTGAGCGAGAAAATGAGAAGGTCGAAGGCAAAGAGTCATACATGTTCATTTCATATTCCCATATGGAATGCAAACAACTATGAGGTGATCTCTATAAATGATGTTATTGTAATATGCTTAAAGAGGTTAGAGAGTGGAATAAGAAGAAGGAGAAGATAGAGAAGATGTGAAGATCCAAAGATGATTTAAAGCAGATATAAAGGTTGGAAGGACAACAGTGAAGAAGGAGAAAAACAGAGCTGATATCCAGGTAAATCAACATATGATTTTACTGTAGAGTGAGGAAGTTGGTGCTTCCATATAAATTTGTAGCTTAATAGATGTCCATTTGTAGCTGGCTAAGGTAGGAGCCTCCTGTGGGTCGTAGCCTGCATAAAATAGATGGGATTTGGAGCTTCCTTGCAAGTTGTAGCTTGCAGAATTGAGGTAGTAGCCTCCTGTAGGTTGGAGCCTATAGAAAATCAGTGGTGAGAGAGAGTTGGAGCTTGCCTTTGCATCACAACAACAATAAGATGTGGTTTTCTCCCTTATGGGTTTCCACTTATATCTGTTGTCTATGTGCATGATGATTATGTGTTGATATTCTGTATTTAATTTGCTTAATACCTGTTGCTCACTTATTAAGATTGTTGTTCCATTATACATTAAGTTGATCATGAAATAAAGGTGTAAATAAGTGTAAAATAAAGTCTTACAAGACCATGAATTCATTAAATTGATTCACCCCCCACCCCCCCCCCTTAGTTTAACTAAGGGTTCAACACGCACGATTTCTGTTTAACCATGTCATTGCCTGGTTCGGCGTTCCCAAGGAGTTAGTCTCCCACCATGGGAAACACTTCGAGAACGAATTTTTCCAGGAGCTATCTCACCATCTCGAATTCACTCATGAATTCACATCACCATACTACCCCCAATCCAATGGACAGGTAGAAGGTGTGAACAAAGTCCTCAAAACTATGTTACAGCGTATGGTGAATAACCATAAAACAAACTGGCACCACATGCTTTTCTTTGCCCTGTGGGCATATCGCACGGCCGTGAAAACATCCACCGGTTTCACACCCTTCCGCTTGGTATACAGAGTCGAAGTAGTGATTCCCATAGAACGCGAGATCCCAAATTTACATGCCGCCATTGAACTCCTCGATGATACCCAGCCTCTAGAACAACATCTAGTACAACTAGAGTACGTCGACGAAAGTCAACGGCAGTCATTGCAACACAATGAGGCCCACAAAAAATGGGTAAAAGCATCATTCAGCCACTGCATCAACCCTCGTTCATTCACTGAGGGAGAGTTAGTCCTCCGCTATGATGCTGAAAAGAAGCCCTAGGGCCAGGAAAGTTCGAAACTTTGTGGAAAGGACCCTACATCATAAAACATCATCTCCTCAAGGGAGCATACATCTTGACAAAGCCGGACGGAACATGCCTCAACAACCTCGTCAACAACCTTTACCTCAAGAAATTCTACCCTTAAGGGCCCACAAGGCCCACTCCTAGAGTCAAAGTGCGCAGACCAAACACTGTAAATCTTTGACCAAAAGACTTGTCGCAAATTATGCTTTAGTGTCACAATGGATTCTCAACCCGACCATTATTTTGGATTCGCCGATGGAGCATCGTGATGGTCTCAAAGTTTAGCAGCAACCGCCTGGGTCATCTACCACCATGACTGATCATCGCTCTACACCAATGGTGTATGCATCGACTCAATGGCAAACAATTAGGTAGAATATGACACCGTCATCGGACTTAAGTGCGACGCCCTTAATCAGGGCATACACCATATGCATATCTACCTCGATTCCTAGTTAGTGGTGTCACAGTTAAACCAAGCATTTGAGGTACGGGATTCACATCTGTTTAGAAAATATTTGCGTGCAAAAATATTAAGCCGACAGTTTGATCACATTACATTCACACATGTATCAAGAAGTTAAAACCAAACATCTGATCGCATAGCTAACAATATTCTAAACAATGGGCCAATACATGGATTATCAATACTTTATGCCCAAAAAGCATAACTCATTCACATAACATTTTTTTAATTAATCAATTTAATTAAAAAAGCAAAAAAAAACATAACTACTTTGACCTTTTGGTCTGAGTGGACGTTAACCATCATCATCATCATCATTACTATGAATATTCTAAAATATTTTATGGACCTAAAATTCAAATTCTCCAAACCTTATTCTAAAATAAACATAAATATAAACATAAAATAATAAAACATAATTAAATATTAAAAATAAATAATATTTTTTTTCTATAATTTATAATTAAATGTTAAAAATATATTAATATTTTCCCTTTTAATTAAAATAATTTATTAATAAAATTTAACAACGCATTTATCAACACATTAGTTTTTTTCTCAATTTTCCAATTTCACCTACCAATAGAGATATATGCTTTTACAAATAAAACATATAATGTGATTTACTATGGAGAGATTTTTAATGCCAACAAGTCTTAAAGATTGAATTTTTTAGTTTTCATTTTCATTTTGATTTGTTGAAATTTGAGGATTAGAGTTAACATTTTTCAATATTTTTAATATCTATGAGTATAGGCTTTTTGTTAGATTAGATTAAATAACGCATTTGTTAACATGCGTATAAGATTTTTTACTTTTATTTTTCAAATTTAAATTTTAATATTTAAATTTAACTTTATCATTATAATTGTGTTAATAAGCATTCCATTGTGGGGTTTGGCTAGGAAGATTTAGTCAATGACAGAGGCATATTTTTGTCATTCTCCTCTAAATAGAAAATTGACACGTCAGTTTGAGTTCCCCAATTTGTCTGCGTGAGTGTAGGTCCTTCACCATCGGGGATACTCGTTATGTTGCCTCCCCCACTAGCGATACCAGTTCGGGTATTGGGCATAATAGGGTTTCGCAATTACAGCTTCTCCTTCAGAGAGCTCCATCGATGTCGATTCAATATGTCCATGGTTTGCAACTACTTCAAATTCAAACCGCTTATGACCAATAAAACTCAAACGACGCCTTCAATGTCGAGGACATTGATGCAAACAACATTTGAAATATTTGTGATGCAAGGGTTTGTTAGCATCAACAACAAGAAATGAGTTTAAAACCCCGTAAGTCCAATTAGGGGAGGATAAAAATGGTGAAATTGAGGGCAACAACGGTGGCGAGAGTGGGGGTGGTGAATGGTCATATCCAACAAGAGTTAATATAGGGGATGAGATTTGAAGCTGCAACATGCAAGAAATAGTTGACTTGCCACATAAGTATCCCCGGGGAGAAGAACCCCTAGTCTTGGAACTATTGAAATAACCTCCTCTGTTACTGAAATGGTTCATAGGACTCAAACTCCCATTGTTGTAAGCAACAACAATAAGTTCCTAGTCGAAAGAAACAATATGATGGAGATTTGAACCCTCATGATTCTTTGACTGGAAGCCATTCCTCGAACCAACTGAGGCTCCTGGTAAAAGACACAATTGCTTAGGCATGTGAGCAAAGAAGAAAACCTTGTGGTGGAAATTGTGTCTGTCCTTCCAGGGTTGGGTTTGGTAGTGGGTCGGATGAAGCCATCATTTTAAGACCCCGCAAGAAAATTCACAGGAATCCCCATGCCTGTAGCTTCCTTTTTTGAAATCTAGTCAGGTGGTTGCAGAATAATGAAACTGCCTCATATCACTTTGCCTTGCTTTGCCTGGGGATGGTGCCTTCGTAATTCAAAAGCCTTTCATCGGTAGAGGCCTAGAGGTGTTATACATTATTTTTCACACTCCACTTCATGTCATCATACCACCAATGTCACAAAATATGTTCTCCATGAAACATGCCTAATACATACCTGAAGAAGTGTAGAAATACTTGAGTTGAAAAGATTCTGAAAGCTGGTAAAAAAACTTGTTTTACAAGCCCAACGTGTTCTGCATAGCTAATGACCCATGCTTGTCACCTTTTTCAAAACATGTGTCTAGCACTAGTAGTGCGAATTTTGTCAGGAAAATCCGCAATGTCACTCTTCATGCAGTTCTTCCAAAAATGGAGGAGAAGCTTCCCTTACTAGAAGGTGATGAGCTCCATCATTAGACATATTTGGAGGGGTTAATGGTCACCTTTTTGCCTTCTTAGATATATTTTTCTTGCTTTTTTATTATTATTTGGTTTTATGATGCTAGTATAGGTGGTGATTAAGGCTAACATACTCTGAGTGCCTAACATGAGGTTGAGTGCAGAAAATCATGAATTATTAAGCATTTTTTTAAGGATTTTATCATAAAGACTTGGAGGAGACAGCAAGGAGAAGTTATAGGAGGATTTTCCATCCTGCTTAACTCTCAAAGTTAGCCAAAGGATCCCAAAGATGTTGAACCCTTAGTTAAATTGAGAGGGGGGGGGTGAATTATTTTAATGCATTCATGGTCTTTTAAACTTTATTTTACACTTATTTACACCTTCATTCCATGATAAACTTAATGTATAAAGGAACATCAATCTCTATAAGTGAGCAGTAGGTATTAAGCAGATTAAATACAAAATATCAACACATAATCATCATGCACATAGGCAACATATATAAGTGGAAACCCATAAGGGAGAAAACCACATATTATTATTGTTGTGATGCAAAAGCAAGCTCCAACTCCCTCTCATCATTGATTTTCTATGGGCTCCAACCTATGGGAGGCTACTACCTCAATTCTGCAAGCTACAACTTGCAAGGAAGCTCCAACTCCCATCTATTTTTTGCAGGCTACAACCCACAGGAGGCTCCTACCTCGGCCAACTACAACTTGACATATATCAAGCTACCACTTGATATGGAAGCACCAACTTCCTCACTCTACAATGAAATCATATGTTGATTTACGTCCATATCAGCTCTATTTTTCTCCTTCTTCCCTGCTGTCCTTCTAGCCTTCATATCTTCTTTAAATCATCTCTAGATCTTCACAGCTTCTCTATCCGCTCCTTCTTCTTCTTCCAGTATCTAACCTCTTTATGAATATGAAAATAACATCATTTATAGAGATCACATCATAGCTTTTTGCATTCCATATGGGAATATGAAATGAATAGGTATGACTCTTTGCCTTCCACCTTTTCATTTTCTCGCTCAACACATTCAGGATGTTACAACACTATATAATCATTTCAATATTACATTGGAGTTTTTATTTGCCTACGGAGACTTGCCTTTGCATCACAAACAATATAAAAATAAATAATACAATTACAGTTACAATCAATTATTTACTCAACCCTTTCAATTTCTTAGCTTTGCTGAGCGTTTGTCCTCTTCTTCTTGCTGTTTTTTTTTGTCTTTTCTTTTTTTGCAGTTATATTCCAATTTTGCTGCATAACTGCCCTTTTCTTTTGTTTCCCGATTCTTTTCCTTCCGCGTTCAACCTTTTTCATTTTCTTTACTACCGCAACACTGTTCAACACGAGTTCCTGATTCGTTTTTATGTGTCCATGTCATTCTTTTGTGACTTGTGTGATATGGCCCACATAAAACTCTTTATAACGCAATGGAGACCAATTCCTATGTGTGTTCCACATACATAAGTTTAGCGATCAAAATAACGTATTAATGTACATACTTAGCAATCAAAAATAAATAATTTATAATATGGCGCATATAACATACACGGAACAAGGGCTATTGGGTCCCACAGTACTTTGAACCAATCAAAATTCATTGCAAACCTTTGCCCGCTAGTTTCCCACTTTACAATTAGCGATATACCATAAAACCATGTGATCTGCGATTTGCGCTCGTGCACGGTGCTGCCACGTGGAATCCCTTCATCGCATTGCATCACTTTAACCTTACCGCATAGCAACCAAAATAACATTCCTCGCGATATCTTGAAGTTACACATTATTTCTTGCGGGATGCAATGTTGCGCGAGGTCGACACATGTCCCTCCATTTCGCATCGCAACTTCTTTAACTTACCATGCGACGCCTTAACACTTAACTCTTAAATGTTGTGATTTGCGACATCGCTCCTGACACGATTTGATCTTCGTCGTCCATCTCTCACCTTTACATTTGTGATCTAATCCTGACCACCTGTTCGCCTCCCTTGGACTGATCAGAACTGGATCATGGACCAGAATGACTGATTCAAAAAATCGACATTGTATGAAGAAGTTATCGCAGTTTGAAAAGTCCAGTAAACTTCAAAAACTGGACTTTGACTAAGTTTGACTTGGAAATTGGAAAAATTAAAAGAGAATATTCCAGGGAATATTCCTAGAATATTCCTCGAAATATTCCATATGGACCAGTCGAATTATGCCAAGTGGCAGATGCTCATTGGGCATTGGATTAACTTTGGTAATTTTCAGGCCAATAGGAGGATGCCACGTGGCAGGCTCGGAGGCCGCCACGTAGCCCAGGGATGGTTCATCAAAATTTTTGTGGAGCTCCGAGATTCGAACACCCGACCTCATGTCCACAATGCCCGCGATTTACCGTTGGACTACATGTTAGTTCTTAACAACATTGGTCGAACAGATTTATTTATTGTTTTAAATTTTTTACGTTGGAGGTTTGGGAGGCCAGCCCCGAGGTGCTAGCCCCCCCTCATGCGCCCAAGCACCAAAAACCATGGGCCTAAAACAATAACCACCGACATTAACTTTACATGGAAACCTATCACATGACCATTGATAAACCATGACAACAAGGTTCGCAACTACCGCTAGAGGTTGCAGTCAATTGACTGCCTTGTGAGGTGGCATCTGCCCATTTTAAACCGTAAAATTTAATGCTGTAGTTTAACTGGCGAATTTTTTGGAGCAGGCACGAATTTTGGATATTATGCCTATTTTAACTGGATTTAACTCCAATTCTCCACATTTAGTGGAGTTTTCATAGGGGACACTGGGAAAAATTTGTTTTGGCTCTATCTTGAGCTAGATTTGCCCAATTTTGGAATGCCAATAGTAAATTTCAACTATCTCCAACATTCCAGTCTCAATGGAGTAGGTTTCAAAGCCATCAGAGAGCTTCTAAGCATGTTTTTGCATCTTTGAAGTTCAAGGGGCCACTAGGGCCACCAAGAGGCAGAATCAGTTTGAGGCCTAGCTAGGGGAGCTAGAGGCCTTATCCAGAGATCCAATAGTCAAATATGGATAATTAAGATGTTATGAATCTAATGAGATGGCCCTGCAGAGCCTGTAGAGAACTTTTGAAGGTCGAGAAGCTTCAGTAAAGTTCCAGGGGCCATAAGTGCCAACTTTTTCCAGCAGTAGTTCAAGGCCTAGCCAGAGCAGCTAGAGACCATATGCAGCGAACCAATAGTCATTTTGGACTGTAAACAACATTCTAAATCCACTGATGGAGGTTTTAGAATCTGTTGAGTACTTCTAGAGGTCGAAAACCCAGCAGAGAAGTTTTCACTGACCCTAGTGCCAAGGGGTGCCGACAGGTGTTGGAGGCGAAACCGGAGTAGTCGGAGGCCATTTTTTGCAAATGAATAGTCTATCTTAACTAATTCAGAAATTTTGAAACCAATGAAAGTGTTTTCAAAACATTTTGATGACTTCTAGAGCTCAAAAATTTGAAAGGAAATTTTGGGCAGCATTGGGCAAACCGTGGAGGAAGGCCTAGTTTGGGGATGCAGTGCTTGTTTTGAGCAATTTATCAGTCGATATTTGGTGTCTGATTTGTGATGGATACAAAATATGTGGTTTTAGATACAAAAACATAATCCTGAAGGAGTTTGTGCCATGTAGAAGCTCAGTGTAGCTCAGTGCACCGACAGAAGGAATCGTGTCTAAGGGAGCCTAAAGTTGTTTGTAGAGTTTGGACATGCATGAGAGGGATATAGATGGTATTCTCAGCCATTTGGATCATTTAATTACCCATTGGAGTTAAGTGTCTAACTTGTAAAAGAAACCTTACCATAATCCCAAAGAGACAAGTCAAGATGACAAAGCTCAAAGGAGACGTAGCCCATGAGATTTGGGTGAACTCCTAGATTAATTTTGCTATTTTGTTTGGATGTTTTATTGCTGCAATATGTTTATGCTATACATGTTAAATTTTAGCAAGAACAAATGAACTTAAGACACATAAACAGTTAAAAATTATACACCACTTCCAAGTAATAATTCTGCATAGTGTCAAGTATAAGTTAAATCATTTATTTGTTTAGCTGAGTGGGTGGTTCTTGAAATACATAACAAGTTATCCAGACCATTTTCAGATCAGGTTGGTATCAGAGCACTTGGTTTCTTGATTGACAAAGAAAGCTATTGCTTGTATAACTTGAAAGATGTTTAAACAATGTAAAAGATTAACTGTTTTACTGTTTGAAAACTGATTATTGTTTGAGTTTACTGGAGGTGAAGGGATAACTACTGATTAGCTAAGTCCTGGAGAGGAAAAAAATGAAGAAAGGGCTGAAGGAATCTTCCTGACCCCAAAGGACCTCAACGTCACCCTTGGAAAACAAACCCTCTTGACGATTGTTTGTTAAGAAGCTCTTGGAGTTTGTTGTTGTTTGGTTGCTTGAATAAGAGTTTGTCTCTACAACCATTTTCTTCAAAAGCTTTGTCATTTGTTTTGAAAGCTTTGTGAACTTTGTTGAAGTTATTTTAGTTCATTTTCATGATGACAAATTTTTCAAGTGAGCTTTCAAAATCCTCCTCCTTCACAAGATTCTTCTATGAAGACATGAAGCAAGACTTCTTTAGGATGAAGGACATGGTGTAGATTCTGTTTGAGATAGAAGAGAAAGCACTGAACTTCGTGAGAAATTGTTTGCTGGAAGGAAGAGATGGAAGAAATTATTCAAATATTGCATGATATGGAGATGCGGCTCCATCAAGCCCAAGAGGCTTTGACCAAGAACATGCGTGAGGAGGAGGTAATCCACTCTAATTTGTCTTCAGTTTCCTCATTAGAAAGATGTGTTGGTTCTTTCAAAAAGCATACAAGAGGTATAAGGTCCAAGTTAATGATTAAAATGGGCTACGAAGGCAAGGGTTTAGGAAATCATGCACAAGGCATGGTTGATCCTCTTTTGGTTGAGGAACGACCCAAGAATCTTGGTCTTGGTTATGTGCAATTTCAGGACGAAGACTCCAAAACCATGAAGGCATGTGAGGCAATTTCAAAGAGAACTTTTGTTCCAAGTTCTAAGATGAAAATATGTCAAGTTTGTTTGCAAGATGATCGCCATTGATTTAAGCATTTGTTGCAGTAAGAAGATGGTAGACATGCAGCTTATGGCGAGCATGCGAGTTCACATAGTTTTCAAGACAAGAACGATGATGTTAGTTTGAAAATGAATGCTGGAGCCTCTACTAGTTCATCTCATCATGAAGGCAAAAAGGATGAACATGCAAAGAAGCACAAGGGGTATAAATCTTCCCATGATCAATTTGATTGTGTTTTAGCAAGGCATGATAATTTTTCATGCTTAAATGGAAGAAATATTTGTTGTACATATTGTGGTCGATTTAACCATGATGTTTCAAGATGCTGGATGAGGAAGAAAGCATACATGAAGAAAAAGAATCAAAGGCAACTTTCAAAGAAGGTGCATAAGACTTGCACATATTGCCAGAAGAGGGGACATGTTGTCTTCCATCATTGGAACTTGCATCCAACTAATCGTCCCAAGCACATGCAGTAAGAGGATAGAAATATTGGCGAAGGTGGAACCAAGGATTCCATTATTGAGGTGAAAATATATGATTCACATGAAGAAGAGTTGCAATAGAAAAAGTCACCATGGAAGTGGCTTGGTAAGAAGTGGATGGAATTCTTAACATAGTGAGACATACTCTTTTGTACATATGAAAAATTTGGTTGTATGTATGTATTTTATGATATAATCTCTCGTTTGTTTGAGCCACCTTGGATCATTGATCAAGGCAGTGATTTTTAGCTACCTTCTGCAAATTTCTCGCCAGTAATTTCTATGTGAGTGCAAGGAAGACAATTCTTGACAGGAGGACAAGTGCATCTAGGAAGGGAAGTATCAATTACCTTCAAGTTGTGGCACAAAGGCACTAGTCATGCAAGGCAAGTGTTTGGAGGCTGAAAAGAAGATGGTGTTATACTCTCATCTACTGTATAGATCAGTCTATCACTCTTTTTGGGGTCCAAAAGATTCCTAATGGGGAGGTGTGATCAGAATTGGATCATGGACTAGAATGATAGCTCAAAATTCAAAGTGTTTGGAAGTGTGCCAAACCTAATCGACTGGAAAGGTCTCATCGTTTCAATTTCGGCGCCGCAAACGGTTCAAAAAACTGACATTGTATGAAGAAGCTATCGCAGTTTGAAAAGTCCAGTAAACTGCAAAAAATGAACTTTAACCAAGTTTGACTTTGCAATTGGAAAAATTAAAAAGAGAATATTTCAGGGAATATTCCTTAAAATATTTCCCAAAATATTCCTCGAAATATTCTATATGGACCAGTCAAATTATATGAAGTGGCAGATGCTCATTGGGCATTGGATTAACTTTGGTAGGAGTCGACCACCCAACATCATGTCTACAATGCTCACGACTTATCGTTGGACTACATGTTAGTTCTTAACAACATTGGCAGAGCAGATTTATTTATTGTTTTAATGTTTTTACGTTGGGGGTTTGGGAGGCCAATCCCCCCCCTCATGCGCCCAAGAACCGAAAACCGTGGGCCTAAAACAATAACCACCGGCATTAAATTTACATGGAAACCTGTCACATGACTGTTGATAAACCATGACAGCAAGGTTTGTAACTACCGCCGCAGGTTGCAGTCAACTGACCACCTTGTGAGGTGGCATGTGCCTAATTTATACCGTAAAATTTAATGCTTCGGTTTAACTGGCGGAGTTTTTGGAGTAGGCGCAAATTTTGGATATTATGCCTATTTTAACTAGAGTTAACTCTAGTTCTCCACATTTAGTGGAGTTTTCGTAGGGGACACTAGGAAAAATTTGTTTTGGCTCTACCTTGAGCTAGATTCACCCAATTTTGGAGTGCCATTAGTAAATTTCAACTATCTCCAACATTACAGACTCGATGGAGTAGGTTATAGAGCCATCAAATAGCTTCTAAGAAGGTTTTTTCATAAGTGAAGTTCAAGGGGCCACTAGGGCCACTAGGAGGCAAAATTAGTTTGAGGCCTAGCCAGGGGAGCTAGAGGCCTTATCTAGAGATCCAATAGTAAAATTTGAATAATTTAGATGTTCTGAATCTAATGAGATGGTTTCAGATTCGGTAGAGAAATTTTTGAGGCCGAGAAGCTTCAGTAAAGTGCCAGGGGTCATCAGTGCCAACTTTTGCCAGTAGCAGTTTAGGGCCTAGCCAGAGCAGCTAGAGACCATATGCAACGAACCAATAGTCATTCTTGACTGTAAAAAGCATTCTCAATCCATTGATGGAGGTTTCAGAAGCTATTGAGGACTTCTAGAGGTCGAAAACATAGCAGATAATTTTTCACTGACCCTAGTGCCAGGGGGTGCCAACAGGTGTTGGAGGCGAAACCGGAGTAGCTAGAGGCCATTTTCAGCAAATGAATAGTCTATATTGACTAATTCAGAAATTTTGAAACCAATGAAAGTGTTTTTAGAGAATTTTTATGACTTCTAGAACTCGAAAATCTGAAAGGAATTTTTGGGGAGCCCTGGGCAAACCGTGGAGGAAGGCCTAGTTTGGGGATGTAGTGCCTGTTTTGAGAAATTTATCAGTCGATATTTGGTGTCTGATGTGTGATGGATACAACAGATGTGGTTTCAGATAAAGAAACAAAATTCTGAAGAATTTTGTGCCATGTATAAGCTCAGTGTAGCTCAGTGCACCGAGAAAAGGAATCATGTCTAAGGGAACCTAAAGCTGTTTGCAGAGTTTGGACAGCCATGAGAGGGATATAGATGGAATTATCAGCCCTTTGGATCAGGTCAATATCCATTGGAATTAAGTGTGGAACTTGTAAAAGAAACCTTACCATTGTAAAGACCTTAACTTGTTGAATTGACAATTATTAACAAAATTCATAAGTGTAAAGCCCTTAATTTTCAAAATTAACAATCATTCACAAAATTCATACTACCGAATTCAGAGTGGGATTTTTGAAACAGAATATATATCAATTGACTAATTATTACTTACCTGGAACCGTGTTTGAAGATGTTCCTGATTTTCCATGGCTCCAGCTCCCATTACCAAACTACCGTTTTCCTCCCAGCTTATCTGAGGTCAACCTCTCTAGTCCCCAGATCGAGAAGACAAGTCTTCTGGCCCCCGTGCCCAAAACTCCAATAACAATCAAGATCACTCTATGACTCTGTTAGAACTCTAGAACTCATTGCTCATGTCTCACGCAATTAGAACTCCTCTGAGAGCATCTGGGTCAGTTTACCCATTCACTACCCATGCCCATCAAGTTTACCCCTCGTCTCCTTTTATACACAAACTCCATTCCAGATATTTATTAAAATATCATCTTTTAATAAATATCTTTGATTTCTAAAATATCCTAGTTTTATTAAAATATTATTATTTAATAAATATCTTGGATTTATTAAAATATTATTATTTAATAAATATCTTAGATTTATTAAAATATTATCATTTAATAAATATCTTGGATTTATTAAAATATCATCATTTATTTGCATAAGTCAATGCTTTTAATTTTCTTTCAACAAAGTATTAGTTTATATTATGATAATGGTAGATATAACTAATACATTCATTATATTATGGTGAGTTAGGGATTTACTTAATACTTCAATAATTCACTCATTACTCTACATCGAGCTTCTTTTCATAATTGATTAGTGCATGTACTAGTGTCGTACACGTGATACATGCATATGTAGCTATCATATGCAGGTCTCTTATGCATGCTAATATTTCTATGTTCCATATAATTCGAGTTGGGTTGTTACATACACCCCCCCTTCAGAAAAATTTGTCCTGAAGTTAAGTTTTATGTTGTATATCATTAATTATATCAATTGTTAGTATAATCATATAAGGTTGGTGTATCATAGTTGAATTTTGGTTTAATGTGTGAGAACACTTTTAACATTTACGTTTTGATCATTTATTGGTTTACCAATTAAGTAGTCACGTATTTCCCCAATAGTGTTCCCAAGCTATTCTAGAATCATCCTATCCTCCCTATTCTCTTCCGCTCCCATCCTATCCGATCTCTACAGGAATATGTCATGGCATCAGTTTTACTGATCCAACCATCCATAAACCTAGGGGTGTCAGCATCGATTACGTCGACTTGATTTACCAGTAGGCATCTGACAGTCATCATCACACGTCTAGGGGAGTGTGACTCGCACAACCCTCCCATGAATCCAAGTTTTGGAGGATAAATGGTGGGCAACACCTCCACCCCTCCTAGTAGAACCAGGGTTAACACTCTATCATGGGATCTCAGTGCATCTCAATTGTTCTTGGAGTTTTGTCATCACACGATCGGTTTGGTAATGATATTATCTGCAATTTAAAACACTTGTCCACAAATTATAACATATGTATCAATATGTTCATAACAAATTGTTACCCATATAACAATTTCTACACATTCCAAATATGTTTCTATCTATGATATTTGATCCTTGAGTTCATATAACATGCTTGGTTATGTTTATCCAATAGGTCTGTAAATTCATTTTCATCCTGAATAGTCAAGTGTAATCACTCTTTTATTTCAATCTCACCATTTTAGGTCTATATGTAAAATTATAGGTACCATATCCATAACATAATTCATAATTTATATTAGTATCCCAATACCAAAAATTTTTAGCAAAACTTTCTTCATATTGGTATCCATGTACCAGCAATGTTTAAGCAATTTAACATATTCTCACATGTCATAGTACAAAATGACAGTCTTAAGTATCCATCCAAAAAAAGGTAAGATTATACAAAATAAGTTTTAAATGCTTATAAATATAACCCATAGTTATAAATGTCATATAGAATAATCGAACATGGATATACAAATAAGGGTGTAGCCACTATGTTCTATACTATTTTAACCAATTAACCTTATAAAAGTCATAGGTTGAGACTCTAAATATAAATGGAGGGATGCTCCAATATTTGCATATATAGAAACGAAATGAATTGAAACAAGAGCACAAAACACTTACTGTTTAGTTGAAGCATGATCTAATTTCTTGATATAGGTGGATTAAGAACTCTAAAACACAAAACTACATATGGATCTAGCCAATCTTTTAATTCTTGTTACTTATTTTTCTTTTAAGTCTAACTATCTTTGATCTGTAATTTGGATCCCAAGAGATAATAATAATAACATTAACTTCTTTATCATGTTATTTCAGCTCATCTTCAGCCTAAAATCTAGAAGCCAAGGAGTAGGGTTTTGCAGGGCTAATCATTAGGGTTATGCTGGAGATGGAGGAAGAGTTAATTGACTATTCTAAAGATCCATTAGAGAGAGGTTTATTTTCATAGAAGGAATTTGTTACGACTTATATTTGGTTTACTAAGAGTGTCATGTTTTCAACAAGATGTCAATTATTGACAAAATAATAATTTCCTCTTCTTTCAATAAGAAATTCACAATTTACAAGATATGCATAGTCACAGTGTTAGTATGTTACAATTTTGATATAGTCTCTTTACTTTCAAAGCTCACCCTTTATAGTCTTAACTCTAGCTAGGATATTGCTAGCTTTACCATCACTCCTTAAACCATTATTTCATTTTTATTTTATTGACTCATTTAATCCAAACACATAGCACATCACTGGTATACCCTCTTCTTTTCTTCACATCAATCATTTTCTCATTAGTCCTTAGGTCTCATCTTATCACCAAGTGTATCTTCTTTTCTAACGGTGTATAAATTTTAAAAAATTTCCCAATTTATCACTTACTACTTTTAACAAATTAGGAGTGTTCACAACTCCTTATAGGTCATTGCTTTGACCTTTAACAATCTTGTTTCTTATCTCCTTAAGAAAATTCTTCTTGATAGAAAACATCTCTTCATTTCCTTATACCGAATATTCCTAATATTCCATGTCTACTTCAATTTGAAAAGGAACATATTTATCAAATTGACTTTGTTTTCTCACCCCTAGTAATCATGGTTTTCTTTTCTTCTCTTAATGCATATACTTATTTCACTTGGAAATGTCGTTACTATTTCCCAACTTGGGGAATATCCTATAAGTAAGTTCAGTAATGTGGATATCAAATGTAATCTACTTATTATTTCAGGGTTTAAGACATTACGAGATATAATTTTCTAATCATACTCCATGATGTCCATAATCCATGGATATAGTTAGTCACTTAAGGAAAATTTTATAATGTGACTCTCCCATTAAAGGGAGAAACTATAATAGATGTCGCCTATGCACATAAATTATCCTATAATTGATCGACATTATTGTAGATTCACTCTTTAATCTAATTTCATTGACTTCTTATATTGCTTTGTGAAACTTCCACTCACTCACATTTGGTGTTATTTTGTCGATCTCAACATTCTAAGTTGATTACAATAACTAACATTTATTAGCATCATTAGAAGTTTGCCATTTCGTTCTTTTCCCGTCCTCCCTAGGTACTATATTGATTATAATAGGGTAACAATGGAGATCAAACTTTGAAATTTTCCGCTGTACTCTCTTGGTAACTATAACGTCTTGTTCTAATAGTGTGGTTGCTACCTTACGGGTGGTTTCTTACCCTCTTAACATATGTTTCATTCATCAATTTACTTCAAACTAGCTTAGCTTTTTATGTGGTTGTATCTTACTTTAGATCTAACGGTCTTGTCATAATGTCCATAGTCATGTTTTCATGACCATTATTCCTTTCTTCAAGAGTTAACTTCATTGGAGCAACTTTGCCAACTAATCTTTATATATACCTAAATAATCACTATGAATCATCTTATATAGTGTCATAATGGTATGTTCTCATCATACAGGGCTATTGGCTGGTTGGTTGTCCTTAGACGAGAAAAATTTCTCCTACGGGTTACTAACTTTTGGTGGGTAACAAGTCACTTGTATGAATGTGACTTCATTAAATTAAGTAAATCTTATCTTCCAATACCCTCTCTTAATTTTTACCTTGCAATCAAAAGACATTAACTGAATCATTATTCGAATTTTTTTTTTCTTAGACAAACAAAGCTTGCACTGTGTAGGGCTTTGTTAATCTACCTCATAACCTTTGTAAAGGTTTAGCTCCTAAGCCATATTCTTAGTTTCCTGTATTCCACCTCCATGAACCCCCAAATATGAATCTCCTTCGTTATTGAACATCCATCCAGGTTGAGTTGTGTTCACAATGCCCCATCATGTGTGTCATGTCCTTCTTAAAGGTAAAATTCCCAATATTCAAAAAATCCCAAACTATATGAGCAACCATCCATACTAATTTGTATCTACACTAGATCCCTTCCTTGTCTTCTAGGTGTGGGCCTCTCTTCTCATGAAAGCTTTATCCATTTTACTACACTTTGTTCTAATAAGGTGTGACAGTAAAGACTTCTTTACTACAATTTTTTTTTTTGAATACAAGGATGAAATGTCCATATGGCAATATCCCAACTACCAATCCATCAAGGTACATAGCATAGATAGGGCGCTTTCCAAGTTCTTTGGAATAATAATATGAACATAGAGTTTGTTCATATCAATTGTACATCATAAACACTTTATCCATGTCAATTTTACTTTTTACATCTGCCAAAATAAACATTGGGAATAATGTAACTTATAACATGTTTCCAAAGCCTCACATTCCAAATGAATTGCTTTTCTGATTCCACTGCGCCAGAAGTATAAGTATAAAAATTACATACCCTCTAAAACAATTTATCAATAAATCATAAAAGATTGTCTTTTCATGTCTATTACTACTAGTAATCTATTTTTTTTAAATCAAAATTAATTTCAAAATTTTTAAATAATAATAAAATAATAATAATTTAAATATTATTTTATATCTATAAAATACACCCATACTCCCATATAAGTTAAATTTATGAAACAAAAGTATTTGGAATTAATTCCAAATTTTAACATATCATACTCACACTAATATAAAATATAATTTAAAATTTTGATTTCCTGGCCTGAATAATTTAAAATAAAATTTTAAAGTTTGATTTTCATTAACAAAATCATTATCTAACAATTTCATTTATTGCTTCCTTCAACTTTATAGAACATGAGAAACAACGTTATCACTTGATTTCTAATACTAATTCATATATATATATATATATATATATATATTTCTTTTTTTCTTTTCTTTTTTATAAAAGATATGTTCAACTACGATTTTCCTACCTCTGAAATTAGCAATATATATTTATATTTGAATTGTGTTTTGTAAAAAGGAGAGCTCGATTAGGTAATCGACGTCACGACTGACGAGTCGAGAATACCAACGTTTAGGGATATGGTGAGCATGCAAATATCTTTGAATACTGTGTTTATTCAATGTTGGTTTGTTAAAGGTAGTAGATGCTCATAAATCTCTGCCAGGATCAAATGTAAGGAAGAGAGCAGCTATAAGACCACATTAGAAAGGGTTCCGTACCGATGTATGCTCCATCATAATTTTCACAATACCCACCGAAGGTTAATAATATGAATATTTAAATGATTACCAATATAACACACCAAGTACGGTGGTTGTATTTGCAATTGGTTTTAGCCTAGTCAAATATCCAGGCAAAGACTGAATCTGTGTTGGGTTCGATCTTGTTTGTGCTCCGGTCAGCCCTTTGAGGTGGGGTTTGCTACCGCTGCAGGCCAGCCACTTGATAACCTTAAAAGTCAAAGTGTCTCCCCTCCTCAATGGACACTGCGTGACATTGATTACAGGAACCGCTTACTTGTTTGTATTTTGAAAATGTGCAAAGAGATTTTTGGTCGCCTTCCTAAATTTGTTGGAATGGATGTGGTTGAGATGGCTCTTTGGGCACAGGCCAATACAAAAATGGTTCCTGTCAGTGTGGGTGCACAGGATGCTCAAACAGTAGATGGTGACACTCCAAATGATTTGAAGGTGACAGTGGAGGAGGACCTTATTTCTCAAGCAGACGAAGATGACATGGAGGCTCTTCTTGCCACGTATGTCATGGGTATTGATGAAGCTGAGGCATTTTCTGAGTGTCAAAAGCAAGAGCTACTTGCTTTAGAAGCAGCTAATGTTTATGCTATTTTGGAGATTGAACCTTTAGTAGAAGAGGTTTTGCATCGTCTTGATTCAACTATGGTTTGTGTAGAAGACATGGATGAGTGGCTTAACATTTTCAATGTGAAATTCAGACACATGAGGGAGGATATTGAATCGATAGAGTCTAGAAATAATAAAATGGAGATGCAGTCTGTCAATAATAAATCTCTTATTGAAGAACTTAACAAGATGGTTGAGCGCTTGCATATTCCTCCTGAGTATGCATCTTCACTGACAGGAGGTTCATTTGATGAGGCAAGAATGTTACAAAATGTGGAGGCTTGTGACTGGCTAGCTAATGCTTTGCGTGCTTTACAACCACCCATTTTGGATCCTAGATATGCAAATATGCGGGCGGTCAGGGAGAAGTGTGCAGAGCTTGAGAAATTGAAAACCACATTTGTTCGTAGTGCATCTGATTTTCTGAGGGATTATTTTGCTAGTTTAGTGGATTTTATGATAAGTGACAAAACATACTTTTCTCAGAGAGGCCAGCTAAAAGGCCTGATCATGCTGATTTGAGATACAAGTGCCGAACATATGCACGGATGCTACAACACTTAAAGAGTCTTGACAAAGGCTGTTTGGGGTCACTGAGAAAAGCATACTGTCATTTTCTCAACCTGTTGCTTCGTCATGAGGCCCGTGAGTTTGCAAATGAGCTTTGTGCTAGTACTAAAGCATCAAGAAATCAGACAGTCTGGCTTGAAGGATCTACTGGTTCCAGTAGCAGTAGTGTGGATACTTCAACTGTCCTCGTTTGGAGGGACTGCAATATCTCTGGTCGTGAAGAGTATTTTTTACAGTGAAGTTGGAGATGGTAGCATTCGTCGTTATTATGACTCGGTGCAGGCATGTGAAAGATATTTTGACAGTCTTTTGTGATTCCTTCAAGGAACAGTTCTGTGAGTGACTTTCACATACCAGATCACACGCAACGATACAAGATCTAGAAGCTTGCATCAAAGCGCCTCCCAGTCGCTGAGAACATTGATTGGGGAAAATATCTTTACGGTATGATTTAATAGGAGGGTACACAAAAAAATTCTTGTTAAGTTATTTGCTCTTGGCTATTTCTCTGGATGGAAAAATCTGACTATTTATTGAAGACGTTATTATTTTAGGATGCCAGTTGTAAATGCGCGGTAGTTTGCAGATGAAGTCATTCACAAATAGGGTTGTTCCAAATATTTCAATGGATGAGCTCATACTTAGTAGTGTTATACGCAAACGTCTTGAATCCGTCATAAACTTTAAAAAGGCAAGAGCAGTTCTCCTTGGACAATGGGGTTTCCAGCTGGAGCAACTTGGTACTGCATGCTTTTTTTGGGGTTCTCATGGAACTAGCAAGTCTACTGCTGCAGAGGAAATTGGATATGACTTGGGGCGCCCTCTAAAAAGGTGGTAAACTGTGTGCAACTAGTATTAAGAGAAAACAATGATAAGACAAGTTCTAACATTTGCTTAGTATTTAAAGATGCCCGGCTTATGGATGTTGTTCTTGTGCTGGAGGACTTTCAGATCATTACCATGTGCAACATATTACTTCTCTTAATTCAAATCAAAATTTTGGGAATCGTCTCCAAGGTTTAAAGTGAAGAGATGGAGGCAATACCAGCTTGGAAACTCATCGAATTGATATAAAATACCCTAAGATCCACAAAGTCTGAAACTAAGCTCTGATACCATGTGTAAAGACCTTAACTTGTTGAATTGACAATTATTAAAAAAATTCATAAGTGTAAAGCTGTTAATTTTCAAAATTAACAATTATTCACAAAATTCATACTACCGAATTCAGAGTGGGATTTTTGAAACAGAATATATATCAATTGACTGATTAGTACTTACCTGGAACCGTGTTTGAAGATGTTCTTTATCTGCCATGGCTCCAACTCCTATTACCAAACTGCCGTTTTCCTCCCAGCCTATTTGAGGTCAACCTCTCTGGTCCTTAGATCCAGAAGACAAGTCTTCTGGCCTCCGTGCTTAAAACTCCAATAACAAGCGAGATCACTCCATGACTCTATTAGAACTCTAGAACTCATTACTCATGTCTCACGCAGTTAGAACTCCTCTGACAACATCCGGGTCAGTTTACCCATTCACCACCCATGCCCATCAAGTCTACCCCTCTTCTCCTTTTATACTCAAACTCCATTCTAGATATTTATTAAAATTTCATCTTTTAATAAATATCTTTGATTTCTAAAATATCTCAGTTTTATTAAAATATTATTATTTAATAAATGTCTTGGATTCATTAAAATATTATTATTTAATAAATATCTTGGATTTATTAATTAAAATATTATTATTTAATAAATATCTTCGATTTATTAAAATATTATTACTTAATAAATATCTTGGTTTTATTAAACTATTATTATTTAATAAATATCTTAGATTTATTAAAATATTATCATTTAATAAATATCTTGGATTTATTAAAATATCATCATTTATTTGCATAAGTCAATGCTTTTAATTTTCTTTGAACAAAGTATTAGTTTATATTATGATAATAGTAGATATGACTAATACATTCATTATATTATGGTGAGTTAGGGATTTACTCAATACTTCAATAATTCACTCATTGCTCTACACCGAGTTTCTTTTCATAATTGATTAGTGCATGTACTAGTGTCATACACGTGATACATGCATATGTAGCTATCATATGCAGGTCTCATATGCATGCTAATATTTCTATGTTCCATATAATTCGAGTTGGGTCGTTACAACCATAATCCCAAAGAGCCAAGTCAAGATGACAAAGCTCAAAGGAGACATAGCCCACGAGATTCGGGTGAAATTCTACATCAATTTGGCTGTTGTGTTTGAATGTTTTATTGCTGCACTATGTTGTTGTTATACATGTTAAATTTCAGCAAGAACAAATGAACTTAAGACACACAAACGGTTAAAAATCATACACCACATTCAAGTAATAATTCCACATAATGTCAATTATAAGCTAAATCATTTATTTGTTTAGCTGAGTGGGAGGTTCTTGAAATTCATAACAAGTTATCTAGACCATTTTCAGATCAGGTTGGTATTAGAGCACTTGGTTGCTTGATTGACAAAGAAAGCTATTGCTTGTATAACTTTAAAGGTGTTTAAACAGTGTAAAAAATTGACTGTTTTACTATTTGCAAACTGACTGTTGTTTGAGTTTGCTGGAGGTGAAGGGATAGCTACTGATTAGCTAATACCTGGAGAGGAAAAAAAGGAAGAAAGGGCTGAAGGCATCTTCCTTACCCCAAAGGACCTCAAGGTCACCCTTGGAACACAAACCCTCTTGACGATTGTTTGTTAAGAAGCTCTTGGAGTTTGTTGTTGTTTGGTTGCTTGAATAAGAGTTTATCTCTATAGCCATTTTGTTCAAAATATTTTTCATTTGTTTTGAAAGCTTTGTGAACTTTGTTGAAGTTATTTTAGTTCATTCTCATGATGACAAATTCTTCAAGTGAGGTTTCAAAATCCTCCTCCTTCACAAGATTCTTCGATGAAGACATGAAGCAAGACTTCTTCAATATGAAGGACATGGTGCAGATTCTGTTTGAAGATAGAAGAGAAAGCACTAAACTTTGTGAGTAATTGTTTGCTATGAAGGAAGAGAAGGAAGAAATTATTCAAAGATTGCATGATATGGAGATGCAGCTCCATCAAGCCCAAGAGGCTTTGACCAAGAACATGCGTGAGGAAGAGGTAATCTACTCTAATTTGTCTTCAGTTTCCTCATTAGAAAGATGTGTTAGTTCTTTCGAAAAGCACATGAAAGGTATGGGGTCCAAGTTAATGAAATGGGCTATGAAGGCAAGGGTTTAGGCAAGCATGCACAAGGCATGGTTGATCCTATTTTGGTTGAGGAATGATCCAAGAATCTTGTTCTTGGTTATGTGCAATTTCATGGCGAAGACTCCAAAACCATGAAGGCATGTGAGGAAATTTCAAAGAGAAATTTTGTTCCAAGTAATAAGATAAAAATATGCCAAGTTTGTTTCCAAGATTATTTCCATTGCTTTAAGCCTTTGTTGCAACAAGAAGATGGTATACATGTAGCTTATGGTGAGCATGCGAGTTCGGATAATTTTCAAGACAAGAACGATGTTATTAGTTTGCAAATGAAAGTTGGAGCCTCTACTAATTCATCTCCTCATGAAGGAAAAAAGGATGAACAGTCAAAGAAGCACAAGAGGTATAAATCTTCCCATGATCAATTTGATTGTGTTTCTGCAAGGCATGATAATTTTACATGCTTAAATGGAAGAAAGATTTGCTGTACATATTGTGGTCGATTTAACCATGATGTTTCGAGATGTTGGATGAGGAAGAAAGCATACAGGAAGCAAAAGAAGCAAAGGCAACTTTCAAAGAAGGTGCATAAGACTTGCACATATTGCCAGAAGAGGGGACATGTTGTCTCCCATTGTTGGAATTTGCATCCAACTAATCATCCCAAGCACATGCAACAAGAGGACAGAAAGATTGGCGAAGGTGAAACCAAGGATTCCATTATTGGGGTGAAAACAGATGATTCACATGAAGAAGAGTTGCAGCAGCAAAAGGCGCCATGGAAGTGGCTTGGTAAGAAGTGGATGGACTTCTTAACACAGTAAGACATACTCTTTTGTACACATGAAAATTTCGGTTGTATGTATGTATTTTATGCTGTAATCTCTCATTTGTTTGAGCCACCTTGGATCATTGATCAAGGCAGCGATATTCAGCTACCTTCTACAAATTTCTTGCCAATTTTTTTTGAGTGAGTGCAAGGAAGACAATTCTTGATAGGAGGACAAGTGCATCCAGGAAGGGAAGTGTCGATTACCTTCAAGTTGTGATTCAAAGGCACTAGTCATGCAAGGAAAGTGTTTGGAGGCTAAAAAAAAGAGGGTGTTGTACTCTCATCTACTTTACAAATCAGTATATCAGTCTTTTGGGGTCCAAAAGATTCCTAATGGGGAGCTGTGATCAGAACTGGATCATGGACCAGAATGATAGATCAAAATTCAAAGTGTTCAGAAGTGTGCCAATCCTGAGTGACCGAAAAGGTCTCGTCGTTACGATTCCGACGTCGAAAATGGTTCAAAAAACTAACATCGTATGAAGAAGTTATCACAGTTTGAAAAGTCCAGTAAACTGCAAAAACTAGACTTTGACCACATTTGACTTGGCAATTGGAAAACTTAAAAAGAGAATATTCAAGGGAATATTCTTGGAATATTCCTCAAAATATTCCATATGGACCAGTCGAACTATGCCAAGTGGCAGATGCTCATTGGGCATCGGATTAACTTTGGTAATTGTCAGGCCAATAGGAGGATGCCACGTGGCAATCCCAGAGGCTGCCATGTGGCCCAAGGATGGTTCATCAAAATTTTTCTGGAGCTCTGGGATTAGACCACCCAACCACATGTCCACAATGCCCGCGACTTATTGTTGGACTACATATTAGTTCTTAACAACATTGGTGGAGCATATTTATTTATTGTTTTAATGTTTTTACGTTGAGGGTTTGGGAGGCCAGCCCCCCCTCATGCGCCCAAGCGCCGAAAACCGTGCGCCTAAAACAATAACCGTCAGAATTAACTTTACGTGGAAACTTGTCACATGATCGTTGATAAACCATGACAGCAAGGTTCGTAACTACCACTGGAGGTTGCGGTCAACTGACTGCTTTGTGAGGTGGCATGTGCCCACTATAAACCGTAAAATTTAATGTTACGGTTTAACTGGCGGAGTTTTTGGAGCAGGCGTGAATTTTGAATATTATGCCTATTTTAACTGGATTTAACTCTAGTTCTCCACATTTAGTGGAGTTTTCATAGGGGACACTAGGCAAAATTTGTTTTGGCTCTATCTTGAGCTAGATTCGCCCAATTTTGGAGTGCCAATAGTAAATTTCGACTATCTAAAACATTACAGACTCAATGGGGTAGGTTGCAGAGCCATCCCGAGAGCTTCTAACAGGTTTTGGATTAGTGAAATTCAAGGGGCCACTAGGGCCACTAGGAGGCAGAATAAGTTTGATGCCTAGCCAGGGGAGCTAGAGGCCTTATCCATAGATCCAATAGTCAAATTTGGATAATTCAGATGTTATGAATCTAATGAGATTGTTTGAAGAGCCTGTAGAGAAATTTTGAAGGCCGAGAATCTTCAATAAAGTTCCAGGGGCCATTAGTGCCAGCTTTTGCCAGCAGCAGTTCAGGGCCTAGCCAGAGCAGCTAGAGACCATATGCAGCGAAAAAATAGTCATTCTTGACTATAAATAACATTCTTAATCAATCGATGGAGGTTTCAGAAGCTGTTGAGGACTTCAAGAGGTCGAAAACCCAACAGAGAAGTTTTCACTAACCCTAGTGCCAGGGGGTGCCGATAGGTGTTGGAGGCGAAACCAAAGTAGCCGGAGGCCATTTTCTGCAAATGAATAGTCTATATTGACTAATTCAGACATTTTGAAACCAATGAAAGTGTTTTTAGAGAATTTTGATGACTTCTAGAGCTCGAAAATATGAAAGGAAGTTTTGGGCAGCCCTAGGCGGACCGTGGAGGAAGGCCTAGTTTGGGGATGCAGTGCTCATTTTGAGCAATTTATAAGTCGATATTTGGTGTCTGATGTGTGCTGGATACAATAGATTTGGTTTTAGAGACAGAAAAAAAAATTCCAAAGGAGTTTGTGCCATGTAAAAGTTGAGTGTAGCTCAGTGCACCGACAGAAGGAATCGTGTCTGAGGGAGCCTAAAGCTATTTGCATAGTTTGGACAACCATGAGAGGGATGTAGATGGTATTCTCAGCCCCTTGGATCAGTTCAGTATCCATTGGAGTTAAGTGTGGAACTTGTAAAAGAAACCTTACCATAATCCCAAAGAGCCAAGTCAAGATGACAAAGCTCAAAGGAGACATAGCCCACAAGATTCGGGTGAACTCCTAGATCAATTTTGCTGTTGTGTTTGAATATTTTATTGCTGCACTATGTTGTTGTTATACATGTTAAATTTCAGCAAGAACAAATGAAATTAAGACACATAAACAGTTAAAAACCATACACCACTTTCAAGTAATGATTCCGCATAATGTCAAGTATAAGCTAAATCATTTATTTGTTTAGCTGAGTGGGAGGTTCTTGAAATACATAACAAGTTATCCAGACCATTTTTAGATCATGGAATTCTTCAAAGAATTCTCTTCCTTAGTCGATTTTTCATTTTTTTACATTGTCCTGCTCTGTAACTCCAATTCTCACTCCTCTCGCCTTTTCCTGTCGGCTCTCGCCTCTTCCTACTTCTGCTATGTGTAGGATCTCTGGTCCTCGCTGTGTCTAGAAAATTTGATTTCCTTCAGTTGTCTCTGCCTCTTTTCTATCTCTGCTCCATTTGTTGCCTCTGCTACATTCGTTGCCTTAACTGCCTTTGATATTTTGCTTCTTCTTTGCCTTAAGTAATCACGCTAAAGCTTCTCCATGCTGCTCATTTGCCTCTTTGTTACTTCTGTCTGCTTTAGGTTATACTTCTATGGCTTCTCTTTTGCCTCTCTATTGTCCATTCCTGCACATTGCTTGATCTGCTCCTTTGCCTTATAAACGCTACTTCTCTGCTCCTTTTCCATCAATGATAATTCTGGTGTGACTCCTTTCTGTTCCTTTTCCATCAATGACAATATTTCCAACAGTCTCCCCCTTTGGCATTGATGGCAACACATCCACCAATATTCCAATACTTCTTCTTGGACTTCCTCCCCCTTTCATTCTGAGAAGTGTCTTGTCTTTCTCTGCTTGCTTTTGAGAAGAGCCTTCATTTTTCTGCTTGCTTTTCCTCCCCCTTTGACATCAATGGAAAATGGTTGAACATTTCCCAGTGTAGATTCTATCTTTGGATTTCCTCTCTCTAAGTTGTGTTTAGGCCTTCTTCTTTTGACTTTTGATGTACTTCTGATATAGTATTTTGATCTTGAGGACCTGTAACCTGTATTGCAGCCTTTTTTTTTTTAATTTCTGATCATATCAGAGAGTATGATTTGCAAACACTACCTCTAGTTTTTCTCTTAGATATTCGAATGGTTCTTTAGCAAGAGGTTTTGTGAATATCTCTGTTGTTTGTTCCTTTGTTGGTACATACTCCATCTTTACTATTTTCTATGCTACTTGTTCTCTGAGGAAGTGGTACTTTATTGGGATGTGTTTTGTTTTCAAATGAAGTTCTAGATTTTTTGATATACTTATTGCACTTTTATTGTCACATTTGATAGAAATAGTTTTGTTGATGCTTACCTTCATGTCTTGAAGAGTTTGTTTCATCCACATGACTTGTGTGCAACAAGTTGCTGCTGTTATGTATTCTGCCTCTGTTGTAGATAGAGAGATAAACGTTTGATTCTTACTTAACCATGCCACCATACTTTATCCCAAATAAAATGTTCCTCCACTTGTGCTTTTCCTGTCATCCACATAGCTGGCCCAATCTGCATCTGTATATGCTATCAATGTGAAGTCTTTGCCTTTTGGATACCATAGGCCATAATGTATAGTTCCTTGCAGATATCTAAATATCCTCTTGATTTCTAGAAAGTGGATTTGTTTTGGTGTTGCTTGATATTTTTCCACAAGTCCTACTACCAACATAATGTCCAGTCTAGAGGTAGTTAGGTATAGCAGACTTCCTATAATAGATCTGTAGAGTATTTGATCTATGTCTACGGATCCATTATCAACACATAGCTTGCATCCAATGATCATGGGAGTTGACACAAGTTTGCAGTCTTTCATTTGGAACCTTTTCAACATGTCTCTTAAGTATTTTTCTTGTGAAATGAGTATTCCTGTGTTCTTTTGTAGAATTTGAAGTCCTAAGTAGAAGGTGAGCTCTCCAATCATAGACATCTCAAATTCTGAATTCATCTCTTCTGCAAATCATTTTGCTACCTCATCTTTGTTGCTACCAAACATGATTTCATCTACATATACTACTACAATTAAGAGTTCATGTTCATTAGCCTTAATGTACAGATTTCTATCTACTCCTCCTTTCTTTAAACCTTGGTTTTGTAAGTATTTGTCTAGCCTAGAATACCATGCACATGGAGCTTGTTTGAGACCATATAAGGCTTTTTTAATTTTCACACATAGTGGTGTTTATCTGTTAAGGAAAATACTTTAGGTTGTTCTGTTAGTCATCTGTATTTTTCACTATCTGAAGATGACTAAGTAGTGTTCCTAGATTTCTAGAAACAAAATTCATAAATATTGTGAGTTCTAGAAATCTCACTGCCTTCACTATTCTGAGATAAAACTTTCCTATTTTTCATATTCCTATCTAGTCATCACTAGCCCACCACTCCTGGAAGACCCATCCTGGGTTCAAGCCATTTATTTTAACCCCAACTGTCACCCATTTTTCACCATGTCTTGCCTTTTGGCCCAAATCCTCTGTTTTTCTCATCTACAGGATTCCCTACTATTCAAACCTACCAATCAAATAGCTTTGCTGACTCTTCCATGATATTCTTAGACACTGATTTTCTCTACAGACCCTTTGGATAATTAAGTAGACTAGATCCTAGGTCTTCAAAACTTACAAAGCTATCACAGGTCCTATCTTATACTTAGTGATCCCTAAGTCTAAATCTCTGTCCAAAATCCAAGTCCAAAGGTCCCCATTAGGTCATCAAAGGTTTCACTAAGTCATAAGATGGATTTGGTGCCCAACAAGTTATGCCTTCCTGCATAAAGAGGTTGCATTCAAAGGGGAATAAAATCAAGCATTTTGACCCAAAGTCATTCAAGGAAAGCCTCATTGGCTTAGAGCACAAACACTGCAAGGGACAACTGCCCTTGTGCACATTTTTTGAAGAATAGCCAAGGTGACCACTAGCAACAAGAAGAGGCAAGGTAATAGGATGTAATCATCACCAGGAGGCAGACACAAACAAGACAAAAAGCAACAGGCCTATAGGTAAAAGAGTATCAGGGTTTGTTTTGGTGGATTAACAAAACATTGGTGACAAGCAAAGAACCATCTTAGAGATTTCAAGGACAGAAGCCTCCTCCTTAGGTTTTTTTGCCAAAATAGGATTTCTTCACCTGCACTAAGAGAAGAAAGACAAAGGGTATCAATTTAAAGAATATCATTTTTCCAAAGGGTAGAAAAATAGAGTTTTTGAAGTAAAAAGTTGGGTATAAATTATCGTCAAGACAGGCCTAAAAAGGCAAAGTGTAACCTCGATTTTTGCATCTCAACGATAGGCTCCCAACAAAGTGCCTCCATGCCAAAAATATTGTTCTGCAAAAATATTGGCAAAGGCATAAATAAACATGTTTTCCAAAAAATGTTAAAGTGTGTTCACAACAAACATTAGTCAAAAGCACACTGAAAGATAGGAGACACCAAATTTACAAAAGTGGGTTTGGTCTTTTTAAATTTAATTTTCAAATCAAATATAAAGGGCCAATTGAACCTTCCCCATGCATCATTTTGCATTTTCTGAGAAGAAGAAGCCGTTGAGAAGAATTATTTTGGTTTTTGGGCAAACTGTGGAAATTAACAGGTGCTATGCGTTGAGCACGACACTACGCCCCTAGCCTTCGGTGCTACGCACATAGGCGAGGCAGGCAGTGTAAAATTACACTGCGCTACGCACTTGCAGGTTAGTGCTACACGCCTGGGTTGGCGCTACGCTGAGGACCAGAAATGAACACCGACACCTGGGAGACTGTCTGTTCCGCCCGACGCTACGCTCCGACAACCCGACCAGCCGGGCGCTGCGCCCCTAGTAGCACTCCACAAATTTTGCCAAAGACTTTCAAAAATCGAGTTTTTCAGCCTCTAAGACTTCTACAAGTTAATACAAGGTTGGTTAACCTTTTTTTTCCTCCTCCCAAGCATTATTTATCAAAGAGGCCATCCATAGTTAAAATTGACCAAAGCCCTAGATAATGAAAAAATCAATTGTTATGTCTTTGAACTAGGGTTTATAAGAAAAAATGGTTTTTCGTGCAAAGAGGGGGCTGAGTGACTATAAGCCTGACCTCCACCACCAAGTACAAGATTTGAAAGTTGTTTTCACCTTAGCTTTCCTCTTTTCAAAGATTTGACCTACACCACTTATTTTACTCTAAATACCCTCAAGAAAAACTCAAGGTTCCTTCTGCTGTTTTGGACCAGCCATCATGTCAAAGAGAGATAGTCACACCAGTGGTGATGAGAGTCACACTCCCACCAAGCCAAAAAATCATGGAGGAAAAGCTACAAAGTTTGAGCCCCTAAACACCACTCCAATCACTTCCTCTCCTATGATCCTTTCATGCTTATAGGATGCAAGGTGCTACAATTTTTGTGAGAAGGCCAAGCAAGTCAAATATCATCCAGACTTAACTAGATTGTTTTCTTGTAGCCTACAAAACCACCAAGTTAATCTAGCAGGGGTCCAATTTGAGCTTTCATCTGAAATCATTTCCAAGGCAACCGGTATACCAGACATTGGTGAGCTTTGGTTCAAACAAAAGAAGTTGGATTTGGGTTATTATGGGCCTTATTTGAAACCCACCTATCAGCAAAATTGCAAGGTTATTTTTCCTTTTTCTTATTTTCTAGAGAGGTATGCAGCATTAATGAGGTAGATTATCAGTTTTTTCACATGTGAGGGAAGATACTCTCGGCTCTATTCATATCATATCAGGTTGCTGATGCATTTTACCAAAGTCAAGATGATGAACCTACCCTATTACCTCTTCTGGAGTATTGATAAAATGGCCTCTACTGTCAAGAGTAAAAGCTATGACCACCAAATGCCTAGCCTCTTTCATCACTCCCTAATCAAGATGATTGTCCTATACCAGCTAGAGAAACAAGGTATATCTTGGGAGACCTTCATCTCACATGATGTGTTTGCAGACCCTCGGGCCTTCATCCAGCAGAGCTTGCCTTCCACTTCACAACCATCTACCTCCACGCATCCATCATCTCCCCATGTGCCTTCTCCACAAAGAATTTCACCTATTACCTCCTCCCCTAAATTACCAAGTGAAGGGGCTGATAGTAGCCCTAGTGAAGGGAAAATAGGAGGAAATACTAAGGAAGAAGATGAGATAGATAATGATGAACAAGGAGAGGACAGTGAAGAAGAAGTTGATGAAGAAGAAGAAGAGGATGAAAATGAAGAAAATGATGAAGAAAGCAGCCATGGTCACGAAGAAAGAAATGATGATCACGAGGAAAGCATTGAAAAAGAAGATGATGTAGAGGAAGAAGAAAATGAGGAAGAGAAAGGTGGCCAAGAAGAAAGCAGCAATGGCCAAGAGCAGCAATATGATGAAGGAGAAAACAAAAATGAAACTAGTGATGGTAGCCACAAAGATAACATCAGTGAAAGTAGCCACAAGGATGAAAACAATGAACATGATGATAAGGAGGAAGATAAAAAAGATGAGGAAGAGGACAACAGTGAAGAAGAAGACAGTGAAGAAGGAGAACAGCCAGATGAGGAAGGAAGCTATCTAAGTGCCCAAGACAGTCCAAGAAAGAGTCATGACAATCATGACAGCTCATGACTTTCTTGACAAAAATCAGTCCATAGAAGACAAAGAAAATCAGAGTGAAGAAGACATAGAAAAAGTAGAGAAGAGTAAAGGACAAATTGATGACAACATTAACTTAGAGACTCCCATAATTTCCCCTCTCTCATGCACTTATCACAGAGGGAAAAGGGGTGTGTTTGCTGCCTCTAAAAGGCAAAGGGCCACCTCCTCACAAAATACCAAAGCTTCGGACAAAGGCAAAGAAAAAATGAAGAGTGTTGAGCAAAAGGAACCAGTCAGGAGAAGCAAAAGGATCAAAAAGGTTTCTCAAGGCCCTCTCTTTGTTGATTTAGATAGTGATAATGAGGATCAAGGGATAAATACAAAATTGCTCCTCCTAGAAAAAGATGCCCAACTTCAAGAATGGGAAAAGGATTTTGAAAGGGCATAAAGGGTCATCTACTATTATAAATAGGAGCACAAACATTTCAAGGAGGTGAAGAGGGGCCTTGCCTTGCAGAAAAAATGGTCAAACACTATGCAAGGAAGAGCATGATTGCCAATGCCAAATTGAAGCAAGCCCTCTTAGAGCTATAAGAGCTAAAAAGGCCCAAAGTTCATGACAGCCTCGATATCTTGGCTGATGCTTTTCAGCAGGTGTCTAAAACCCCTTGAGGGGTCTACACATCAATTTTGAAGAAAATCCAGAAACTTTTTGTTTTTTCCAAATTTTGGCCCCTGGGAGTGCAACACCCTAGGCGCTACGCTCTTTTTTGGGGCATAATTAGCTGCTAAAGTTTACATTTTTGGGTTTTTCATGTCACCAGAAGTCTACCCAAAACATTTCAGGTCAATTGGAGCATTTTCCCCCCCCCTCAAAAGGTCAAAAAACACCTCAAAAATTACCTTTCTGCCTCCTTTTCAGGCCTGGCGCTGCGCGTTGAGCAGTCATGGGAGATTTAATTTTTGAGTAGGTAAATGGCATCCATTTAGCACAACTCAAGTATTTATAGAAATTAGACTCTTCAAGCTTTCCAACGAGCCATCACGGGGCCAAATCTGATGCCGGGAAGGGGTCAAAAACTCAGCTGCAACAGACCCCAATTTTTGCTGATATGGAGCTACGCACAGAGACAACTTTTTGCCAAAAAGTCAACAAAAGACACTAATTAATGGAAAATTAGTTTTTTAATATTTTCTTGGACAAAACACTTCTGATTTTATTTGGGAGTTATGTTTTGGTGTGTTTCATTTATTTTCTTATCTCTTATGTGTCTTGGGCCTTGCATGGTCATTAAGCACATTTATGACATTTATGGCTAAATTAGGGTTTCTGGAAGCCTCTTAGGGTTTCCACCTTCTCATTTGCTCCATAAATAGAGCATGAGGCTATTGTGTATTTTTTTGGATGTTGATGACTTATGCTGAAGTAATACATAGTCCCTTAAAGCCTTTGACGAGAAATTGATGTCTTGGAGTTTATGCATGATCTGATTTACTTGTTGATGGAGAAGGATTGTTTGCAGGATCCATAGGCCTGGTTGATGGTGAAGTTTTCTCTTATTAATGTTTTCTAAGTTTCTCATATGTTTTCCATCCATCTATGCTGTAGTGGGACAAAAAATTTAGACTAAGATATGTTTGTTGATGGCACCTTAGATTTGTTTGTTTCCTTGACTGCCTTAATGTTTTCTTCAGCTAAGATATGTTAGGGAATTCATCTCTTGCTCTCTAATAAGATTTTGGCTTGTCTATTTTCTTGAATGATTTAGATCAGTTAGTATCAACTATGATTTATGGCTAGCCCTGTATATTGTTACCTCTGAAATACTCTGTTCTTGAAATCATCTTTTGAAGCAACTTTGCCTATAGTTTGTCAAAGAAGTTTGTCTTAACCATGCTCTTTGCCTTTACTTAGCTAAAATTGTCTCAAGGAACTTTCATAGCTGTCACAGTGGATGTTAGGGTTTTTCTCTCCTTCTATGGTTATAGTTACTTGTGCAACTTAAATGTTTTTCCCACTCTTGATGATAAAATCCATGAAAGATTAAATAAGTTTTTTCCTTTCTATGTTTTATCTAAATGTTGTCTTGGTTGATTATCTGCTTTCAGTCTGAAATCAAATGGATTAGGTGTTGCTTAACCCTTTGACTCTCTCGCTATGCTTATAAATCTTCTGACTCCCTCAGTTTACATTTTTATAAAGGATTATGTTTCTGCCCTTTATTAGCTTGTTGTTCTCAAGTTTAATGTCCATCTCATGATCCTTCACAACCTTAAAGATCCACCAACCAAGTTAAATTTCCCTGCAAATTCTCTTGAAACCATTGATGAACTCATTCATGACCTTGTTTGACTCCGTTGCCCAAGGACTTAACAATCTTCCTTGTTTTCTATCTAAATCTATCTGAGCATCATACCCAACCAAAAACAATCAAAATACCCTGCACTTAACATCTAGCCTAAAATCAACCCTAATCAGTAAACAAATTCACATCTTTGCACCTACTAGAGAGATCCCTTTCCGAATCCAGGAAGGCTAGGTCCTAGGATTCCAAAGCTTGGTTTGATGTTACCCTGTACCTTTGTATCTCAATCAATATAGCAAATTACGGGGAGCTAACATGTTCCATATAGACTTCTTCGTCTAGATCTCCATTCAAGAAGGCACACTTCACATCCATTTGATAGACCTTGAAATCATGATAGCGTGCAAAAGCCAAAAAAATCTTGATTGCTTCCATTCTTGCTACAGGGGAAAATGTTTCATCATAATCAAGTACTTCGATTTGAGAGTATCCATTGCATACAAGCCTGGATTTATTTTTGATTACCTGACCTTGTTCATTCATCTTATTCTTGAAAATCCAATTTGGGCCAATGAAATTTTTCCCAGTGGGTCTTGGCATTAACTCCCAGGTCTTGTTATTTTTTATTTGGTCTAGTTCTTGATTCATGGAATTTACCCAATTTTTTTCCTTCCTGGCTTCATCGAAATTATTTGGTTCTATTTGTGACAGCATGGCTAGGTACACTTCCTTAGTCTATCCAGCTACCTGTCTTCTAGTCTGGACTCCTGCACCCTTGTCTCCAATGATTTGATCTTTTGGATGGTTCTTCTGAGTGTGTCTCGAGGGACCTTTTAAGTTTAATTCAGTATCTTTTGTTGTCTTACTCTGTTTTTCATTTTCTTTATTCTCATCTTCATGATCATTTGGAGGATTGGCACAACTTGTGCTTCTGGTTATGTTTGGTATATCTTCGTCGAATCTCAAATCAATGCTTTCCACTATTTTATGCAATATTTTGTTGTAACACTTGTATCCCTTACTCTTGGATGTATATCCCAGGAATATTCCTTCATCAGCTCTTGCATCATACTTCCCCAATTTTTCATCATTATTCTTTATGAAACATTTGCTTCCAAAGACTCTAAAGTGCTTGATTGATGTTGGTTTCCCGTGCCATAATTCATATGGAGTCTTGTCACAGTCTGGTCTAAGATGAGCTTTCTTAAGAATATGAACAACTGTGTGTACTGCTTCTTCCCAGTAGGTTTGGGGAATGTTGCTTTCTTGCATCATTGCTCTGGAAATCTGTTGTACTGACATGTTTTTCCTCTCTGCCACTCCATTCTCCTGAGGTGTACATGCAATTGTAAATTGTTGCTTTATCCCACATTCATTGCATAGGTCCGTAAAGTCATTGTCTATGAATTCACCTCCTCTGTCTGATATGATGCATTTTAGCTTACATCCAGTTTGATCTTTTGCTAGTGCTTTGAAGATCTTGAATTTCTCAAGTGCTTCGGATTTATATTTCAGAAATGCCACCCATGTCAATCTGGAAAAATCATTTATTATCAACATGAAATTTGATTATCCACCTGGTGCATTAGTTCTTGAAGGTATGCACAGGTTCATGTGTACAAGCTGAAGTGGCTTACTTGTAAATAGTCGGTCTTTAGCCTTGAATGATGTGCGAGTTTTCTTGCCCAGTTGGCAGGACTTACAAATGGTATTTGGAGGCTTCTTAATTGTAGGCAAATCCCTGACTGCTTTCTTTTTTCTCAATTTGATGATGTGGTCAAAGTTTAGATGTCCCAATATTCTATGCCATAACCATGATTCGTCAAGTTGCTGATGTGGCATGCTTCATTCTCTTCTTTTACTATATAGAGATTGCTCTCTGTTCGAACACCTTTGATCAAGGTCTTTCCTGTGGTGATAGACCTTACTTCACAATCTTGGGCTCTGAAAAGGATCTCACAGCCTTTATCACACATTTTACTAACATTTAACAAATTGGCTTTCAGACCATCCACAAATAGTACATCTTGAGCCTCTCCTCTTCCATTGTTCAGGCTGTCTGAGCCTTTTCCCTTGATTTTCCTTGCTTTATAATTGCCAAATGTTACATTTCCAGATTTATTTTCATCAAAGGTTATGAACTTGTTTCGGTCTCCAGTCATATGTTTTGGGCACCCACTGTCCACATAACATTTGATTTTCTGATCTTGAGCTATTAGAACTTGATCACACTTATTTAGCTTCTTTCTCCATTGCATGTAGTTGTTAGTTTGGTAACTTTCCTAAGGAGATGGACCACAACCTTTAAGAGGAATTCGTGAGACTTGTGCCCATATTTATGGTAGCTAAAACACTTGATTGTATTTTTGAAACGATTATGCATACGAGAGACTCCACCGTTGTTCATAATTCCCCTTGAGTTTCCATACACCAGTCTCTGTATAGATGTTCTGCACTCCATGGCTTTATGACCGAACCCTTTATAGTAAAAACAATACCCATAGAAGTAGTATCTGTCTCTGGTAGAGAGAGTTGATTGAGGTAATCTTTTCGTTTACTGCATCTTTTGCTGGTTGGATTGTAGTTGATTTATCTTACAGTATGCCGCAATATGTCTAGTTTTGTGGCAGGCGAAGCAAGTGATACTTCTCACAGGAGGAAGGAACCTCCTTTGACATCTTTCGAATTTGTTCAATTCATCCTTAAGAGCGCATGAGTTTGTTGCAGTTGACTGTCTCTTCATTTTGTTCTTTGTCACTAGAGGTTATTGCTTGTTTTTTATTGTTTCGTTATATATCATGGTCTTGTTGGTTTCTAATCCTGTGGATCCCCTTTTTGCTCCTTCATTATCCTTTACAGATTTTACAAAAATGATATTCTTGTTATCTTCTACCTTGGATATGCTGGTTTCTCCTTCATAAACTATCACTGCCTTTATATGAGGAGATCTTTGAGAATTAATAATTTTGTCCAAATGACCAGAGCTTTTCATTTGAGAAATATTCATAGTTAGTTCAATTCGAACCTTTTCTAATTTCTTCCTCAGGCTTACCAATTCTTCTTCCAGCTTTTCTCGCTCTTGATTTTTCTCCTTTATTTCTTTCACAGAATATCCTCTATTTTCTTTGATTCTTCTAGTTCAATCTTCAAATTAATAAGGTCTTCTAGATCTGGTTCTGTCTTAGCATATTTTAAAAGAATCTCTTTCTATTTCTTACTCTTAAGTTTAAGTTTTCTTATTTCCTCTAGGGCACTAATTAGCTCCCCCTTAAGATCTACCTCACTTTCATCTTCTAATTCCAGGAGATCTTCCTCAAGCTCTTCCTTGGCCATCAAGATAAATTATAAAGTTCCTTCTTCATTGGGGGATTCATCTGAGCTTTTAGATGCACTGTTGTCTTGTTGACATAGAATGATCTTCGATTAAATCTGTTCCCTTTCGACCTAGTGTTGAAATTGGTTTTCTCTTTCCCTCTTGACTGATTCTCCATTTTCTTATGAGGACATTTAGATGCATAGTGCCCTACTCTTCCATAGTTAAAGCACTTAAATGGAAGCTTACCTTTATACTTACCTATGCCTTTCTCCAATATTCTGACAAATTTGGCCTCTTCTTCATCAGAGCAGGAGCATGTACCTTCCTTTTCTTCTGTGCACTAATCAGCCTTGAAGGCTGCCTCCCTCACATTTGACTTCCCTTGTGGAAGTCTCATCTCATAAGCTATTAAGTTTCCAAGAAATTGGTTCGTGGTCAAGGTTTCCCAATTTGTTGTTTCTTCTATAGCTAAAACCTTAGGGTTAAACCTGGATGGTAAAGATCTCAATATATTTTGCACAATTACACATTCCTTAATGTGTTCTCCTAGAGCTTTCATGTTATTCACAATTTCCGCAACCTTTAAGAAGAAACTGGCTATATCTTCATCTTCATTCATTTTCACATTTTCAAACTGAGCTCTATAGGTTTGCAGGTTGGCCATCTTCACCTTTTTATCTCCCTCATGGATAATTTCTAATGTATCCCATATTTGGCAGTCTGACTGTGCATTACTTTGATAAATTCAGACTCACACAGACCACTCAAGAGAGCATTCATTGCTTTTGCATTAGCTATAAAATCTTGTTTGGCTTCTTTCTCTGTGTCAGAATCCTTTGGGGCATATCCTAATTCCACGGTAGCCCAAACTTCTATTCCTAGAGACATTATGTACATCCTCATTCTTATTTTCCAGAAGGCATATTTTGTGCCAATAAACAAAGGGGCTTTATTCGTTGAGCATCCTTCTAGGATAGCCATCTTGGGGACCTAGGATCTCCTTCTAGTTGTTAAACTGGTATAGAAGGAACCCGCTCTAATACCAATTTTTGAACCCTTAGTTAAAATGAGAGGGGGGGGTGAACCAGTTTAATACATTCATGGTCTTTTAAACTTTCTTTTACACTTATTTACACCTTAATTTCATGATAAACTTAATGTATAAATGAACACCAATCTTAATAAGTGAGTAGCAGGTATTAAGTAGATTAAATACAAAATATCTACACATAATCATCATGAACATAGACAACAGATATAAGTGGAAACCCATAAGGGAGAAAACCACATATTATTATTGTTGTGATGCAAAGGCAAGCTCCAACTCCCTCTCACCACTGATTTTTTTTAGGCTCCAACCTACGTGAGGCTCCTACCTCACTTTTGCAAGCTACAACTTGCAAGGAAGCTCCAACTCCCATCTATTTTCTACAGGCTACAACCCACAGGAGGCTCCTACCTTAGCCAACTACAACTGGAAATCTATCAAGCTACCACTTGATATGGAAGCACCAAATTCCTCACTCTACAATGAAATCATATATTGATTTACCTGGATATCATCTCTATTTTTCTCCTTCTTCACTGCTGTCCTTCCAACCTTCATATCTTCTTTAAATCATCTCTGGATCTTCACAGCTTCTCTATCCGCTCCTTCTTCTTCTTCCACTATCTAACCTCTTTATGCATATGAAAATAACATCATTTATAGAGATTGCCTCATAGTTGTTTGCATTCCACATGGGAATACGAAATGAAAAGGTATGACTCTTTTGCTTCCACCTTCTCATTTTCTTGCTCAGCACATTCAGGATGTTACAACACTATATACTCATTTCAATATTACATTGGAGTTTTTATTTGCCTACGGAGACTTGGCTTTGCATCAAAAACAATATAAAAATAAATAATACAATTACAGTTACAATCAATTATTTACTAAGCCCTTTCAGTTTCTTAGCTTTGCTGAGCGTTTGTCCTCTTCTGCTTGCTGTTTTTTTTTGTCTTTTCTGTTTCTGCAGTTATATTCCAACTTTGCTGCATAACTGCCCTTTTCTTTTGTTTCTCGATCCTTTTCCTTCCGCGTTCAACCTTTTTCGTTTTCTTTAATGCCGCAACACTGTTCAACACGAGTTCTTAATCGTTTGTTATGTGTTCATGTCATTCTTTTGTGACCTGTGTGATATGGCCCACATAAAAATCTTTATAGCACAGCGGATTCCAATTATGGCATTTGTTCCACATACATACGTTTAGCAATCAAAACAGCGTATTAATGCACATACTTAGCAATCAACAACGAATACTTTATAATATGGTGCATATAAGATACACGGAACAAGGGCTATTGGGTCCCACAATACTTTGAACCAATCACAATTCATCGCAAACCTTTGCCCGCTGGTTTCGCACTTTACAATTAGCAATATACCATAAAACCATGTGATCTGCAATCTGCACTTGTAAGCAATGCTGTCACGTGGACTCCCTTCATCGCATCACGTCACTTGAACCTTACCGCATCACAACCAAAATAACATTCCTTGCGATATCTTGAAGTTACACCCTATTTCTTGTGGGATGCGATGTTGCGCGAGGTCGACACGTGTCCCTCCATTTTGCATTGCAATTGATTTAACTTACCATGTGACGTCTTAACACTTAACTATTAAATGTTGTGATTTGTGACATCGCTCCTGATGCGATTCGATCTTCGTCGTCCATCTCTCGCCTTTACATTTGCAATCTAATCCTGGCCATCCGTTTGCCTCCCTTGGACTTCTTCAAAGAATTCTCTACCTTAGTTGATTTTTCATTTGTTTACATTGTCCCGCTCTATAACTTTGGTTCTCACTGCTCTCGCCTCTTCCTGCTTCTGCTATGTGTAGGATCTCCGGTCCTCGCTGTGTCTAGAAAATCTAATTGCCTTAAGTCGTCTCTGCCTCTTTGTTGTCTCTGCTCCATTTGTTGCCTCTACTACATTCGCTGCCTTAACTACCTTTGATCTTTTGCTTCTTCTTTGCCTTAATTAATCTCGCTAAAGCTTCTCCATGCTGCTGATTTTCATTTTTGTTGCTTCTCTCTGCTTTAGGTTATAGTTCTATGGTTTCTCTTTTGCCTCTCTACTGCCCATTGCTGCACATTGTCTGATCTTCTCCTTTGCCTTATAACCGTTGCTTCTCTGCTCCTTTGCCATCAATAATAATTCTGGTGTGACTCCTTTCTGTTCCTTTGCCATCAATGAAAATATTTCCAACAAAAGATTCTCTCCAGCAATTCGAATTCCAAAGGCAGCCAAAGGATCCCAAAGATTTTTTCTAGCAATTCGAATTCCAGAGGCAGCCAAGCAACTCAATCTTTGTTTACTTGGAGTCAAGTGGACTCAATCACTATTTTATAGGGAGTTTTTGGTAGCTCACCTGTAAAATAAATAGAGTAGAGATAGAGCTAGGAAGGGGTCGATTCTAGTTGGAACTTTGTTGCAATCTATTGAGCTTTTTATTATTTTACTCAGTGATCAAACTTTCAAAAATTTATGAGGCTATTCTTTTATGAAATGAGTAGACTGATTTCACTTTATTGATTTAAGTTTCAGAGAGCTAGGCTCATGGGTTAGGGCCCAATCCATGTGCCTTATCCTCTCTGCTGTATTTTTTCCCTGCGTTTTGTCATTGAATTAGTTCTTCTTTCGATAGTTTCATTGTTGTTTAGTTTTTGCTTTCAACGCTGTTGTTGTATTTCTTCATTTACTTACGAAGAGTAATAAAGTAGAGGAAAAATCCAAAAATTAGTGATCAATACCCCCTTCTCATCTCTGTCAATAGAGCTTGAGGAGGGCAAACCTTCCAACAGACCCAAAAAATGATTTATGTTCACTGTTTTTGAGATTAAAAATGGAACATCATTACCATTTTTCAGTCTTCCTCTGCACTGTATTTTTATGCATTTGTTCATTTTGTTACACATAAGTTAGCAGGTTGATCGTAGGAATTATTGCTAAACCCCAAAGCATATCAAACACCTCCCCATTTCATTTCCCATCTCCCTTCCATCTCTACTGTTATGCTTCTACTCCCTTCTATTTCACTTATTGAAGCTGCCGCACCCTTTTATTCCCAAAAACACTTTGAAATGACTAAGTCTACCTTTATTCCTTCCTTTTCACATTTTATGGCTATTGCAGCCATTTTAACGAAAAAAACACTTCAAAACCTTATAGGTTGACCTCCGCTCTTTTCTTCTCAAACTTCCTGCTACTGTACTACGCCTTTTCGCAAATCGCATTTTGCAACTTTTCTTTTTTTCCTTTAAGACTTATTGCTCCCAACTGCTGATTGCGACATCACTGTAGCATTCCACCACATCATCCCTATTGCAATTGCATTTCACAGATTTTATCCCCATCGTAAATTGAAGTTTTTATTTGGTTCCTATAACACTTACCGCTCCCGATGTCGATTGCAATATTCTCCGTACTCTACCACTGGTCCCACCACCACGTCACCAAGCGCATTTCACACTTCGCAAATATTCCTCGACAACACTTTTGCTACCCCTCAAACTTTGTGATATTGCGAACTACGCTATCAAATTTCGCACTTCGCAACTTTTACCACATCGCAAATTGCATTTTTTACCCCATCGCACTTTGCACTTCGCAGTTTTTACCTCATTGCATTTTGCATTTCTCTCCCGATCTTGAACAACACTTATGTTATCCCTCTAACTTTGCAATATTGCGATTGTGATATCGCATATCACACTTCCGTCCTCCATTGCAACTCTTCCATCACACTTTTCAAATTATTCCACTCCAAAGCATCTTTTGCGCCATAATAAAGCTTTAATAAGGTTTAAACCCGCTCTTTCCACTTCTAAGGCTGGTTTCATGTGTTTATCCATCCATTAGCACCTTCAACCCTTTCTTCTCCAAGCTGCAAATCAACACTTTTTCAATTAGAATTAAGTCATGGATAACTTATTTGCATGGATAAAAGCATGGCAGATAGAGCATAATATAAGTAGGGTGTGTTTAGCCGATTGGGCAAGTTAAGTATGGTTTAAATTAGTTTCCTTCATGCCATTTCTTTTTAGCACTTTAATTTAGTTTCGTTCTATCATTTCCTTGCAGCAATTTAGCTTCCAGTTCTTATCATAGTTTAAGAAATAACACCCAGTCATAAAGCAGAAGAGGATGACATGAGAAAATGCATCTCCTATGTATATAGGACTGTCACCTCCAAGTTTGTACGAACCTTGGGTTGATAAAGTAAAGTAGGGCAGCCTTTGGGAGTTGCAACACTCTTGGTGCAATACCAGGGCTCACCAGAAGGCTCAAGAACGACGACGTGGTTTCAGGCATTTGATGATAGGAACGAGACCTCCCATTCATGGTATTGTATCCTCTTTCTATGGATATATCTCTTAAGATGTGGAACTTCTCCCACCTTTTATGGATCCTCAACTTCCTCTCCTTGCCTATAAATGAAGCCCCTACCTTCCACTAATGTTTTTTTCCATCCTATGAGCTAAACCATGCCCAATTACTGCCCATTTGTGAAGGAGGAAGCTATTTGAAGAGTCAAGGCAAGGACTTGGAGTCTCACCTAAAGGATGCGTCCAACATCAAGGCTTTTGGTTGTAATGCTCCCTTTATCATTCTATTAATAATACATTATGTGTTTCATTTCGATAAATATTTCAATTATTGGCTTTATTGTAGTGTTCGTTGATCAACTGCATAACTTGTACTAGAGATTATTATGCTTTGCATTCTTTTGTTGTCTCCACTTGTGCTTCCTTGCAGGCATTCATGTTCACCAATGGAAGGGAGATCGTGAGCATTGAAGAAAGAGAAGCAAGGATGACACCAAAGAAAGGAATTAACATCAGAAAGAGGTAGGGAATCTATCCTCCTTCATGTTTTTCTAGCATAAGTTAGGAAAGGTTGCATATATTTGTCTCGTTTGTTGCTAGATCCCCCCATTAGGACTATAGGGATTGTTTTTGTCCGCAAAAAGGATTGCCTACACAACAAAATGGCGACTCCACTGGGGAACAATTAACCTTTCAAACCTCCTTTTGTTTTGGTCTATTTCGATTAGTTTGGCCAACCTTCTTATAATCCATCATTTTGATTGCTTAAAAGTTTGAATTCTGAGTAGTTTGGTCTTTACAATGTTGAATATGGAGTTCTTTTCAGTTTTTATTGTATTTTCCTAAGATTTCCTTGCTTAGTGTGTTTTCTCTAGAAAATAGAGTGTTGTCAGCGTGTATTTCATTGTGAACAGTTGCGCTTAACACCCTGGTTACCACTGTCTACCCGCGTTGGTCTTTAAAGTGAGATTTTTTAGGGTTTATTGACTGAAAGTCTAGAATGTTTCAATCTCTGAGGTCCTTTTCCTGCTCTACATGCTTTAATTTTTGATTTAGTGTTCTTATATTCTTTGTGGTTTTCAAAAGTTTGTCTCATGTTCAAGTAGTGAAAAAGAGCTTGAGGTGAATCTTTGGTTCTTTGGGTGATTTTTTCTTGCATGTGTTATTGATTTTATGTTTGATAGGCATTCTAGTTCTTTTTGAAAGTAAAAAAAGAATTGCATCTTACATTTGTTAAGTTGTCTCTCAAAAAATTGATCATTGCTTATGAAAATTGCATTAGTTTGCATTGAATTGGAAAATCAAATTTTGAGATTATCATCAAGCATAGATTATGTTTCCTGATAAGTGCATTCTTTTTCATTTTAAAAGAAAAAGAAAAAAAATTCATATAGGTGAAATTTGGTGAATTGAATTTCATTTACTCTTTGATTGTTGCATTTGAAAAGTGAAAGTGAAAGTTATAATTAGTAAGCTCTTGCTTGCTGCATCCTTGTTTGGTTACATCAATGTTTGAATTTCTTCCCTATACTAGATAGTTTTCATCGAAATGAAAAGAGTCTTTTTCTCATATTGGTTGAATCATAGATGTTCAGGTGACATAGCCTTAAAAATGAAATGTAAATCAAGATCAACTTACAATTTACCTCAATTAAAATAAGGAGAATTTGGAACATTAACACAAACATTTAGAGGTCTAGGCTAAAGAAGTTTTCTGACGTTGTTAAACATAGGAGTTTTCGTTGATTTCCAACGTTGCATCCTGGGGGTGATATCTCGTTCCACGTACAAAAGTGTATAGGATCTTTCTCTACATACCTTCGAGTATATAGGACGACACTCCACGCATGATAAGTATATGGGAACGCTCTCATCGAATGGTTACAGATTATACAACACTACTACACGTTGCACTCCCACGTATTGTTACGTGTATTTTGGGAGTCCTTAATAGGTTGCTATCCATCCATAGGTAACTGTTATATAGGAAATTCCTTCTACGGATAGAAACGATCCCTCTAGCCCATTGAGTGGGTCTAGTGACAACCGAGACAAAGAATGAAAACTTTCCTAGTTTAAATCAGGATAACATGAGAGAGGGAGATGACCTACCTTGCTCCTATGCGATCAATTTTGAATGTCGATCCCAATCTCATCACTTCCAAGCTTGCTCCTCACTATTAATTTGCGTATGAGTACCTGCAAGAGAGATCAAACAACGAAAAACGAAATATACATAACATATGCATTCCAATATAAACCATATGACAGATCAATGAGCATCATACTAAACAAGTAATCTTCTACAAGTTTATGGAAACTGAAACATGTTTTGTATTATTGATATATCAAGAGGGAAACATACAACCGGTGCCTTGATGTTGAAGGCCTCCTTCGGATTGGATTTCCAATTCCAAGCCAAAACTTCTCAAAATTATTCTTTCCCCACAAAATGGCAGCATCTAGGCACAATCAAGCAGAAGAATGTCAACCAACTTTGAACAACCATTTGGGGAAGGCATGACATTCATTTATAGGAAGTTGGAGAGGTTAAGGATCTACAAAAGGGGGAGGAAGGTCCATATCTTAAGGGGAAGATCGCTAAAGGTAGGATCAAGGACTCAAAATGGAAAAACTCGACCCAATCCTCAGCAAACTGATACTAGACTTATGTTCTCGAGACTTATAAAGGAAGGAATCCTACCACTCACAACTATAAATATGGAAGTGTTGCTACTCCTTGACTTCCACAACCTACAAGGTTGACACCACAACAATTGGAAGAAAAAAGAGCAAAAGGGCTTTGCTATAGTTGTGATAGCAAATACACTAAAGGTCATAAGTGTGTTGAGAATAAATTATTTTACATATATTGTAAAGAGGAGGAAGAAAAGGAACAATAAAATTCAAAAGAAGAGGACATACACCAGGAACCAACCCTAGAGGAAGAAGAAGAAATGAATCCGACCATATCCTGTAATGCATTGACATGAATTACCACTCCTCAAACTCTCAAGATATAAGGACATATCAAGAATAAAAATGTACGAGTGCTTATTGATTCGGGTAGTACCCATAATTTTATTTATTGTAAGGTAGCCAAGGAATTGAATTGCTTCCTATACCCAACGCAAAAGTGTCAGGTGATGGTGGCAAATGGAGGAAATATAAATTTCTCTGGAAAGTGCCATAATATCAAGCTAACCATGGGGGAATATGTATTGAATAGTCCAATGCTTTCCATTCCAATGGGTGGTGCTTACGTTGTACTAGGAGTACAATGGTTACAATATATGGTGATAGTAGTTTTTAAATTTCAAGAAATTTTCTTGAAAAAAATTTCGAAAGGAAAGGAAGTTGAATTACAAGGTATCGTAGGGAAGCCGAGAAAGATAATAAGCTCTAATGTCATGACAAAGCTTCTGAAGAAAGAAAAATGAGGCATAATTTTGTTGAATGTTGTAACAAGAAACAATGAAATTGGCATCCGGAAACATCATCCTTGATCCTAGCGAAAATTAAGCACTTACACTAGGTGGGGCCCACACAGGCTATTTTTAGGTGTATGTCTATTTTTAGAATGTTGAGCAAAGTCTATTTATAGTGGGAGTCTATTTATAGACGGTTGAGAAAATTATATTTATGGATGGGCATCTATTTTTGGAATGCATGTGCGAAGTCTGTTCATGGATTGCATGTCTAAAAATAGAATTCATGTTGATTATTATTATCTCTTAATAATAATTAGACAATAAATAATAATCTATTCTCTTGAGGCACTTGATTTTAGTTAACTGATGTGGCAAACCAGTTGACTGAAGGAATTACGATTTCTAAGGTTGGTTGGTGGGACATGCAAGTGGACTTCATTGTAACTGAGTGATACAAAGTAGTACCAGAGTTGGATTTGTAGTTATGTGAGTTGTAAAGTAGTTTAACTTAGTTAAGTGAGTTAAACTCTATTGTACTAGTTGTAACTGAAGATACACTAGTGAGAGATCAATGAATTAATTATTAAATTAATTCACATGGAGTGATCTCACATGCAACTGAAGATTTACTACTGTTAACTATTTGCATGTCAGATCTAGTGGAGACCCAGTTGAGATGCAGGTGAAAGGGACAGTTGACTATCAGTTGTACTATATTGGGTTGCAATATTGCAAGCCAAATACACATTGGATATGCTCATGAGGATTGCGCAGTCAAGGAGCACATGATTGCATCGAATTGGTATTTGTAATCAACTTGTATTGCGCAATGGAGGCAGGTTGTCTAGAGGCAGTGAATTGTGCAAGGGATTTGCAAATTTCTGCATGAGAATGTGAGACGATTGTATATTTTACTGACAGCTCTTGGATTAGAGTTTTGTATGAGATTGTTTCATGATCCATGATATATACATAATGTATGATAGTGGGGTTTTAGCTTTAAGCTTTCCCGGTAAACATTTGTGTTATGTGTGGATCATCTTTCTTCATGTGTTTGCAATTAGCGATCGTGTTTTAAATTTCCGCAAGAATTTTTGTAGAAGTGATTTTGTATTTAACAGTGACATATAATTTTTAGATCAGGAGAATCCAGACAATACATATTTGTATTAAAATTTCTACAAATTGCACAATTATGCTCACTAGAATTTCCAACATCAAAATCATCTATTTCTCCATATCTCCAAAAAGTCTTGGACAATCATTCCAAGGTGTTTGAAACTCCCAAAGGACTCCCACCTATTCGTGATCATGATCATGCTATTCATTTGATTCCAGGAAGTGTTCCTCCAAACATCAGGCCTTACAAATATCCTTATATCCAAAAGAGGGAAACTGAACGTATGATTGCAGAAATGCTAGAGGTTGGTATAATTCAACCTAGTCAAAGTTCTTTATCTACTCCTATAGTATTGGTGCACAAGAAGGATGGATCATGGTGCATGTGTCCGAATTATAGGGAGCTCAATAAGCTCACTATAAAAGATAAATTTCCCATTCCTGTGATTGATGAATTATTCGATGAATTACATGGAGAAATTTATTTCACTCATTCAGGATATCATGAAATTAGAATGAAGATTGAAGACATTCCGAAAACAACATTTCGAACTCATGAGAGTCATTATGAATTTTTGCTCATGCATTTTGGCTTTACCAATTCACCTTCTCTATTTCAAGGGTTGATGAATTCCATTTTCAAACCCTTCCTTAGAAAATTTTTGTTAGTATTGTTTGATGATATACTAATCTACAACAGGTCTTGGAAGGATCATGTTCAACATGTTGACAGGGTGCTCACACTATTGGAGGAGAAACAATTATATGCAAAAACCTCCAAATGTTTCTTTGGAGTACAAGAGGTGGAATATCTGGGTCATATTTTATCTCAGGAGGGTGTTAAGGTAGACCCTAACAAAATTAAAGCCATTAAGGAATGGAAAGTCCCCACAACCATAACGTAGTTGCGAGGATTTCTCAGGTTAACAGGGTATTATCACAAGTTTGTTAAGAATTATGGGAGAATAGCAACACCTCTAACAACATTGTTGAAGAAAGATTCATTTTCATGGACTCCTGAAGCAACTAAGGCCTTTGAACATTTTAAAGAGGAAAATATTCTAAGCACCGGTCTCAGCTATGCCAGACTTCACAAAAACCTTTATTGTGGAATGTGATGCCTCAAGAAATGGAATTGATGTTAGACTTAAGACTTTTGTGATCCATAATGTAGAATAATGTCTTTCGGATTAATCACATAATAAGGATTTGGTCGACGTTTCGAACCAACTAATGTGGTTCATCCTCAGGACAAGGTGAAGAAGGAGATTGATCTCATTGAATAAATAGAAGGATGCATCATTGCTCGGTGATAGCTGTTAAAAATAGCCGTTAAAAACTAGTCGTTAATTAGTTAATTAGTTAGAGAATTTAAAAATTTTAATTATTAAAAATATTATTTAGAATTATTAGAGTTGTCTTTGAATAATGATTAATTATCCACCGAGACTATCTTGATCACATACAATTCAAATTTATATGCAACACATAATCTCTTCCACTCAGATCATCACACATGCGGAAATAAAATCAAGTGATAACACATCAATTCATCATACACATTAACACAGTATGTATGGGGAAAGATTATAGCTGAAAACCCCGCAGCTATTGTGTATATTATAATGGAGAAATCATGTAACAAACTCAGTACAATACTCCTCACAAGTACTCAGTACTATCTCATGAAGTTACACACAAACTAGCTTAGTTTTGAACAGGTTACTGGTTCAAAACTCACCGCCAATTGCCTTGCCTCTATTGCGCAATCCAGGCCTGTCTATATAGAGATCCAAGGTTCGAATCTCCTTGGCTTGACGGCGCAATCATCATGGGCAATTCCTCCAAGTGTGGTGCAAATCTCATGCACAACTGATGTCGCCACTGATAGCTAACTCCACCCTTTCATCTACCTCTTTCACTGGTCTCCACTGAACTGATCATGCACTGTAGTGAACTGATGTTTTCTTGAGTTGAATAATGAGTTACTAATTAATGAATTAAATAATATTTAATTCACTCCACTCATAACTAATTGATTAGCTAGTTAAACCAATCGCAACCAGTTCAACTAAAATAAACAGAACACAACTCCACTAGCTGTCTCATTAACTCCACCAAACTTCTGCCACTGAAGTCCTAACTGAAGTCAACCATGCATGTGCCATCAAACCCTTGGGAATCACGTGATTCCTCTGTCAGATGCATGAGCCACTTCTGTAGCTCGAACTGAAGTGCTCCAAGAGAGTAAACTGTTGTTTAGAGTCCAAATATTATTAAGGGTAAATAATATTTGACTTCCCTATTTTTAGGAGAGGCGGTCTAAAAATAGACTTCGACCTCTTCGACCTATAGGTCACAAAAATAGAGTCCCATCTATTTTTACCAACATGACCAATGCTCCAAGAATCTCATACTGGAATTCCCGAACCATGCTCCATATGTCTAAAAATAGACATAGTCTAAAAATAGACTTTGCGCCAGAATTTGCCTGCGGGCCCACTTAGTGAAGGCGACTTCATTTCACTAAGCTCCATCATCTTGCTGCATTCTCAACACTCCCTCTCGGCAAGATATGGATTATCTGCAACCCCTATCCTGCCTCTGTGGAATTCGAACTTGCTCCTGGTGAGCGCCTTCGTCAGGATGTCGGCATCCTGATCCTCCGTAGGAACATATGAAAGCATCATGATTCTCCGCTGAACACAATCTCTGATATGATGGTACCTGATGTCGATATGTTTGGACCTATCATGAAATACTGGATTAGCCGAGAGCTTGTTGCAGCTCTGGTTATCACAGTAGATCACTGTAGGCTCCAAATGCAACCTGAACAAAACTGCGAGGATCTTCCTCATCCAAATAGCCTCGCATGCAGCCAAACTTGCTGCCATGTACTCGGCCTCTGCTGAACTGAGTGCCATGGATCTCTGCTTCCTGCTGTACCAGGAAACTGCTGTCGACCCAATGCTGAAAACTCCTCCCGAAGTGCTCTTCCGGTCCGTTGGAATCCCTGCCCAATCTGCATCAGTGAAGCCAGAAAGCTTCGCTCCATCCTCCTGTCTGTACCATAGACCATATCCCGATGTGCCTCTAATATAGTGCAATACATGCTTTCCTGCCTTCCAAAAGAGCTTGGTAGGCTTAACCATAGCTTGCGAAAGCTGGTTAACTGCATAGCATATATCGGGTCGTGTATTGACCAGATACATAAGCGACACCACCAACTGTCGATAGACAGTGGCATCCACTACCTCCGCTGAAGTAGCATCCTCCTTCCTCCAACCACCAGGAAGAGGAGTGTCAACAGGCTTGCAGCCTTGCATGTTGAACCTCTCCAGAATCTCTCGAGCATACTTTCCCTGAGAAACAAACAGTCCTCCGCTGCGCTGCCAAATCTCCAATCCCAGGAAATAATGAAGGATGCCCAAGTCCTTCATCTCAAGCTCTCGTGCAAGATCCTCCTTGCATGAAAGTATCAACTGCTCATCGCCAGTCAAAATCAGATCATCTACATACAGTACGATGATCAACAGCTTCCCCTCCACCACAATCTGGTACAGGTTTGGATCCGCCTCACTCTTGGAGAATCCAAACCCGGTGAAGTAGCTGTCTATCCGAGTGTACCAAGCACGAGGTGCTTGCTTCAGCCCATACAGTGCTCTCTTGAGTCGGCACACATGCGACTCACTGCTGAAGATCTCAAAACCTTCAGGCTGCTCTATGTACACCTCCTCCTCAACAACTCCATTGAGGAACGCAGTCTTCACATCCATCTGATGAATGTGCCACCCCATCTGCGCTGAGAGAGCAAGGATCGTCCGTATGGAAGAGTACCTTGCGACAGGTGCAAAAGTCTCCTCATAGTCAATCCCCTCGATCTGTGAGAAGCCACGGGCGACAAATCTCGCCTTGTACTTCTCCACACTCCCGTCAGCTGCCTGCTTCACTTTGTAGATCCATCGCGAACCTACAACTGATTTCCCAACCGGTCTTGGGACAATCTCCCATGCACTGTTCCTGATGATCGAATCATATTCTTCGATCATGGCATCAACCCATGCGGGTTCCTCCACAACTTCCTCAAAAGAGGATGGCTCTGTCACAACACATTGACTCATAAGAGCCATGTATCCAGTGTACCGATCCGGTGACTGTCTCTGTCTGCGCTGTGCTGTAGGTGGTCCTACAACCTTCTCTGCATCCGGAGCCAGTCGCTCAGCTTCTGTAGTGCGCATGCGCCCTCTGATGGTTGGCGCTGCCTGGGTGGTTTCTTCCACCTCCTGAACCTCCTCTTGTGGCTGATCCACATCAGGAAGCTCCTCCTTAGGAACTAACAGCTCCTCATCTGCATGCAAGTGTAGCTCCCTCTCAAGCGAACACTGCATGGCTTTCTCCTCCTGAAATTTTATATCTCGTCGCACAACAGTCTTGCGACTGTCTGGCACATACACCCGATAGTTGTGAGGTGTATCAGTGTACCCCACAAATATTCCAACTTCAGCAGTTGGATCTAGCTTCCTTCTCGCATCCTTCGTCACATGCATGTAGACAGGAGATCCGAAAATCCGCAAATGGGAAATATCAGGCCTCTTGCCAGAATAAGCCTCCTCTGGTGTGCTCATGCCAAGAACCTTGTGAGGACAACGGTTCTGCACATACACTGCTGTATTGCATGCCTCAGCCCACAAGTGAAGGGGTAGGCCCTGATCATGCAACATCGCCCGTGCAACACCCACGATTGTTCTGTTCTTCCGCTCAGCCACCCCGTTCTGCTGTGGGTTATGGGGTGCGATGAGCTCTCTCCGAATCCCTTCTGCGCTGCAGAACTCCTTGAATTCAGCCGAGATGAATTCACCACCGTAATCACTCCTTAGAGCAATCACCTTCTTCCCCGACTCCTTCTCGACCAGTGCTTTAAACTCACAGAACTTCGCGAATGTATCGCTCTTCTTCTGCATGAAGAAGATCCAGCACTTTAGAGAGAAATCATCAACAAAGATCACATAATACCTGTGCTTTGCTGTCGAAGCAACTGAGAAAGGACCACACACGTCTGTGTGAACTCTCTCAAGGATCGTCGTGGCGCGAATATCCTTCTCGTGAAAGGTGGCTTTCACATACTTCCCTAAAGTACACCCCTTGCACTGATCTGACTGCGCAAGGGTGCCCTTAGGAAGCCCAGTAGAAATCTGCTGCAGAATCTTCAAAGCTCCTTGGTGAAGGTGGCCCAATCTCCTGTGCCACAACTTTCATCCATCACCCCGAGCTCACCACCGTTCGACCCTTGCATGCCATAGCTGCGCAGCCATCTACCTGCAACTGATAAAGGTTCTTGGTTCAAACCCCTATCTTCCGGGTCTCTCCAGTAGTCTTACTGTGCAGGAAGGCTTTTCCTTCGCTGAAGACCACATCATACCCTTTATCCTCCAACATCGCTACTGAAATCAGGTTCTTCTTCAATCCGGGTACATGCATGACATCCTTCAATACAAAGGGTTTACCAGACTCCCTCTGAAAGGATATGGTACCGATACCAGTCGCATTGTATCTACCATCATCGCCCATCTCGATGTGCACACCCAAATCTTTGTCCTCCAGATCTGAGAACAAATCCCGATCTCCCGTCATATGAAATGACGCTGCAGAAATCAAGAACCCTGCAGAATCTGACACACTTGAAACCAAACCAAGCATGCAATCGGTGAGAAGTCAAGCTCGAAGCTGTGAAGCAGAAAACTTCTCCATCTGCCGAGATCTTCCCGCTTGCTTGTTCTTCTTCTTCTTTGGACAATTGGTAGCATAATGTACGTGATCATGGCGGTGAAAAACACTTCACTTTCGCCATATCACGCTTCTTTCCTTTGCACCGAGAATGAGAGGTTTTCTTACCCTTCCCCTTCTTTGCTTTGGCCACAAAAGCACAAAGCGCAGTTTTTCTTCATCGGCTCCCTTTGATGAAGATCCATCTCAGTAGTCCTCCTTATCTCCTCATGAATGCATGAGATCCGCCAAAGGCGCTCCCATCTGACGGCTTCTCCCAACCATTGAAACTATCTTGATATGAGTGCCAAGCCTTCGGAAGACCAAAGGAGAGCTAAGGTCGACCATGTCCTCGTCTTCGGCAGTCACCCCAACACTTCCCAGCTCGTCTCTGCATTGAGTGAACTTCGTGAGGTATTTGGCGATGCTGTCGCCTTTCTCCATTTTGATGTTTCTCAGTTTATCTTTGAGCACCAACTTCCTCTGGTCGCTCTTGCTCTGGAACAGATCTGTCAGCGCTTTCCACATTAAATATGGAGTAGCTTTTCCATGCAGGCTGGATACAATATGATCCTTAACGCCCTCCAACAAGATCCTTCGACATTTCGCCTGTTTCTTTTGCCATGCTTCGACTTGACGGGATCGGTGGGCTTTTGGACATCCGTATCTGCGAACTCCTTGAGACCATTATCTTCTATCTCTGCTCCATGTGATCCTTGTCACAACATAATTGACGCCTTCAAAGAGCATATTCGAGTGTAAACGTTAGAAAGACATTTTCAACAACGGCACCAAGAAAACAAAACTAACACCAAAATTTCGAATTCCACCTCAAAGCTCAACGCTCTAGATACGCGTGAGAAAAAAAAATTTCCTAGCACGAGAGATTGAATGCGGGGCATTTACCGGACCTTTCACTTTCGAAGAAAGATGCGTCCCAGAGCTAAACCCATACGGACTCATACACAAAATAAGTTGTAATCCTTGTGATGATCAATCTCTTGTATGGCTGGATACCATGTAGAAATTTGTTGAATAATGATTAATTATCCACCGAGACTATCTTGATCACATACAATTCAAATTTATATGCAACACATAATCTCTTCCACTCAGATCATCAAACATGCGGAATTAAAATCAAGTGATAACACATCAAATCATCATACACATTAACACAGTATGTATGGGGAAAGCTTATAACTGAAAACCCCACAGATATTGTGTATATTATAATGGAGAAATCATGTAACAAATTCAGTACAATGCTCCTCACAAGTACTCAGTACTATCTCATGAAGTTACTCACAATCTAGCTCAGTTTTGAACAGGTTACTGGTTCAAAACTCACCGCCAATTGCCTTGCCTCTATTGCGCAATACAGGCCTGTCTATATAGAGATCCAAGGTTCGAATCTCCTTGGCAACCCAGCCACAATCATCATGGGCAATTCCTCCAAGTGTGGTGCAAATCTCATACTCGCTGATGCATATGCTTGATAGATAACTCCACCCTTTCACTTCTACCTCTTTCTTGGTCTCAGGCCGATCATGCTTGTAGTGAGCGTGTGTTCTTGAGTTGAATAATGAGTTACCAATTAATGAATTAAATAATATTTAATTCACTCCTCATAACTAATTGATTAGCTAGTTAAACTAATATCAACTAGTTCCGTAAAATAAACGAACACAACTCCACTAAGTACATCCCATTAACTCCACCATGCCTTGTAAATCATCATCCCAGTAACCATGCATGATGCCATCAAACCCTTGGGAATCATGTGATTCCTCTGTCAGATGCATGAGCCACTTCTGTAGCTCGAACTGAAGTGCTCCAAGAGAGTAAACTGATGTTTATAGTCCAAATATTATTCAGGGTAAATAATATTTGACTTCCCTATTTTTAGGAGAGGCAGTCTAAAAATAGCCTTCGACCTCTTCGACCTAAAAAATAGAGTCTCATCTATTTTTACCAACGTGACCAATGCTCCAAGAATCTCAAACTGGAATCCCTGAACCATGCTCCATATGTCTAAAAATAGACATAGTCTAAAAATAGACTTTGCGCCGAATTCGCACAACGAGCCCACTTAGTGACGACTTCATTTCACTAAGCTCCATCATCTTGCTTTTGCATTCTCACTTCGGGGTCAAAAAATATTAAAATAATTTAGTAAAATGAATAAATTATAGAATTAACCTTAATAAAGGAAAAATATTAAAATAATGGGAATGGATAGATTAAATTATAAAAATATAATATTAAGGAAATAATATTAAAATAAGGGCGAGGGGGTAAATGAAAAATATAAAATATATAAAAAAATGGGGGTGGGGGAAAATTTTAAAAATGACCGGAAAGGGGGAAATTTTTTTATCACATCAAATATCTATATATAATAATAATAATAAATAAATAAATGGCATAAAAAATCTAAACAAGAGGAAATGGAATAAAAAACATAAACCAGAGAAAAGGATACAAACAGAAGAGGAAAAACAAAACAAAGGGATGAGGAAAAATTTAGAGACAAAAGAACAACACCTAGGGGGCCGAATCACCTAGAGAGGGCTGGAATCCAGCTCGCTCTTAATTTCCACCCATCATGTCTATTGAGATTTTTAGGGTGTCTCTCAATTTCAATAGCCTCCCTCAGCTTTCTATGATGGAAGTGATCCACCCTAGCAATGAATTTGGAATTTTCAATGCAAACATGGTGACACGATTTCCTATCATGCTCCGTAAGAGCAGAAGTGCGGGATCTACTGTGTCTAATGTCTGCAGCATGCTCAAGGATTCTCTGTCTAATGGATTGGCCAGTTTCCCCAATACAGGGAGTACCATAGGAGCAAGGTACTAAGTACACGCCTTTCATGTCCTTTGGGTCTATAGGGTCCTTAACCGATCCGAGAGAATTCCTGATAGTACAGAGAGGTCTGAAAGACCCATTGCTTTTGAAAGCTGTCCAAATCTATTATGAGAAGGAAATTTTGGCAATACTACATGCACTAAAGAAATAGCGACCTTATCTAATGGGAAGACACTTCAAGGTAAAAATTGATCATGATAGTCTTAAATACTTTTTGGAACAAATACTATCTTCAGAACAACAACAAAAATGGGTTACAAAGATGTTGGGTTATGACTTTGAAATCATTTACAAAAAAGGGAAGCTAAATGTTGTTGCAGATGCAATCTCAAGAAATGATGAGGATGTGGAAGCATTGCTTTGTGCCATTTCTATTATCCAACCAGATTGGATAACCGAAGTAAGGAAGGAATGGAAGAATGACGAAGAAGTATGGACACTCATTCAAAAGTTGTAGCAAGATCCCAATACATTTGATACATTTAGTTGGAAAAATGATTCCTTATGGAAAAAAATCGTTTATATCTTTGGAAGAATTCCCAACTAAAACAAAAGATTCTTTTGGAATTTCACACCTCTCCCTTAGGAGGACACTCAAGATTTTTAAAGACTTACCACAGGGTGAAGAAATATTTTTTTTGGGATGGCCTTAAATCTGATATTCAAAAGTTTATGGCGGAATGTTTGGTTTATCAGCAAAAAAAATTTGAGACAATTAAGACCCCGGGTCTGCTACAACCTTTATCTGTGAAATTTTCAAATCTGAAAATGATTACTTTAATAATTGATTTATTTCACCTACTTATTAGATAAGTTATTTACATATGTTTCAGTAAATTTTGAAATAAACACAACTGCAACACTTCACTCTAATCAAAAGATGAAGAACATAAATAACACATGTAGCACAATAGAAACAACCATATGAACATAATTATTTTTGGACAATTGTCCCCGAAAAACCCAATGTGGGAAAACTGGTGCAGCAGATGAGGGTTTCTATTTATCTTCAGCAATGAAAATATCGTTTATAGAAGTATTGGTGAGAAAAATAAAATATCATACACCTGGCATGAATTTTTTGGACACTTCGGAAGAATTTCCGACACATGGGATGTCCTTCTACACCCTCTACGTCTTCCTACGTAGTTGCTATGCGCAGTCCATCCCTGGGCTGCATAACTCTGCATGGAGGGGTTGGTGCTGCTACTCAACACTCCCTTCCCTTCACCCTTCTACCTTCTGCTTCTCCAACAACTAACGTCTCCATCTGCCTCTGCAATCCCACCTCTACAAACTCACCCACTGAAATCAAATTCGCTTATTTCAGAAACAATTTCCTTCAGATATTGAGAATGTCCCCGACTTGATTTCCAAATGACCCTCAAGCCTCTTCTTATAATCTCCTCGCTAAAGAATCAACGACCAAGATTATAGCTTTAATCAATGGCTCAGATTAAAAGATGACTTGATCTTCATTTTCTAGAAGATTCACATTCTGTTTTATTAATACGCTTTAATTATTTAATTTTCCTAAGTTTAGACTTAGTGTCTACATTAAAATAATTAATTATTTTAATAAAGCAAGATCTGTGTGGAATTTCCACAAATGATTTATGTGTTCTTTGGATAATTGTTGTCCAAGTCTCTCCATCAAATTTGAGACTTGGAATACTTCCCGATGCTATAAAATCAACACTCCCTCTTAGCAAGGAAAGTTCCTCAAGAAAGATACCATTGTACTGCTCTGACTCTAGAACATCTGCTATGCTAATGATGTCCTGGCTTCTGCCTCTCATCTCTGCGGTACTTCCCTCTGTAGTGCTGCCTGTGACACTGAATCTGCCACTGCCTCATCCGTAGTGCAGCTCCCTCTGTCTCTGAATACCATCCGTTCCTCTAAAGTAAGGGGTTCTCGACCATCCCCATCTTCTCTCTAAAGTAAGTGAACTTAATCTTACTCAGAGCCTTGGTGAGGATATATTCCACCTGTTCCCTCGTAAGAGTATACCTCAACTATACTTCTCCCCGTTGGACATAGTCCCTGATGAAGTGGCACCGAATGTCAATGTATTTCGACTGGTCATGAAACACAGGATTCTCAGAGAGCTTGATGCAACTATAATTATCACACATAATCCTGGTCAGTTCCATCCTCTTCTTGAGTAGGTTCAAGAGTAACTTACAAAGCCATATGGCCTCGCACGAATCCGTGCTTGCTGCCATTTATTCTTCCTCGGCTGCATTTAGTGTGACGGACTTCTGTTTCCTACTGCACTAAGAGGTCATTCCTGATCCGAGACTGAAACAATACCCACTGGTACTCTTCCGATCCATTGTGCTTCCAGCCCAATCTGCATCTGTAAACCCACTCAACTGGACCTCATTGCCTTTGGTGTACTTCAATCCATATTCGAATGTCCTCTTCAGATACTTGAGAACATGTTTGGTTGTTTCCCAGTGAGCCCTGCTTGGGTCCACCATAACTGACTGAGGGTATTCTCTGCATAACATATGTCTAGTCTAGTATTGACGAGATACATTAATGATTCGATAAGATTCCTATACAAAGTGGGATCAGCCTCCTTATCCTCCGTTGTGTCTATCTTCTTCCAGTTTGTAATAATTGGTGTGGCCATGGGTCTAGAGTCTTCCATTTGAAATCTCTTCAGGATTTCTGTAGTGTATCCTCCTTTCCCCAGGAAGATTTCTCCCTTCTGCTACCAGAACTCCAAACCAAGAAAATAGTGCATCTGCTCCAGATCCTTCATGTCCAATTTCGTGGCCAGTTTCTCCTTGCAGTCCTTGATGAGCTTGGATGATCTAGTAAGAAACAGATCATCCACATATAATACCAGAATTAACAGCTCATCCCCTACTCTCAAGTAGTAGAGATTGGGATCTGCGTCACTCTTGACGAACCCCATATTCTACAAATAGCTATCAATTCGCCCATACCATGCCCTGGGGGGTTGTTTTAAACCATATAAGGCTTTCTTAAGCCTACAAACACGAGTCTTTTGTTCATGTGTCTCGAAGCCCTCTGACTATTCTATGTACACTTCCTCCTCTATCACCTCGTTCAAGAACACTGTCTTAATATCCATATGGTGAATCTCCCATCCCCTCTATGCTGCTAGAGAGATGACAGATCTGATAGAAGTGTAGCATGCTATAGGGGAGAAGGTTTCCTCATAATCGATCCCTTCCTTTTGTGCGTACCCCTTAGCCACAAATCTGGCCTTAATCTTCTCTATGCTGCCATCTACAACATACTTGATCTTGTAGATCCACCTTTATCCTACAACTGATATGTCCTGTGGTCTAGGGACTACTTCCCATACATCGTTTGTCATGATGGAGCTATACTCTTCCACCATGGCATCTACCCACATCTGATGCTGAGCTACCTCTCGAAAGCTGGAGGGTTCTCCAACCTGAGCTATCAGGGCCTAATATCTTTCAGATTGCCTCTGTACCCTCTTCTTGTCTCTAGGGGCTCCAAAATATTCTTTTGCATCCTTTAGAATTTGTTGGATTTCTCTGCTCGGTCTTCCACTGGTGGTGGGCGGTCTTACCTACTATCCTGCGTGCTCTTCTTCAGAGGAACTCTCCTCATAATCGTTGTGCCATGGAGAGGCACTTGACCCATCCTATGTAGGCTATTAAGGCTGCACTAGTGGATCCTCCTCAATCTGTGTATCTGTAGCCATCTCCTAGGATTTCTTGAAGGCTCTCTCATCCATGAATTTCACGTCTCGCCTTACTACGATTTTCCTACTTTATGGAATATAGATGCAATATGATTTCACGTTTTTACTATAGCCCAAAAAATAAGCATTTTCCGCAGTCTGATCCAACTTCTTCCTCTTCTCATCTGGAATGTGGCAATACACCATACTACCAAATATCCTAATATGGCTCGCCTCTGGCTTGCTTCCTGTGAACATACTCTCAAGGGTTACCTTCCCCAATTCTCTATGGGGTACTCTATTCAGCACATACATCGCTATATTGCAAGCTTCTACCCACAAAAATTTGGGCATATCTTGGTCATATAGCATTGCCCTTGCAGCCTTTACAATGGTTTGGTTTTTCCTTTCTACAACTCCATTCTACTCTAGATATATGGAGCTGTCCATTCTCTCTTGATGCCTTCCTTTACGCAGAAACTGGTTAAGTCTTTATCGATATATTCTCCACTATTATCCGACCGTAGCTTCTTGATCTTCTTTCCTGTTGCATTTTCTACCAACTCTTTGAACTCTTTGAATCGTTCAAAAACTTCATCTTTGGTTTTGAGAAAATAGATCCAAGTATTTCTGGAATGATCCTCAATAAAGGTAGCAAAATATTTTGCACCACTAAGAGTGGTTGTGGACATTGGACCACATAAATCTGAGTGTATCAAATCCAATATGCTCTTGGCCCTACTGTTGCTTCTTGGAAATGCTGCTTTAGCATACTTCCCTAGTACACATTCCCTGTAGATTTCATCTCTCCTTGTGCCGATTTCAGGAGCTTCTATGACAATTTTCTTGAGAACCCTCAAGGCTCCATGATGTAGATGCCCTATCCTCCAGTGCCATAATTCATTCAGATCTCTTTCGTCCATACTGCCAATCAGATCCACGGGGGATTCACGTTGGAGTTTATATAGTTATGACTCCTTACTCCAATAACTCAAATCATTGCCTTCTTTAATTTCTCCATCTAGGATGTTTGACATAAACTTTGTTTCCATTAAAATATACATCATAACCCTTGTTCTAAAGCTGAGACACTGAGAGAAAATTCATTCCCAACCTTGGTACATGCAGAACATTTGTGGCTCGAGTCTTGTTGCCAGCATTTGTCTGAAATGTTATGGTACCTCTTCCAACGGGGGTACACTTGGCCTTTTTTCCCATAGTAATATGGAAATTCATATGTTCTTCTTGGTAATTCGAAAAACATTCTCGAACCCCCGTCATATGAGAAGATGCTCCACTGTCAATATACCAAACATCTGGAGGAGTCGTGCTTGACACACAAGTGAGATCCTCCTCTAGTCTGAATGACAACACCATCATGTCATGTTCCCTTTGCATTTCTACGTGCTCTCGGAAACTACGTGAGTCCTTCTGCGTGAACCCTTCTGAATTTCGGATCTCTGGTCCATAGTAGATCCATTTATGGCACTTTATGGATATCATCCGTCGTCCATCACATCATATTTAAGAGAAAATTGGAAGATTCAAGCAGTGGAAGATCACATCGAGCATCAATAACAAGTTCTCCAACTCTTAAAGGATAACCTAAATTTGGCACATAATCAAATGAAAAAACAGGCAAATCAACATCACAACGAGGGAAGTTTTGATGTAGGCGACTGGGTATTTTTACGGCTACAACCATACAAACAAATGTCCCTCAAGCAAGCTAAGAAGGATAATAAATTAACGCCAAAGTACTATGGTAGTTACAAGGTGTTACAAAAGATTGGTACTATGGCATAGAAATTGGAGCTTCCTGCATCTTCCTGAGTGCACCCAGATTTCCATGTTTCATGGTTAAAGAAAGTTATAGGTGACAAACTTCTGGTTCAAACAATATTACCAGAACTTGATGAGGAAGGAAAAAACATATTGGAACCTGAAGCAGTCACGAAAACAAGAACTCGATAGCTATGAAATCGGTCAATTTCAGAGTATCTCATAAAGTGGAAGAACTTACTCACTTAAGATTCCACATGGGAGGATGAGAATTTTATACAAAAGCATCCAAAACTACTCAATCATTGAGGACAACACTTTTTTGAAGGAGAGGGGCATGTTAGGGCTCTATATTACTAGTGTAGTTCCTTATTATTGTTAGTGTATCACCCTTATTGTTATTGTTGTACCCCTGTAGTCCCCATATTGTTATTATTGTGCCCCATAATAGCCCACTATTGTTATTGTTGTGCCCTTACATTATTATTGTTAGGTCTATATTGTGACCCCATGGAATCCTATATATAGAAAGAAGGTTTTGTCATTTGAATCATCGAAGAATTGTTCATTTATGTAATGTAAAGGAGGTTGCACCCTCTAAGAGGCTGATTTCTAAGGCGTTTATCTATCTTTTCTTATATTTTGTGAGCTGGTTTCATAACACATTAAGTCAATGATTGATTTATTGTCTTTGGTTTTTGAATTTATGTAACTTATCGGGGGTGAGATTACAGTGATAAACAATGTCATGTGTTGACAACCATAGGAGGAGATGTCATTTCACTACCCCCTGGGGTGTTTGTTGGAAATACTGAGAGAGGGGTGAATCAATATTTCTTTTCAATTGTTATTTTTACCAGTTAGATCACTTATAATTATAACACAAATGAACAATAAGAATAAATACTTTTATTAATCTCTTCTTTACAATAAATCCAATACAATAACGTGTAGGGCTCTAACCATAGATGAAGACACCAATCTTCAATCCTTCCAGGCACCAACCTATACTTTGCCAATCACCGATTTGGACTTCACGAGGCTCCGACCTCTAGGGCTCCAACCCAATCTTCCCAAGGCACCAACCTTGTCACTTTGAGGCACCAACCTCTAGGGCTCCAACCCTATCTCTGGTACAGGCACCAACCTCGTCTTCTTGAGGACTCATATCCTTTAAGGCTCTAACTCTTCACTTCAATTTGTCAAGATAAGTTTAGTAATTCTTCATGGCTCCCAATATCTTCTTGAACGAGACCTGTCAATATTCAAAAATTCCTTTTCCAAATCACTTCATCAATGACAACCTTGTCTTCTCAGAAGGTGTCTCCACTGCTCTTCATGTCACCCAAACAAAATCTCCAAGGTCACCTCATGAGGGCTTCATCATGGGTCTTCAATGGTGTCTCCAAGGTTAACTACTGAAGGGTGTCTTCAACAATGATTCCCCAACAAGATATTTATCCACAAGCTCTTCAATAGGTTCTCCAAGACACTTTTGAAGGTCTGCATCGATCAAGGCTTCAAGTTCTCCAAGTTATAGGCTCCAAGTTGCTTTTACAAATCTTCAAGCTATGCTTCAAGAAGGTTTTCCACAAGTTACCCCAAGAATTATCCAAAACAATGAACACTTTCTCCAAGGTATGCTCTAAAACTTCAAGGGATCTCCAACAATGCTTGTTGATGCCTCAAGGTGTCTTCAATCAAATCTTCAAAGGGTTGCTTCAACAAAGGGGCTTATACTAGCTCAATCAGAACTCCAATAATGCTCTTAACAAAATGTCTTCAAATTAGTGCTCTAGGGATGCTTCAAGTTGTTACAACAAGGCCTTCTAGATAGCTCTCCAACGAGTGCTCAATTTTAATCAAGGTGGTCTCCAAAGACTACTCCAAATGTCTCCAAAAGGCTACCTAGAACTCTTCAATGGATGCTTGAAGAGGATGCTACATCAACTTCAAGATAGGATTTTAGCTCCAAAGATGATAGTCAACTCCACAAAGGATAGAAGGTATCTCCAACATTCTTCATGTTTACTTCAAATAATATTATATGAGGCTACATCATTTATGCTTCACATTGTTGCACAAAGGCTTTCAAGATTGCCTTCAATAATTCTCGTGTCAATGCCCTGCTTCTTAGACAACAAATGCCCTGAAGTAACTCCCTTGATGATGAGAATGCTGGAAGAACTGCCACTGCAGAATATGTTGTACCTCTGTCTCTTACTGCTTGACAATGACAATACGATACTTATTGATCGAGAACCATTACTTCAAATGATGAAATACGACAACACTTTATTATTGGTCTCGTTGAAGCACAAGATAATCACAATTATATTTCCACTATTATATTATCACCGATATATCCTTCAAGCCACCACACTACGGTTGTATTACCACAGGTGTAAATGGGGCAGAATTTTCCACAAAGATGCTTCAAAAATATCAACAGAACCGCACTAGACAAATGACTTGACTAATCCATAGAGAAGGTTGACGTTGTCTTCCAACAAGTCTGAACCTTTCTCTGTTCTACCCATCTGAAAATCTCAAAGATAAATGTCGAAATTCTGACTGTGATTGTCCACCCGAATTCAGAGATCCGCACTTGATGACGGTAACCTCATCTGAATTACTTCACTAAAATGTGAACTAGATCCTTTGGTCAAATGTTGAGGTGCTAATATATATATATATTTTTTCATTGGATTAGGAGAGCCAACATGAATTTTTTTATATTGATAACCGTTGTGTTTTATTTAAGCGTTACTAAAGGAGTCGACTTGAAACACTTCCAACGTTAAAAAAAAAACTTTATAGGTTCCTTTTTTTTTTAATCATGTATTGTTGTTTCATCTTTACGCTATGGTTTCTATACGCTATTCAACGTTTATGAAAAACACTTTTATTATGTTTCTTTTTTATATATACGCTATAAAGTGTTTTTTGCATGGTCTCATATATACACTAGGTTATTAATTAATAGAGATAAAGTTAGGTTTTAATATTGTCCATGATTTAGGGTTGGTTTTAACATATAAATTTAGGGTTTTAGGGCGACATTTAGAGAAAGAATTCCTCGGGTTAAGGTTTTGATAAAACTAGGGTTTCATGTTAGGGTTTGTTAGTCAATTTTATTCATGCAACAAATAGTGTATCATCTAGAGCTAGGGTTTAGGGTTTCTTTAGGTATCAAGGATTTACATTTAGGGTTAGGGTTTCATACTTTAGAATTAGGGTTTTGCACATGGGGTTTAACAAGTAGAGGGTTAGCCAACAAGGTTAGGGTTTAGTCATCTCCTAGGGTTTGCGCAATATCTAGGGTTAGGGTTTGCTTCAATAACTCAACTATGATGCCATCAATGACAACTTTATTCAACATTTTTAGCCCAGAAATTGTGGTCACTAACTTCAATTTTGAATATTTATCAAACTAGGAGACCTCTTGAGGCGTACCACATATCAACATAAACATCTTTTCGAAGAGAATCTAATGACATATATCTCTCACCCAAACTCAATGATTTGACCTACCAAAAACACTCGACAAAGTCGGGGTACATCCTCAGTCCACGAAACCCAAACCCTAAGACTTGGGTTTTCAACCATCCAACAATATTGTTGCCATATTGATGTAATGTGACAATTACTAAAAATCGTTCATTAAGCATTTAACATCAATGAATAGTGTTTATGGTCAAAGTCAAACTCAGTCAACTCCATGGGTTTACATCAATGAGAACACCATCCAACATAGGCTAGTTCCCCAGCTAAATCTGCATGGTGACTTTCCAAACATCTGGAAGAATTATATTGTAGTTCTAAATACTTCTCATGTGCGCATTAGGGGTAGAGAAGATGAACTTGCATGGGTTCACACTATATCAGGTGAATATTCACCCAAAGCAGGGCATCTATATATTACCGAAAATCAGAAACCTGTGGTTCTAGACTCGTGGTGAAAGAAGCTCTAGAAGCTAAATTGTTCGGCCAAATCACGTCTTTTCAGTGGCGTGTTCTAAATAACAAGATCCCTACAGGAGACAATTTTAAAAAAAAGAATTTCACATGCCCTTGTTGGTGTGCACTATGCAAGAATGATGATGAATCAGTAAATCATCTTTCTTTTCTGTCCTTTTGCTAAAAAGTATGTAAGTGCTCAAAAGCCATTTGGGGCTAACTCGGCCTTCCACTAATTAGCACTAGTCATTCTTGCACTCCTAACTTTTAGAAATTTGCCCTAAATTTTAGGAATCCATCCTATTTTTAAGAATTAGCTCCTAACTCATATGAACTCGTGCATGCTCAAAGAAAAACTCCTCGTGGTTCCTTTGATTACGGCACAAATCAAGGAACCCTTTCTTGCTATTATTTTCAACAATTTTAAGCCTCCAATTCACCAACGACTGCAAACATAGGTTTCCATCAAAGAACTGAGGTTTTGTAATGATTGTGCAGAGCTATGATTGTAATGTTTAAATAGCCAAAACGACAGAAAACAAATTAAAACTAACCAGAGCTTCTACACTGTTGCTACAACACTTAAGAGTAGCCAACAAAGCCCATAATTCTGTTTTAATAGATAGCATTTTGTGGTTTCTGGAAAAGACAGATCAATCACCTCGTCAGTACTTTCAAGCCTCCACCACGACACTCACCCGACCTGCCAGTCCCGAATGAAGCCACCCTTCAGCGATCGCTTCAGCGTGCATCTCTGCCCTCTTTAATAGCTATCCAGGGTTAAATAACTTGATTATTTGTTACTTGGAGTCCTCTTAACTCACATGGACTACTTGTCCCACCTCACCAACAGGTCGCAAAGGCAATATGATTAGAAAAATAGGCTAAAAGCAATCGCACATTAACTCGAAAATACCCACTAGGACTAGGGTTAGGGTTTAGGCTATGGAAAAGCAAAATTCTTCTAGACCTTGGCTGTAAGTCCAAATCTAGAGACCGTCTCTGTTTCATATGGAAGTCGGCCCCCAATTTTAGCACCTTTCACCAAAATTATGGCGATTATAGACCTTATAGACTGTCAGGCGAACCAAAAAAGGCGGGTCCTCTCCAAACATCGAAAAAAATGTTCCAAGAATAAGAAAATGCCCCTTAAATTGGGGTCTACCTTGAAATGCCTGATGCCTACGCTTATTCCGACACAAAACCCTGCCCAACATAAGGAAAAAAAACCCATATTTTTCTGAAAATTCTTGTTCTCGGAGTAATTCACAGCTGAAGAAGGACCTCTATTGTTCGAATCGAGTGACGAGGGCTGGATTCTCGTTATCATTGAGGGCCGGTCGATGAGAAATGGAAATTTCCCAAAAAAAATATAAACAGGACATACAAATACATGGCAACATACAATTCGTCAAGCAGGCCAGGCCGATTCAGCTTGGAGAACCGTGGCGCAAAAAATCTGTGCTGTCTATTGACATTGGCAAAAAAAAGGGGTTTTAGTGTGTAAGAAATTTGAGGGAGAGCCAAGTTGGCTGAAGCCCTGCCAAAGTTATGGACAGGCGCGTGTTCAATTTTTCTGGGGTTCGTCATAGTTATTCCCAATAGTAGAATAGTAGGATAGTTGGAAATAGTTATTCCTAGTAGTAGAATAGAATAGAATAGTTGGAAAGGGACGAAATTTTTATTTATTTAATTTGTTTAAAATTTGTCAGCAATTCATTTAAATTACAAATTTGATGAGATAAATAGAGAACAATTTAAGTGCTACATAAATGCAGTGAAAAAATCAATTAAGTAGAATTAAGTAGTATTATTTTACTGTTCATTGACATATATATTCCTAGCAAGTCATAAGTAAATGAAAAGTAGCATTACTGTTCATTGTTCGTTGAAAAGTAGCATTACTGTTCATTGAAACGAACAGTATTAGAATTAAGTAGTATTATTTTACTGTTCATTGACATATATATTCCTAGCAAGCCATAGCAAGTCATTGGAATGAACAGTAAAGTAATGTGTATAAGTAGGATATAGTGAGCGGGTCGGAAACTTCATTACGTATCTTCGTGCAGCATCCTACAATTGTAGAATCCGAGTAGGAAGGTAAACTACGCTGTATAAGTAGAAAAACTATATTGCGACCCAGTGTGAAATTAAATGGATGGTGCAAATGTGGGATGCCTCATTGCATTTCGGTCGTTCATATGTGAAGTTATCTATGATATGTGAGTTGCACATCATTACAATTTTTGTTGATACAAAGCTTTATTTGCTACACATTATCTATATTGTTTACTATCTATTTTGTTCATTTCTTTACTTGTTCTATGTTGTTGATAGGAGGCATACCGATTGGATGATCTACTTTTTTGGAAATCATGCTCATCAATTCATGTAAACATGGCTTTAATGGCATAAAAATTTGTTTAAATAATGGAGGGGAATGGAGGTTGTTATGAATAAAATGATATACATAATGTAACCAATAAATAATGTAACATTATAATAAATTAATTTTAGACATTAAACAATAAATTTATAATAATTAGAATGTTATTATTTTAGAATTAGAATTAATTCAATTAATATAGATGATCCAAAATATAAAAAATTCAAATATTTATTAAAAACTTCAAATATATATATATATATATTAAAAACTTTTAAATATTTATTATTATGTAAATTACATTATAATAAAAAGCTTAAAAGGAGAAAAAATTTTAATTTTTTTTTAATAAAATAAAATTTATTTTAAATTAATTAGCATAATTTATTGTTGGCTCCTCTCATCATCATTAGTCTTCACTATCTATACATTGACCTCTTGCGACTTTCTTTCATTTTTCATTCATTTCTCGTCCTGAAGATGGATCCCCGTTGGGATTCGAAACGTCGACAATTATTTTATGATATTGTGGATAATCCGGTTTCTGCAAATAATGAAAACAACCACAGAAATTTGAAAACCACAATAACTAATGATTGGTTAATTAGTAATTAGTAATAAATAGGTGTGTCTTATTAGACATGACCTTTCATGAAGAGGTTGCCTACTTATATAAGCAGGTCTTGTTTGTAACATTCATTCCTCGTACATTTTAATATAATATTTGTATCCTCAATGGATATTTTCATATTCCAAGTCTTTTGGAGTATTTAACGAGAAGTATGAACTTTGTTCACTTCAGAGGTCATATTCAAACATCAAAAGCTACATAGATACTACCAACTTAGCAATGGAATCTACTAGCAAGTATGAAAAACCAGTGAGAACACAATGCAAATATGCATCATCACTATGTTGGGGCACATATGAAAGAAATTCTCATGACAAGGGTGGTTTGTTATGAACACAATCCGACTATTCCTTGAGGTTGAGCTTTGTATTATTATGAGAAGTATAACATCCCTCCTCAAAATTCCATGTATTAAAGTTAAGAAAGGAAAAATAATAACCATGGTCATGGGATATGTATTCCAAGCCGAGTGTTGGGCAAAACATCCTAGTGTGGGTGTTCATTTGGTTTATTATGGCAAAGGAAATTGGCAAAGGATTTGGAAAGTCATGATGCTTTAATTATAATTTATTTATGAAAATAATTGAAATTAGGAGAAAAGGAAGGTGAAAGGTCACAGGTTGCATGTGAGGAGAAAAATAATGGAATATTGAAGAAAATAGAGACCTCATTAATAAAAAGGCTTCTTAGGATCAGTTGGTACCTTTTGTCAGTTCAATTTTGGAACTCTCTCTCTCTCTCTATTCTCTCTCTCACACTCTTGGACACTTAGAGTTTTCTTGGGGCAATCTAGCATTGGATCAAGGAAAGAAAAAGGAGGACCAAGAAAGCAAAGAAAAGCAAAGATCAAGCAAGGAAGAGCAGGATCAAGTAGCTACAAAGGAATTATTTGTAGATATCGATTTGCATGTGTGATTTCCTTGCTATATTTGGCATGCATGGTACATCATGTGTGTATTGGATCTCTTGTTGTCATTGGAATGGGTTTTTTCAGTTGTGACAATGTTCTTCAACCTTGTCTTGCCATTTCTTGATAGTCATGGTGTGATGGGTTCTCTTGTATTTGGTTAAGTTGGATTGTGGGATGGTTTTGAGTGAAGCAATCTCTTAAATAAAGAACACATGGCTTAGGAATGCCTGAACTTGAATGAGATTGCGGTAAAGCGGGATTTTATGTGCCTCATTGGGCCTAGGAATCCTCGACTGGTGAATGGCGGGATATACAATAAATCCTAGAGGTGTGTGCCCTCGATCAGGCCTATGAATTTTTGACCAGTGAATAGTGGGATATACAGTAAATCTCGGAGGTTGGAGTCTTGATTAGGCCTAGGAATCATCGACCGTTGTATGGCGAGATATACGGTAAAGCCTAGAGACTAGACAGGAAAATTCCTCATAGTGGAGGTGGAGAAATCCGGTGGCATCCATGTTTGTTTAGGGCCTAGTGATTCAGTGGGGATTGTGGTAAAGCCTGAGAAAACCTCGTTTGGTTTGGTTATGAGTCTCACATTCATGCTTGGAATATGGCATGAGGGTGATTGGCTAAAAGAAATATTTGGTTCAACCATTCTATGGTGATCTGAAAATGGTCTGGATAACTTGTTATGTATTTCAAGAACCTCCCACTCAGTTTAACAATTAAATGATCTAGCTTGTACTTGACAATTTGTGGAATTTATGCTTGAAAGTGGTGTATGATTTTTAACTGTTTATGTGTCTTAAGTTCATTTGTTCTTGCTAAAATTTAACATGTATAACAGCAACATAATGCAGAAATAAAGCATTCAAACACAACAACAAAATTAATCTAGGAGTTCACCTGAATCTCGTGGGCTACGTCTCCTTTGAGCTTTGTCATCTTGACTTGGCTCTTTGGGATTATGGTAAGGTTTATTTTACAAGTTCCACACTTAACTCCAATGGATAATAAACTGATCCAAAGGGCTGAGAATACCATCTATATCCCTCTCATGGTTTTCCAAACTCTGCAAACAGCTTTAGACTCCCTTTGATATGATTCCTTCTGTCGGTGCACTAAGCTACCCTGAGCTTCTTCTTGGCACTAACTCCTTCAAAATTCTATTTCTGTCATTGAAACCACTCCTATTGTATCCATCAGACATCAGAAACCAAATATTGACTGATAATTGCTCAAATCGAGCACTGCATCCCCAAACCAGCCTATCCTCCACGGTTTTCCCAGGGCTGCCCAAAACTTCACATCAGCTTCTCAAGCTCTAGAAGTTCTCAAAATGTTCTCAAACCACTTTCATTGGTTCAAAAACTTCTAAAATAGTCAAGAAAGACTATTCATTCATCAAAGATGGTCTCCGGCTGCTCCGGTTTCGCCTCCAACACCTGTCGGCATCCCCTGGCACTAGGGTCACTGAAAAAATTCTCTGCTGGGTTTTAAACCTCTAGAAGTCCTCAGAACTTTCTGAAACCTCTTCCATTAGATTCAGAATTCTGATTACAGTCAAGAATGACTCATTAGGGGAATTTTGAGGTCTAAAATGGGCCTCCTAAGGAAATTATAAAATAATAGTGGAAAAAATCAAATAAGATTTGATGACATCATCAAATTTTAGAGGGAAAAATGGAAAAACTACTTTTTCAACTCATATTTCAACTTATCTCCCAAATTTTTTACTCAAATTTCGAGCGGGAGTACTCGTTGGATGCGAAATTTAATTCCCCATCCAAGGAGTACCCATGTTGCATACTTTTGATGGGTCCTACTACACGAAAAATGAGAAATACATAAAAAAACGTGATTACAATCACGTTTTTTATGTATTTCTCATTTTCCGTGTAGTAGAGTTCATCGAAAGTATGCAACATGGGTACTCCTTGGATAGTCAATGTATCATGGTACTCCTCCATTGATAAATACAGGAGATAAGTGCATCTGAGGATGAAAAATGATTTAATATTTCTTATTTTAATATTTGTACTTTTTATTTAAAAAAATGGTGAATCATCCCCCATGGTTGACATCATCACATTGAATCCTGTGGTTGGTGTTATAAAGTTTATTTTTGTTGTACATTTTCTTGAGGCCATTTTGAACCTCAAAATTCCTAATGTTGGTTCCACTTGCATATGGTCTCTAATTGCTACGGCTAAACCACCTTGCTACCACCCGGCGCACTAATGGCCCCTAGAACTTTACTGAAGCTTTTCGGAATTCAAAAGTTCTCTACAGGCTTTGCAAACCATATCATCATATTTAGAACATCTGAAATATCCAATTTTGACTATTGGATATCTGGATATGGTCTCTAGCTCCCCTGGCTAGGCCTCAAACTGATTTGCCTCCTGGTGGCCCTAATGGCCCCTTGAACTTCATTGAAGCAAAAACTTGCTTAGAAGCTCTTTGATGGCTCTACCACAAACTCCATTGAGTCCAGAAGTTCTGATTTAGTCGAAATTGATTATTTTTTCACTCCATTTGGTTGAAAACTGAAGGAGTTATGACAAAAACAAATTTTTCCCAATATCCCTTGAAAAACTCCTCCAAAACTGGAGGAACTCCAGTTAGCAGCGCCAAAAATGGAGGAATCTCCAAAAAAGGTGGAAGACGCTCCAAAACTGGCGGAAACTATTTGATGTGACATTTAATGTCAGTAACGGTGGTCACATGGTGTCTCCACCAGAACCGCCACCGGAACCATGCGGATAAGCACTAACATTTATTGTGTGGGTGCTGCCACATGGCATAACACACGGCTTATTAACCGCCCAACTCTGTGGTTAGCAACCTCCACCAGGGTTCTCTGCTCTGGTCACTTGACGACATGGGCTAGCCCAAAAAAATTTCTGCCTATTCAAACCAACCCGATAAGATGTTCAACTCTGCACGACAATTAAGAAATTTGCCACAGGCAGGCTAGTCGGGTCACCCTACATGAGGTGTCGAGTCGTGTGTTCAAAACTTGCTAACCACATAATTTTTGCCCTTTCACACCTTGACCTAGGGCCACGTGGCAACCACTAGGAAGGCCACGTGGCACTCATTGATTGGCCTCCAAAACCATATTAAAAAAATAATTTTTGACTTACATTTTTTTTTATAAAAATTGCATAGTCAAAAGTCCTTTTTTGGAGTTTACTGGGCATTTTCAAACCTCAATAACTTCTGCATACGACCTCTATTTTGCGAACCATTCACAGTGCTAGAATCGCAGCAATGAGACATTTTCAGTCATTCAAGTTGCAAACATTTCTAGCACTTTCATTTTTGAGCCTTTTTTAAAACTTGGACATGATCTCCTGATCACACCTCCACACTGGGAATCTTTTGGACCCAAAAGGACTGATATATTGATCTGTACAGTAGATGAGAGTACATCACCCTCTTCTCTTTAGCCTCCAAACACTTGCCTTGCATGGCTAGTGACTTTGAACCACAACTATAAAGCAATTGACACTTCCCTTCTTGGATGCACTTGTCCTCCTGCCTAGAATTGTCTTTCTTGCACTCACTCAGAAATTTTTGGCGAGAAATTTGCAGAAGGAAACTAAACATCGCTGCCTTGATCAATGATCCAAGGTGACTCAAACAAACGAGAGATTACAGCACAAAATACATGCATACAACCGAAATTTTCATACATACAAAGGAGTATGTCTTACTGTGTTAAGAATTCCATCCACTTCTTACCAAGCCAATTCCATGGAAACTTTTGCTGCTTCAACTCTTCTTCATGTGAAAATTTCGTTTTCATATCAATAATGGAATCCTTGGTTCCACCTTTGCCAGTCTTTATGTCCTCTTGCTGCATGTGCTTGGGACGACTAGTTCGATGCAAAGTCCAACAATGGGAAACAACATGTTCCCTCTTCTGGAAATATGTGAAAATCTCATGCAACTTATTTGAAAGTTGCCTTTGCCTCATCTGCTCCCTGTATGCTTTCTTCCTCATCTAGCATCTCGAAACATCATGGTTAAATCGACCACAATATGAATAGCAAATATTTCTTCCATTTAAGCATGCAAAATTATCATGCCTTGCATAAACACATTCAAATTGATCATGGGGAGATTTATACCTCTTGTGCTATTTTGCATGTTCATCCTTTTTGCCTTCATGAGGAGATGAACTAGTAGAGACTCCAGCTTTCATTTGCAGACTAACATCATCGTTCTTGTCTTGAAAACTGTCTAAACTTGCATGCTTTCCATAAGCTGCATGTCTACCATCTTCTTGCTGCAACAAATGCTTAAAGAAATGGCAATCATCTTGGAAACAAATTTGACATATTTGCATCTTAGAACTTGGAACAAAAGTTCTCTTTGAAGTAGCCTCACATGCCTTCATTGTTTTGGAGTCTTCGCCATTAAATTGTACATAACCAAGACCAAGATTCTTGGGTCATTCCTCAACCAAAATAGGATCAACCATGCTTTGTGCATGCTTGCCTAAACCCTTGCCTTAATAGCCCATTTTAATCATTAACTTGGACCCTATACCTCTTGTATGCTTTTCGAAAGAACCAACACATCTTTCTAAAGAGGAAACTGAAGACAAATTAGAGTGGATTATCTCTTCCTCACGCATGTTCTTGGTCAAAGCCTCTCGGGCTTGATGGAGCTGCATCTCCATATCATGCAATATTTGAAGAATTTCTTCCTTCTCTTGCTTCATGGAAAACTATTGCTCACAAAGTTCAGTTCTTTCTCTTCTATCTTCAAACAGAATTTGCACCATGTCCTTTAATATAATAAATTCATGCTTCATATCTTCATCGAAGAATCTTGTGAAGGAGGAGACCTCACTTGTAGAAGTTGTCATTATGATGTCAATGAACAAAAGTAAATTCAAAAAAGTTCACAAATCTTTCAAAACAAATGAAAAATCTTTTTTAAACCAAATGGCTGTAGAGACAAACTCTTATTCAAGCAGCGAAACAACAAACAAACTCCAAGAGCTTCTTAACAAACAATCGTCAAGAGGGTTTGTGTTCCAAGGGTGACCTTGAGGTCCTTTGGGGTAAGAAATATGCCTCCAACCCTTTCTTCTTTTTTTTCCTCTCTATGACTTAGCTAATCAGTAGCTAACCCTTCACCTCCAACAAACTCAAACAACAGTCAATTTGCAAACAGTAAAACAATCAATCTTTTACACTGTTTAAACACCTTTCAAGCTATACAAGCAAGCTATTGCTATGCCAATTAAGCAACCGAGTGCTCTGATACCAACTTGATATGAAAATGGTCTGGATAACGTGTTATGTATTTCAAGAACCTCCCACTCAGTTTAACAATTAAATGATCTAGTTTGTACTTGACAATTTGCGGAATTTATGCTTGAAAGTGGTGGATGTTTTTTAACTGTTTATGTGTATTAAGTTCATTTTTTCTTGCTGAAATTTAACATGTATAACAGCTACATAATGCAGAAATAAAACATTCAAACACAACAACAAAATTAATCTAGGAGTTCACCTGAATCTCGTGGGCTATGTCTCCTTTGAGCTTTGTCATCTTGACTCGGCTCTTTGGGAATATGGTAAGGTTTCTTTTACAAGTTCCACACTTAAATCCAATGGATAATAAACTAATCCAAATGACTGAGAATACCATCTATATCCCTCTCATGGCTGTCCAAACTCTACAAATAGCTTTAGGCTCCCTTTGACACGATTCCTTCTGTCGATGCATTAAGCTACCCTGAGCTTCTTCTTGGCACTAACTCCTTCAAAATTATGTTTATGTCACTGAAACCACTCCTGTTTTATTCAGCACACATCAGACACCAAATATCGACTGATAAATTGCTCAAATTGAGCACTACATCCCCAAACTAGGCTATCCTCCATGGTTTGCCCAGGGCTGCCCAAAAATTCACATCAGCTTATCGCGCACTAGAAGTTCTCAAAATGTTCTGAAACCACTTTCATTGGTTCAAAAATTTTTGAAATATTCAAGATAGACTATTCATTCATCAAATATGGCCTCCATTTGCTCCGTTTTCGCCTCCAACACCTATCGGCACCCCCTGGCACTAGGGTCACTGAAAAATTCTCTATTGGGTTTTATACCTCTAGAAGTCCTCAACACTTTCTAAAAACTCTTCCATTAGATTCATAATTCTTATTATAGTCAAGAATGACTATTGGTTCGCTGCATATGGTCTCTAGCTTCTTTGGTTAGGTATTTCACTGCTGCTAGCAAAAGCTGGCACTAAGACCCTGGAACTTTACTGATGCTTTTCAGCCTTCAAAAGTTCTCTATAGGCTCTTCAAACCATATCATCAGATTCAGAACATCTGAAATATCCAATTTTGACTATTGGATATCTGGATAAGCTCTCTAGCTCCCCTGGCTAGGCCTCAAACTGATTTTGCCTCCTGGTGGCCCTAGTGGCCCCTTGAACTTAATTGAAGCAAAAACTTGCTTAGAATCTCTTTAATGGATCTGACAAATACTCCATTGAGTCCAAAAGGTCTGATTTAGTTGAAATTGACTATTTTTGCACTCCATTTGGTCGAAAACTGAAGGAGTTATGAAAAAAACAAAATTTGCCCAATATCCCTTGAAAACCTCCTCCAAAACTGGAGGTACACCAGTTAGTAGCACCAAAAATGGAGGAATCTCCGAAAAAGGCAGAAGACGCTCCAAAACTGGAGGAAACTGTTTGATGTGGCATTATTGTCAGTAACAGCAGTCACATGGTGTATACGCCCGAACCGCCATCGGAAGCGCGTGCATAAGCACTAACATATATTGCGCGGGTGTTGTCACATGGCATAACACACGGCTTATTAATCGCTCAACTCTGCGGTTAGCAACCTCTGCCAGGGTTCTCCGCTCTGGAAACTTGACGACGGGGGTTAACCCTGAGAGGCTAGACCAAAAATTTTTCCACCTATTCAAACCAACCCGATAAGATGTTCAGCTCTACACGACAGTTAAGAAATTTTCCACAGGCGGGCCGGTCGGGTCACCCTGCACAAGGTGTCGGGTCCTGTGTTCGAAACTCGCTAACCACATAATTTTTGCTCTTTCAAACCTTGACCTGGGGCCACATGGAAGCCTCTAGGAAGGCCACATGGCACTCAATTATTAGCCTAAAAAACCATATAAAAATAATAATTTTTGGCTTGCATTTTTTTTTATAAAAATTGCATAGTCAAACTAAGTCAAAAGTCTTTTTTTGGAGTTTACTAGGCGTTTTCAAACCTTAATAACTTCTGCACACGACCTTTATTTTGCGAACCATTCATAGCGCCAGAATCGCAGTGACGAGACCTTTTCAGTCATTCAGGTTGCAAACATTTTTGAACACTTTCATTTTTGAGCATTTTTTAAAACTTGGACATGATCTCTTGATCACACCTCCCCACTGGGAATATTTTGGACCCCAAAAGACTGATATACTGATCTGTACAGTAGATGAGAGTACATCACCCTCTTCTCTTTAGCCTACAAACACTTGCCTTGCATGGCTAGTGACTTTGAACCACAACTAGAAAGCAATTGACACTTCCCTTCCTAGATGTGCTTGTCCTCCTGTCTAGAGCTATATTTCTTGCACTCACTTAGAAATTTCTGGCGAGAAATTTGCAAAAGGAAATTGAACATCACTTCCTTGATCAATGATCCAAGGTGGCTCAAACAAACGAGAGATTACAACATAAAATACATGCATACAACCAAAATTTTCATATGTACAAAGGAGTATGTCTTACTGTGTTAGGAAGTCCATCCACTTCTTACCAAGCCACTTCCATGGTGACTTTTTCTCCTTCAACTCTTCTTCATGTGAAACTCCTATTTTCACATCAATAATGGAATCCTTGGTTCCACCTTCGCTAGTATTTTTGTCCTCTTGTTGCATGTGCTTGGGACGACTAGTTCGATGCAAAGTCCAACAATGGGAAACAACATGTCCCCTCTTCTGACAATATGTGAAAATATTATGCACCTTCTTTGAAAGTTGTATTTGCCACATCTGCTTCCTGTATGCTTTCTTCCTCATCCAACATCCCTAAACATCATAGTTAAATCAACCACAATATGTACAACAAATCTTTCTTCCATTTAAGCATGCAAAATTATCATGCCTTGCATAAACAGAATCAAATTGATCATGGGGGGATTTATACCTCTTGTGCTGCTTTGCATGTTCATCCTTTTTGCCTTCATGAGGAGATGAAATAGTAGAGGCTCCAGCTTTCATTTACAGACTAACATCATCGTTCTTATCTTGAAAACTGTTTGAACTCGCATGCTTGCCATAAGCTGCATGTCTACCATCTTTTGCTGCAACAAAGGCTTAAAGCAATGGCAATCATCTTGGAAAAAAATTTGACATATTTGCATCTTAGAACTTCGAAAAAAGTTCTTTTTGAAGTAGCCTCACATGCCTTCATGGTTTTGGAGTCTTCGCCATTAAATTGCACATAACCAAGACCATGATTCTTGGGTTGTTCCTCAACCAAAATAGGATCAACCATGCCTTGTCCATGCTTGCCTAAACCCTTGCCTTCATAGCCCATTTTAATTATTAGCTTGGACCCTATACCTCTCGTATGCTTTTCAAAATAACCAACACATCTTTCTAAAGAGGAAATTGAAGGCAAATTAGAGTGGATTACCTCTTCCTCACACATGTTCTTGGTCAAAGCCTCTTGGGCTTGATGGAGCTGCATCTCCATATCATGCAATATTTGAAGAATTTCTTCCTTCTCTTGCTTCATGGCAAACAATTTCTCACGAAGTTTAGTGCTTTCTCTTCTATCTTCAAACAGAATCTGCCCCATGTCCTTCAATATAATAAAGTCATGCTTCATATCTTCATCGAAGAATCTTGTGAAGGAGGAAACCTCACTTGTAGAAGTTGTCATTATGATGTCAATGAAAAAAAGTGAATTCAACAAAGTTCACAAATCTTTCAAAAAAAATGACAAATATTTTTTAAACCAAATGGCTATAGAGACAAACTCTTATTCAAGAAACCAAACAACAAACAAACTCCAAGAGCTTCTTAGCAAACAATCGTCAAGAGGGTTTGTGTTCCAAGGGTGACCTTGAGGTCCTTTGGGGTAAGGAAGATGCCTCCGGGCCTTTCTTCATTTTTTTCCTCTCCAGGACTTAGCTAATCAGTAGCTATCCCTTCACCTCCAACAAACTCAAACAACAGTTAGTTTGCAAACAATAAAACAATCAATCTTTTACACTGTTTAAACACCTTTCAAACTATACAAGCAAGCTATTGCTATGTCAATCAAGCAACCTAGTGCTCTGATACAAAATTGATCTGAAAATGGTCTGGATAACTTTTTATGTATTTCAAGAACCTCCCACTTAGTTTAACAATTAAATGATCTAGCTTGTACTTGACAATTTGCGGAATTTATGCTTGAAAGTGGTGTATGATTTTTCATTGTTTATGTGTCTTAAGTTCATTTGTTATTTCTGAAATTTAACATGTATAACAGCAACATAATTCAGAAATAAAACATTCAAACACAACAACAAAATTAATCTAGGAGTTCAACCGAAACTCATGGGCTATGTCTCTTTTGAGCTTTGTCATCTTGACTCGGCTCTTTGGGATTATGGTAAGGTTTCTTTTACAAGTTCCACACTTAACTCCAATGGATACTAAACTGATCCAAAGGGCTTAGAATACCATCTATATCCCTCTCATGGCTGTCCAAACTTTGTAAACAGCTTTAGGCTCTGTTTGACGCGATTCCTTCTGTCGGTGCACTAAGCTATCCTGAGCTTCTTCTTGGCACTAACTCCTTCAGAATTTTGTGTCTATCACTGAAACCACTCCTACTATATTCATCACACATATGACACCAAATATCAACTAAAAAATTTCTCAAATCGAGCACTACATCCCCAAACTAGGCTATCCTCCACGGTTTGCCCAGGGCTGCCAAAAATTTCCATCAGCTTCTCGAGCACTAGAAGTTCTCAAAATGTTCTGAAACCACTTTCATTGGTTCAAATATTTCTGAAATAGTCAATATAGACTATTCATTCATCAAATATGGCCTCCATTTGCTCTAGTTTCACCTCCAACACCTGTCGGCACCCCCTGGCACTAAGGTCACTGAAAACTTCTCTATTGGGTTTTCTACCTCTAGAAGTTGTCAACACTTTCTGAAACCTTTGCCATTAGATTCAAAATTTTGATTACAGTCAATAATGACTATTGGTTCGCTGCATATGGTCTCTAGCTTCTTTGGTTAGGCCCTGCACTGCTGCTGGAAAAAGCTGGCACTAATGGCCCCTGGAACTTTACTGAAGCTTTTCGGCCTTCAAAAGTTCTCTACAGGCTCTTCAAACCATATCATCAGATTCAAAACATCTGAAATATCCAATTTTGACTATTGGATATCTGGATAAGGTCTCTAGCTCCCCTGGCTAGGCCTCAAACTGATTTTGCCTCCTGGTGGCCCTAGTGGCTCCTTGAACGTCATTAAAGCAAAAACTTGCTTATAAGCTCTCTGATGGCTTTGCCACATACTCCATTGAGTCCAGAAGGTCCGAGTTAGTCGAAATTGACTATTTTAGCACTCCATTTGGTCGAAAACTGAAGGAGTTATGACAAAAACAATTTTTTCCCAATATCCCTTGAAAACCTCCTCCGAAATTGGAGGAACTCCAGTTGGCAGCGCCAAAAATGGAGGAATATCCAAAAAAGGTGGAAGATGCTCCAAAACTGGAGAAAACTGTTTGATGTGGCATTTAATGTCAGTAATGACGGTCACATGGTGTCTCCACCCGAACCACCACCGGAACCATGTGGATACGCACTAACATTTATTGTGTGGGTGTTGTCACATGGCACAACACACGGCTTATTAACCACTCAACTCCGCGGTTAGCAACCTCCGCCAGGGTTCTCCGCTCTGGTCACTTGACGACGGGGGCTATCCCTGAGGGGCTAGCCCAAAAAAAATTTCGCCTATTCAAACCAACCTGATAAGACGTTCAACTTTGCATGACAATTAAGAAATTTTCCACAGGCGGGCCGGTCGGGTCACCCTGCACGAGGCATCGGGTCATGTGTTCGAAACTTGCTAACCACATAATTTTTTCCCTTTCACACCTTGACCTGGGGCCACGTGGCAGCCTCCATGAATGCCACGTGGCACTCATTGATTGGCCTCCAAAACCATATAAAAAATAATAATTTTTGACTTATATTTTTTTTTTATAAAAATTGCATAGTCAAACTAAGTCAAAAGTCATTTTTTGGAGTTTACTGGGCATTTTCAAACCTCAATAACTTCTGCATACGACCTCTGTTTTGCAAACCGTTCACGACGCCAAAATCACAGCGATGAGATCTTTTCAGTCTTTCAGGTTGCAAACATTTCTGAGCACTTTCATTTTTGAACATTTTTTAAAACTTGGACATGATCTCCTGATCATATGGTCAGGTGGATCATGGAAGTCTCATACCTGGTTGTCTTTTTCATTCATCAATAAGAGCTCTTTCTCCTTGGTATTTCATGGATAATGATACTGGTTTAAATGAGACTATTATGGTTGTTATATCCTTGTTATTTATGTTGGTTATATGTTGGTTCTGAGTATGTTTTATGACAGACTTGATGTATGGTTTCCATCATGTTTTGATTAGTGGTTGAAATTAAAATGAATCTATAATCTAATAGATGATACTCCAACTATATGGCAACAATGCTTCTTTACGAATCTCAGATAAGTATGAGATCCCTATGCCCATATCTGTTGTTATGACCTATAGATTACATATTTGTGACATGTTTGACAAAATGTCATGGCTAGTAGGGGTCCAATCAAGTCCTTGATCAATTGTTTGCATTAGTACATTTGTTTCAATGTTATTTATCATTTCTAAAAGTTTCATGAAGTTCTATCCATTGGCTTGATTCTTGGCCCTAAAAAAAGTGGCACAGAAACTGAGGTCGCTAGCTCAAAACTAGCTGAAAAATTCCACAATCGTTGACCTGCCCTTGTTGTGGGAGCAACTGGAAGGCCTCACTCGTAAGCATGGCTTTTCATTAGAACTACTGGGGGTCCAAATCAGTGAAATTTCAATTTTGCTCAGGGGTTGGTCACCTGGAAGGGTTGGTTGGCTCCTAAAGGTTCTATAACATGTGTGGAAGGTCATATTGGTTTGGTTTGTCAGTTCCACTTCCTTAATTATACATGGGGAGTTGAATCACATCTTAGTAGCCTCTCATCACATGTTTACCCCGTTGGACGGTTAACTTGGGTAAATTTGGGAGGAGGGTGTTGGACTAGATCCAGCGATGTGTTGGTCATGCATTCATGTTGGTTGCATATGTGTTTTCTCTATGCTTGTACTTTATGTACGTGTGTATGCATGGTGGGTGGTCATGGTTGCAGTGGTGTTGCTATGTGAAATTGGATGGTGTGTTTTAGGATGTGGTCATCATGAGTGTATGTTGGTTATGCATGATAGTGCTTATGTGTTGTTATACATACATTAACATGGTTTTAGTTGTCGTGCATGAGATAATGGTATGTGGTTGGTATGATCGAAGCATTGATATTTGGATATTGGTTAAATTGATGTTATAAGCTAATGTGATTATAATTATACATGTATCGTGCTAATGCGGTTGATCTTCATGAGATGAGATATCATCCCACAGAAATATATTTGAGTATGTTGATTATGTTATGTTTTGGTTTTAAGTGACATGGTGTACTTTTAAGACACAGATCAAAGATGACTACCGAAGATGGTAGACTAAAGTTCATTAGATTCTCCTTATGGATCATATGAGCGATTAATGATTATTGTTAATTCTTCTAACTTGAGACACATTAAGAAGTTTGAAGGCAGAAATATAAAGTTGTAAAGCATATAATGACAAAATCATGCAGGCACGGGAGAAACAAGCATAAGTCAATGCAGTAATCCTTCAGAGTTTTTCAAAATTACAAAGACATGGACCACTTCGAATCATCCATGGGCAGGATGATAGAACTAATGGGGCATATGGAAATAGGTCTCATGGTGGGCACAGGTCAGATAGGGATGACATGGTCTGAGATGGCGGGATTTTGGATACTCTGGATAGGAGAGGTGATGGACCCAGGTTCTATCCTAGTCCTGGTTCTGATAGGCACTATGATCGTCATCATTATCTTCCTTATAAGAGAAGTGACAGGGGATATTTTCTATATGAGTTCAAAAAGGACAAGCCACTTACCTTTGATGGATATTTGAAGAAGACAGAGGATGTAGAAGCATGGTTACTTGGGATGCAAAAATTATTTGAGTTGCATGAGTACATAGAGAATATGAAGGCCATAATAGCTATCTTCGGCCTCAAAGGGAAATCAGAGATCTGGTGGGAAGATGTAAAGCGGGTTAGAGACATCAAGACATAAGAGTTGAGTTGGCATGAATTAAAGAGACTTTTCAGGAAAAAATACTTGTTAGAAAGGTATTACAACAACAAAGCCAAGGAATTATATGAGTTAAAGATGGGATCGATGACATATGAGGAGTACATAATCAAGTTTCAGGATTTATTGAGGTATGTATCGTATCTTAAGTATGAGAAGGCCAAATTTCAAATATTTTTCAGTAGATTGCCATTAGCATTTAGAGATCAGATTGAGTATAATGAGCCTCGATCGCTTGACGAAGTTATTGGGAAATTTAAGCATTTTTATAAGCAGTCAAAGGACAAGACAAAATATCAACAAGGTTGGAAAGGGAAAGAGAAAGCTTAAGGCAAATGGCAACTGAAAATAACAAGGCCTCGGGATGCAGGTGAGAAAGAAAATGTTGCACCTTGCAAGAAGTTTAGTGGGTCACACCATAGTGTTGAACCCTTAGTTAAACTGAGAGGGGGGGGGGGGGTGGGTGAATTAGTTTAATACATTCATGGACTTATAAAAATTTCCTTTAGACTTATTTACACCTTCATTTCATGATCAACTTATTATATAATGAAACATAAATCTTAATATGTGAGCAGAAAGTATTAAGCAGATTAAATACAGAATATCAACACATAATCATCATGCACATGGACAACAGATATAAGTGGAAACCCATAAGGGAGAAAACCACATCTTATTATTATTGTGATGCAAAGGCAAGCTCCAACTCCCTCTCACCACTGATTTTCTGTAGGCTCCAACCTACAGGAGGCTACTACCTCAAATTCTACAAGCTACAACTTGCAAGGAAGCTCCAACTCCCATATGTTTTCTAAAGGCTGTATAATTAGTGAGAGGTAATGCGACCGAGTCTAAAATTAAATGGATCGGAAGCGTCATTGTCGAACCCGAGTAGGAAGGTAAATGCCGATGTATAATAGTGAGCGATATTGCGACCAAGTCTAAAATTAAATGGATGGTCTAAATGTCAAATGCCTCATTGCACATTTCAATTGTTTGTAATATTCCCAAATGGGAAAATCAGGAATATAGCTCATAATAATGGAAATAGCAGAAAGTATTAACACATTACATGTGAGACAAATCATAGATCTATGGTATTATGTATAACAACAATAAATAAGTACAAGACCTTGGGGATCAATCCCCTCAAGATAGGCAAAACAAGCCTCCAATGCCAAAATGCACCCAAAACATGTAATACACTGCTACACAAAATATTGAAGCAAGCACAACCCAATTTTTATGACTAATACTGCAGCTAGGACATATAAATAAATGGATCTGAAAAGATCATGCTCATACAAGGCCAAAAATGGATATCTATGCTCCCATACACTTTTCCTAGACAACCCAGGAAGGGTTTCCGGAAATATACAAAATATAAATGGTGGATATGAAACCCTAGGGCTGAAGATACACTGCAACTGAAGCACATAGAAGGAGGTGGCTGAATCTGATATAGATCTGAAAGAACTCCTCCAAATAACCCTCTCAATGAAGGGTCGATCCCTTCAATGGAAAGCAAACACTCCAAATGGAGCACTGAACTTGCCCCTGCAACAGCTCTCTAAAATAACATAGATCTGGACTGGAACTACACTGTAGGGCATAAAATCAACTTTTCCTGATGCCAAATATGTAAAATAAGCCCAAGGGGCTCTTTTACTGATCTCCCAATGGAAGGAAACCTTCCTCCACTGCAAAACTAGCTCAGAAAGCACCCAATACAATCTTCCACTGTTGCACCCTGCAACTCAACACATCTCTCAATAGAAACTACGCTGTACCACAAGACTGAAGCTTGGTATGAAACCTGAATGTGGAAATGTAGTGCAAAAATCTTCCAAGAGGCCTGTCAAGGATAGAGATGGGATTCCCGATCAGGAATACCCAGTGCTAAACAACACTCAATCTCAGCGAAACAATAAGAGAAAGATATATGTCTAAACAGACAATATATTCAGAAATATAATATACCAATGCATAATGAATATGGCTTACATCCTCTTCCTTTTATAAGAAATGAGCTTCCAAACCCTAAGCCCCATCCATTAATGACATTACTTCCATACAATGTGTCTCCATCTAAAACTGCATTGTCCCTCATTGAATGCCACTCCTCCATGAAAGCGTTGTTGATTTGGTCAAAGTTGACCCAGTCCATATGCTCTAGCCCTTGTTCACGCCTTAGGGTGCTTTATTAAGCTAAAAAGATGATCCACTTTCACATGAGAAGTGGTTTTATTCCTAATAAAGAGATTTATGGGTCTCCCTACCCACTTATTCATCAAACAAGAAAGAAAAATTAGATTTTAATATTCCAATTAGTTGCATGCTAATTTAGGAATATTACAATCCTCCCTCCCAAATGTTACTTGTCCTCAAGCAACTGCAAGGATAGATCTGCAAAATATAGGGAACCTTCATCCCCATGTGAAGCTCCATCCTCCAAGCTATCATCCATATAAAATGAATCACCCTCCAAAATGGTAATTCATAGAAAAAATCCTCCCATGTGAGAGGATCCTCCCAAAGACATAAGTCAATCATATGGCTCCCTTCATAAGGAAACAAGTGATATGATGTAGCAACCATATAATGTCCCATGCTCCCCTTGAAGCATGAAGAAATGTGGGAAGTTTCATTCCCAATAGACACATCCAACCAATGTGTCATCCCTCCAATCATGTCCCCAACAATAATAAGAACACCATCAACATATGGGATCAAAACCAGTGATACATAAGCAATCAAATGCAATAATGGAGGTGGATCATAGTCCCACATGTGAAACCAGTGCAGTATATCTCCTGACTGCATCAGATAGTGATATGGTAAGTGGTTTTCCCACCACTTACTTGCTTCCCAAGTATTCTCACAATGGCTGAAAAAGGTGATAAACGTTTGGTGCTTTTGGAGTGCACCCACAGTGATACAATATTTCCCTCTATCCTCCAAGGGAGTGGCCATGTTCAAAAATGTTTATGGCCCAAAGCTGGCCATGTATTTTATATGGAAGAATACTCCTCCTTGGAGCAATGTCCTGCATATACATGGTATAGAAATGCAAATAATCATCAAATGAAACATCATGTACATAAGCATGTTCCTTACCAAAATTTCTGCTCATACAAATGGAATGGTCCATAGATAGATCCTCTCTCATTCCAAAAGAGGAAATAGGTGGTTGTGATAACTCCTTCATTGAGTTATGTGTCTCTCCCATCTCCACATGGTCCATGCATCTTTTCAAATGATGATATAGTTCCTCTTCAAAGCCTTCCCAAGTGTAGTTCTCCATGATAGTGTTGTAGGCTCTCATGGAATAAGTATGGCTGAAAATAAAATCTTCATGTGCTCTTTGTAACAACTTCTCCTTGAGCTTGGAGGCTCTAGATAATAATATCCTTATATGATAATAGATGACTTCATCTTGGACTGAATAGCCCTCTTCATGTAGCTGATCATCAAGTATCATGCATGTGAAAAGATCCTTGGAATAATCCACCAATAGCTAGGATTTCCAACATGGATCTATCCTCCATAATGATAGCGCTGATGATCTATCACAAAGAACATCTGGCATATGGTTTTCCTCCTCTTTCACATCTCCCATGCCAAAGGTACATATTGGAAGGTTGTTATCCTTCCCATGTTTCTCCTCCCACAACGCAAAATCTGAAATGAGAGTGGGTAATGATGATGTTGGGAGAATGTCTCCCTCCTCCTTGAGTCTACCCATGAATCTCAGCACTGTATAATGACCTCCCACTATTCCCACTCCTCCTGGATCTATGAGTTGTGAAACATGTTGAGATAACTCTTTGATTCTCTTCCAATCAGAGGGTCTCCCTGGTGGAATGCCTCCATGTAATGAAACATCAAGGCCTAGAGCAGGCTGTATGTGTGAGTGGACTAATTTTTCCCTCCCCTCACTGCACAAATCATCCTCCTGCTTCTGTGCATAAACCTCCTGAAAAGGATGGGTGTATATGTTCCTAATCATTAGGTGTTATCCCTCCTTCTCATATCTTCCTACCTCCTGCAAGATCTCACAGTCTAAGGGGTCTTTTTCAATTGTAATCAATCTATGTACACCCAACATATCATTGGCATCAAAAGTATTGATCACAAAGAAATGATCTATCATAGTGTGTGTCCCCAATATTGCATTCAATGTTGGAACACACTTCCTCCATTGTTTTGTCTCATTGCCTGTCAACATAGACACATGCTGCTTATGATCTTCATATGTAAGATCCTTTGGGACTTCTTGCAAAGATACAAGAGCTCCTATAGTTGAAGCAATTTCTTGATCTCCATCTCCAAATAGAAGTAGATCTCCTCCTGCTGTCACAGCGCTGGAGGATCTTTCCATCTCTTCCTCTTCCTTCTCCTCATCAATGGAGAATACCTCATCATTAAGAGATCCTTTGTCTTGATCTCCTTTTGAAAAAAGAATCCTCATGTCTTCTTCTTGAGAAGAAATTTCTTGCTGAAGTGGGGCCTTTGCCCTTGGCAAAGCATGTTGTAGATCTTCAACCCCCTCAACAATGTTCTGAAATAGAGTTGGTTTCATGGATCCTTCCAACTCATGCAAAGGTTCAGATTTCTTGGGTTTGGCTAGCTCACCCAAAGAAGTTACAATGTATCTCTGATCATCTTTTCACTAATATCCTAGTGAACTTTGCATAAGTAGATATATTTGCATTATTCAATGAAGAAGATTCAAATAACCTCCAGGCATAAGCCTTACCTTCAAGATGCAGCGCTGCTACTCTAATGGCTTCCTCTTCTGAAACTTGATGCAGATGGCAATATGTGTCTAGCTGTTTTACCCAAGCCTTGGTTGTGCTCTTGGGTGACCCATCAAAAGTAGGTAGAAAGAATCTACCCAAAGTGTGTTGCATGCACCCTCTTCTTCTATTGTAGTTACTGGGTCTTCTATCTTCTTTGATTTGACAAAACCCTTGGAAGCTTTGATGCTCGAATCTTCTAGACTGAGATTCATATTCTTGGAGATAGTCACCAAGAGTCTCCTCCTTCTTCTTCTCTTGCCAAGAATGTAGGCATGGTACCACATTGTAGATCTGATTGTGTGGCTAAATGATCACACCCATAATATGAAGAATTGAAGCTTTCTTCATGTGCAAATCTTCTTGAGAGACCTTCATGTCTTTCCCTCCTCATTCCCTTGATTTCTCTTTTAATCTCATGCATAGTTTGGAGAAGAAGTTCTGAAAACTTCTTTCCCTCCATTTCTCCAAATAATGGAGACTTGCCTTTGTCTCTTCTGTGAGTCTTCTCTTTTATATTAGAAGCTTCTTCTTATTCTAATAACATAGATGCAATGTCTTCACAGGCTGAGCCAAGATTATGCTCTAATACCACTGTAATATTCCCAAATGGGAAAAGCAAGAATATAGCTCATAATAATGGAAATAGCAGCAAGTATTAACACATTACATGTGATCCAAATGATATATCCATGGTATTATGTATAACAACAATAAATAATTACAAAACCTTGGGGATCAAGCCCCTCAAGATAGGCAAAAGAAGCCTCCAATGCCAAAATGCACCCAAAACATGTAATACACTGCTACAAAAAATACTGAAGCAAGCACAATGCAGTTTTAATGACTAATACTGCAGCTGGGACATATAAATAAATGAATTTGAAAAGATCATGCTCATACAAGGCCAAAAATGGAGATCTATGCTCCCATACAGTTTTCCTAGACAACCCAGGAAGGGTTTCCGGAAATATACAAAATATAAATGGTGGATATAAAGCCCTAGGGATGAAGATACACTGCAACTGAAGAACATAGAAGGAGGTGGCTGAATCTGATATAGATCTGAAATAACTCCTCCAAAGAACCCTCTCAATGAAGGGCTAATCCCTTCAATGGAAAGCAAACACTCCAAATGGAGCACTGAACTTGCCCCTGCAACAGCTCTCTAAAATAATGTAGATCTGGACTGGAACTGCACTGTAGGGGATAAAATTAACTTGGCCTGATGCCAAATATGTCAAATAAGCCCAAGGGGATCCTTTACTGATCTCCCAATGGAAGGAAACCTTCCTCCACTACAAAACTAGCTCAGAAAGCACCCAATACAATCTTCCATTGCTGCACCCTGCAACTCAGCACATCTCTCAACAGAAACTGTGATGTACTATAAGACTGAAACTTGGTCTGAAACTTGAATGTGGAAATGTAGTGCAAAGCTCTTCCAAGAGGCCTCTCAAGGATAGAGGTGGGATTCTCGATCAGGAACACCTAGTGCTAAACAACACTCAATCTCAGCTAAACAGAAAGAGAAAGATATATGTCTAAACATACCATATATTCAGAAATGTAATATACCAATGCATAATGAATATGGCTTCCATCCTCTTCCTTTTATAAGAAATGAGCTTCCAAACCCTAAGCCCCATCCATTAATGACACTACTTCCATACAATGTGTCTCCATCTAAAACTGCGTTGTCCCTCATTGAATGCCACTCCTCCATGACAACGTTGTTGATTTGGTCAAAGTTGACCCAATCCACATGACCTGTTCACACCTTAGGGTGCTTTATTAAGCTGAAAAGATGATCCACTTTCACATGAGAAGTGGTTTTATTCCTAATAAAGAGATTTATGGGTCTCCTTACCCACTTATTCATCAAACAAGAAAGCAAAATTAGATTTTAATATTCCAATTAGCTGCATTCTAATTTAGGAATATTACATTATTGTTGATGGTGAAAATGTGGGATGCCTCATTGCATTTCAGTCGTTCATATGTGAAGTTATCTATGATATGTGACTTGCACATCATTACAATTTTTGTTGATACAAAGCTTTATTTGCTAGACATTATCTATTTTGTTCATTTCCTTACTTGTTCTATGTTGTTGATATGAGGCATATCGATGGGATGATCTACTTTTTTGGAAATCATGCTCATCAATTCATGTAAAAATGGCCTTTATGTCATAAAAAATTGTTCAAATAATAGAGGGGAATGGAGGTTGTTATGAATAAAATAATATAAATAATATAACCAATAAATAATGATTAGTTAATTATTAATTAGTACTAAAGATGTATGTCTTATAAGACATGACCTTTCGAGAAGAGGTTGCTTACTTATATAAGCAGGCCTTATTTGTAACATTCATTCCTCGTACATTTTAATATAATATTTGTATCCTTAATGGATATTTTCATATTCCAAGTCTTCTGGAGTATTTAACGAGAAGTACGAACTTTGTTCACTTCAGAGGTCATATTCAAACATAAAAAATTACATAGATAATACCAACTTAGCAATGGAATCTACTAGCAAGTATGAAAAACCAGTGAGAACATGTAATATTCCGAATAGAAATAAACAACAATATAAAGCAACATAAACAAGCATCTACAAAAAATAGAGAGACATCACATAAACAATGAAAATATGGAGGAATGCTGAGCCATTTTAATATATAACTGAAAGATACAATGATTACAAAGGTGATCAGAATGATGGCACCTTGGATTGCACAAGGAAAGCTGGAAATACTCTCAAAGATGCTCAAGGAATGGTTGCTCTGTAAAGGACTAGAACACTTCAGATCAGCCATGGGTAGGAGGACAAAACTAATGGGGCATATGGCAATAGGTCTCATGGTGGGCACAAGTCAGATAGGGATGACATGGTCCGAGATGGCAGGATCTTGGATACTTCGAATAGGAGAAGTGATGGACCCAGGTTCTATTCTAGTTCTGGTTCTGAAAAGCACTATGATCATCATCGTTATCATCCTTACAGGAGGAGTGACAAGGGATATTTTCTAGATGAGTTCAAAAAGGATAAGCCACCTACCTTTGATGGAGATTTGAAGAAGTCAGAGGATGCATAAACATGGTTACTTGGAATGAAGAAATTATATGAGATGCATGAGTACATAGAGAATATGAAGGCCATAATAGCTATCTTCAGCCTCAAAGGGAAATCAGACATCTAGTTGGAAGATATGAAGCGGGTTAGAGACATCATGACAGAAGAGTTGAGTTGGCATGAATTCAAGAGACTATTCAGGAAGATATACTTGTCAGAAAGGTACTATGACAACAAAGCCAAGGAATTATATGAGCTAAAGATGGGATCGATGACAGATCAGGAGTACACAATCAAGTTTCTGGAGTTATTGAGGTATGCACCGTATCTTAAGTATGAGAAGGCCAAATTTCAAAGATTTGTCAGTGGATTGCCATTAGCATTTAGAGATCGGATTGAGTATGATGAGCCTCGGTCGCTTGACAAAGTTATTGGGAAATTTAAGCATTGTTATGAGCATTCAAAGCAAAAGACATAATCTCAACAAGGTTGGAAAGGGAAAGACAAAGCTAAAGGCAAATGACAACATAAAATAACAAGGCCTCGGGATGCAGGTGAGAAATAAAATGTTGCACCTTGCAATAGTGCCATTAGAATTTTGAGGTCTAAAATGGGCCTCCTAAGAAAAATGTACAACCAAAATAAACCTTATAAGAACCAATAGGATTCAAGATGATGATGTCAACCATGGGGGATGATTCACCATTTTTTAAATAAAAGGGTAAAAATATTAAAAAATAATAAAATAATAAAACTACTTTTTCAACTCGTATTTTCAACTTATCTCCCAAACTTTTTACTCAAATTTCGAGTGGGAGTACTCATTGGATGAAAAATTTAATTCCTCATCCAAGGAGTACCCATGTTGCATACTTTCGATGAACTCTACTACACGAAAAATGAGAAATACATAAAAAACGTGATTATAATCACGTTTTTTTATGTATTTCTCATTTTTCGTGTAGTAGGACCCATCAAAAGTATGTAACATGGGTATTCCTTGGATGAGGAATTAAATTTCACATCCAACGAGTACTCCCGCTCGAAATTTGAGTAAAAACTTTGGGAGATAAGTTGAAAATATGAGTTGAAAAAGTAGTTTTTTCATTTTTCCCAAAATTGGATGATGTCATCAAATCTTATTTGATTTTTTCCACTATTATTTTATAAATTCCTTTAGAGGCCCATTTTAGACCTCAAAATTCCCTAATGGTGGTCACAACATGCTGTTGAACCCTTAGTTAAACTGAGGGGGGGGGGTGTGGGGGGTGGGTGAATCAGTTTAATACATTCATGGACTTTTAAAATTTCCTTTAAACTTATTTACACCATTTCATGATCAAATTATTATATAATGAAACAACAATCTTAATATGTGAGCAGCAAGTATTAATCAGATTAAATATAGAACATCAACACATAATCATCATGCACATGGACAACAGATATAAGTGGAAACCCATAAGGGGGAAAACCACATCTTATTATTGTTGTGATGAAAAGGCAAGCTCCAACTCCCTCTCACCATTGATTTTATATAGGCTCCAACCTACAAGAGCTACTACCTCAAATTTTGCAAGCTACAACTTGCAAGGAAGCTCCAACTCCCATCTATTTTCTACAGGCTACAACCCAAAGGAGGCTCCTACCTCAACCAACTACAACTGCAAATCTATCAAGCTACAACTTGAAATGGAAGCACCAACTCCCATGTATTTTCTGTAGGCTACAACCCACAGGAGGCTCATACCTCAACCAACTACAACTAGACATCTATCAAGCTACAACTTGGTATGGAAGCACCAACTTCCTCACACTACAATAAAATCATATGCTGATTTACCTGGATATCAGATCTGTTTTACCCCTTCACTGCTGCCCTTCCAGCCTTCAAATCTGCGTCATATTAGCTTTGGATCTTCACAGCTTCTCTATCTGCTCTCTCACGTTCTTCCACTTTCTAACCTCTCTATGCATATTACAATAACATCATTTATAGAGATCACTTCATGGTTGTTTGCATTCTATATGGGAATATGAAGTGAACAAGCATGACTCTTGCCTTCCACCCATTCATTTCCTCACTTATCATATTCATGATGTTACAAATATATACAATTATTACAGTATCAAATGGAGTTTTGCTTTGCCTACGGAGACTTGCCTTTGCATCACAAACAATATATAATAAATAATACATTTACAGTTACAATCAATTATTTTACTCAACCCTTTCAGTTTCTTAGCTTTTCTGTGTGTTTGTCCTCTTCTGCTTGATGTCCTTTTGTCTTTTATGTTTCTGCAGTTATATTTCAACTATGCTACATAACTGCCCGTTTTGCTGACTTGACCCATGTTGTTGCACTGTTTTGTACGAGGTCGGGCCTTTTTAATTACCCGAGCCTTTTCTTTCTATGATCACCCTTTTCTTTTGTTACCTGAGTCTTTTCTTCCATGTTCAGCCTTTTCGTTTGACTCATTGCCGCAACATTGTTTTTCACGAGCTCCTGGTCCTTTTTTATGAGTTCAGGTCTTTTCTTTGTGACCTGTGGAGTATGGTCCACATAACTCTCCTTTTATACACAGCGGAATACAAATATGGAGTTAATTACAACCTACATACATTAGTGATCAAACAATGCATACAATTTAGACCAGACTGCACATAAACCCAAATCACGTGCAGACATGCGGAACTTCCCACTGGAGGGTCCCACTATACCTTGAACCAATCACAACTCATCGCAAATAATTTCCCACAAGTTTCCCACTCTACAGATAACGATAAACTATAAACCATGTGAAGTGCGCTATTGTGCAGTGCTGACACGTGGACTCCCTTCATCGCATCACGTCATTCAATCCTTACCAAATCGCACCCAAAACAACATACCTTGTGATGTCTTAAAGTTAAACCTTAAAGTTGTTGATGTTCGATTTTGCGATCCACCGTCTGCCATTGATTTGCTACACGATCTAATGGTCCTCACCGTTTGCAGTGCTGACACATGGACTCCCTTCATCGTATCATGTCCTTCGATCCTTACCGCATCACAACCAAAACAACATAACTTGTGATGTCTTGAAGTTAAACCTTAAAGTTGCCGATGTGTGATTTTGCGATCCACAGTCTGTCGTTGATCTGCTACACGATCCAATGGTCCTTACGTTCTCCCTCCATCTCATCGTATCTTATATTGTTTGACTTGTGAAGTCATCACATCCATTCATCTCTCACCTTCGGATTTGCAATCTACACGACCGTCCGCTCGCCTTCACGTGACTCTTCTTTGCCTCTTCTGCCTACTTTGATCTCTGCCGTCAATTCTTAACCCTCGATTCTGCGATCTGATCCTCTCGATTCCTTCTTAATAATTCTTCTAAGTGTTCTGTCTTTATATGATTTTTGTTTGTTTATACTATTGCCGCTCTGCAACACCATTTCCTCCATGCTACTCCTCCTGAGCTTGTTCCTAAGCTTGTCTTTTTTGTTGAATCTCATCCCGAGTTATCACACTCGACATACACATTTTCATACTGATTAAAGCTAGAATTCAGAATTTATTCCTTTCAACCTCCACATAAGTATATCTTCTTAAAATTTAGCTTTGGCTAATGCTCTCTTTGCAAAGCCTTCTCTTCCTGTAGAGCCCTCTCTGTCTCTCGGCTCTCACCTCTCTCTCTTGGCCTAATCATCTTTGTTTAATTGGCCTCTTCCTCTCGGCTCTTGCCTCTTCCTGCTTCTGCTATGTGTAAGATCTCCGGTCCTCGCTGTGTCTTGCAAATCTGATTGACTTATGTTGTGTGCTGAAGAAATTCACTTTGTCCCCTTTTTAAAAGAGCTGAAATCTCCTGAGCTTTTTCTTTTATATTTTTTTATTCACTTCGTTTTGAGATTCTTACACTTGCTGCACGCCTTTGATGCTTCTCTACTACCTTAGCTACTTCTCTGCTACCTTTGCTACCTCTATTGACTTTGTTGCCTCTCTTCTTCCTTTGACGCCTCTGTTGCCTTTGCTGGTTTTGATGCATTCGCTGCTTCTCTGCTGCATTCGCTGCCTCTGCTTCATTTTCTGCCTCTGCTGCCTTTGTTGCCTTTGTTGATAGTCTAATGTTTCTCCTTGCCTATCTGCTACTCCTCTGCCTCTCTTTTATACTTTCTTACTACATTGTTGCCTGATCTGCTCCTTTGCCTTAATGATAGTTCAGGTGCTGCTCCTTTGTGCTCCTTTGCCATCAATGACAATATTTCCAACAGTCTCCCCCTTTGGCATTGATGGAAACACATCTACCAATACTCCAATACCTCCTCCACGACTTCCTCCCCATTTCATTCTGAGAAGTGTCTTATCTTTCTTCCTTTGCTTTCTTTTCAGAAGATCCTTTCTTCTTTTGCTTACTTTTCCTCCCCCTTTGACATCAATGGAAAAGGGTTGCACATTTCACAATGTAGATTCTATCTTTGCATTTCCTCTCTCTGAGTTGCGTTTAGGCTTTCTTCTTCTGACTTTATACCTTTTTGCTCCAGACTGGTGTACCAGAGTTGTTGGGAGAACACTTTGAGAATCATTGAACTTGTATGTATATACACAGTAAGTTGATACCATCCCAAAGCATAGACTCCTTGCACTTGTATAAAGCTGAAAGTGATGATAAGAACACTTCATAGAAAAAACTGTACCAGACTTATATAATCAGAGATGCATCATTGGAATAATACTAAAATACTGAGAATGCTCCATACCACATATAAAGTCTGCTCCAAATATACTTCAATCCATATTATGATCTTCATCTAAGATACATATCTGTAGTACAAATCTATTCAAATATGATGATGCCAATATATCTTTTATAGTTGTGGTTCACCTTTACTGCCTGTTGTTGGAGATATGTGCTAGACTACTGACATGGATATTACACTAACAGCCGAAAGGCCCTTGATACTGATGTGAACACTAAATCACACAGGAACTTACAACTTATTGTAAGATTAGACAACATCTTTCAATCTAAGAGACCAAATGACTTTAATATTGTACATAGTCCTTTCAAAAACAAACCCTTGAGGCTAGATACATTCAATACATTGGTCAGTCTCACTTATCAACTATGCAGTTTTTATTTATGACATAAGGGGGGATGTATGTCAATGATCAACCTTTCTCCAATGGTGAAATACCAACAATTCCTTTCTGCTGAAGTAGGCTTTAGATGAATCAATACAAGACTCTTGAGCTTCAAATGTAAGATTAACACAACTAGTCCTTCATACTTCAGATACTTTAACTACTCTATCATAATGATCTTCAACAAAACATCTTCAATTTGTTTAATTGAAATCTCAGCAAATAGACTTCATATAGTTTTATGAATGATTTGAAGAAAGAAGCCTTGAAGATATATCTGTACTAACTTGAGGAAGGCATGCAATTATATCTAGAATTAGATACTGCTTCAATGCTCAATATAATACTTCAAAGATAATTATCCTTTAACACTTTTATTGACCTTTTCATGCTTTAATAATGCAGCTCGACATTCTCCAATATTTACTCTCAGAAAATACTTTGCAATAATCAGAGCAACCAGAGCTTAATTCACATATACTATAATGTTGATAATGTTGGGAATACTCCCTTGATGTACTTCTACCATAATACTCTGATCCTGAGGACCTGTACCATACCACTGCTCCACTGATGACACTTGGTATTCTGCTGATAAGCAAGCTGCTTTTCCCAAACACCAATTGATACTAATTTGATAATTCATGCAGTAATTTCACTTCAACTCACACATACACCCATAGTTAAGATAGCTTTCATAGTTTCTATTATTGAGCTCTTCACTGTTCTCAACAACAATAATCAATATACTGAATCTGATCCTGGCATCATTAACCTTTTGCTTATTCTGTCATTCTGTTTTAAAGGAATGTCACTGCATATTCCTTTCTAGGACTGCTCTAGAATCATTGCTGCTCTATATACAATTCAACTATTCTAACATAATGATCTTTATTGGGAATCTAAAATGGCAGACCACTCATAGTATTATCACTCATTTAACTGCTTTCCTCCAAGGGGACCTTCTATTGATGAATGATGTAATGATATAATGATAATAAACATTTCTCTTACTCATCCTTCTTGATTTTGTTTCATTGATAAAACTTGCAGTGAGATGCACAATGTGACCATCCTCTATGGATCTTCCCAGTTCTATAGCTCAAAACTTTTTCTTTTTCTTTTTTTTGATTTTAACCATCCATCACTTAGTGTGTTGTTGTCTTCTTAGCTTATATGTTCATGGCTGATGTTCCCTCTATCACCATGGCTGCTTGATGCCTTCTCTTCTTCCATCAACCTGTTGGCTATTGAATGCTTAAGGTATCCTTCTTCCTCTATAGTTCTCTGTCAGAGGAATTGTCCTTTCCCTTCCTAAAATTTTAGTTGTTCTTATTCCAAGGAGCTCTTCTTAGACTATTTTATGGGGACCTTTTATGAACTGCTCTCCCCCCCGGGATGTTGCTTCTTATCTATTGTTGGCTGGATATTTTTGTTTCTTCCTAGAGCATCTCCCTTGAGACTATGATGAATTCATTATTTTATTGAAGTAACAGGCTCCCCCTTTCTCTTTTTCTTCTATGCTTTATTGGGGTTCTTCATAATGTCTGCACTTCTTTTTGATTCATAGTTTGGTCTAATTTGATTGGATTCCATCATTTGTCTAGAGTTCTTTAATGTATATGGTAGTTTACAGTCTTTTGTTTTGTGACCAAGCTTGAGGCATACATAACATCTTATTTTACCAAGGTATGTTTGAACTGATGTATAATATTTTATGCTCCCTTTTGAGCATAATTTACATTCAACAAGTTTATGTCCAAAATCAATGCATGCGTGACAGTAGCCATGGAAATAATTTGTGTACCTGGTGATAGATTGTCTTCTCCATTTCTTTGCTTGAGGTATTATTTTCAGTGGCTGCGTCTTTAGTTGGTTGGACTAGATTTTCTTTGTCTTACAGTATGCCGCATTATCTCCAGGTTTGTGGCAGTCAAAACAAGTGATACTTCTCACAAGAGGAAGGAACCTCCTTCGACATCTTCCGAATTTTTTCAATTCATCCTTAGGAGCGTATGAGCCTTTAGCAGTAGACTATTTCATCCTCTCATTCTCTGCCCTTTCATGTTGTTGCTTGTTTCTGTTTGTTTCTTTACAAATCATGTTCTTGTTGGCTTCTACTTCTGTAGGAATCTTTTGAGCTGCTTCATTATCCTTTACAACTTTTACAAAAATGATATTCTTGTTATCTTCTACCTTGGACTTACTGGTTTCTCCTTCATAACCTATCCTAGCCTTTATGAGAGGAGACCTTTGAGCATTTAAAATCTCGTCCAAATGTCTAGAGCTTTTCATTTGTGGAATATTCGTAATTAGTTCAATTTGGGCCTTCTCTGATTTCATCCTCAGGCTTACCACCTCTTCTTACAATCTTCCACATTCCAAACTTTTCTCTATCATTTACTGCAGTAGAGTGTCTTCTACTTTCCGTGCTTCTTCAAGTTGTGCCTTCAGGCCAACAATTTCTTCCTTATCTTCATATTATCTCTCATCACATATTTGCACCAATTTCTTAAGGTTTTTGTTTTCATTCTTCAATCTTTCTATTTCAGTTAAGGATGTGTGAAGTTTGTTTTTTTCCTCAACTGTAATTTCTTCATGGTACTCACATCCATTCACCTTAGCAGGTATCTCATTTGATTGACATTTTTCCTTTTGAAAGGAATTTTTCTTCTTCTTTTGGTTTATCTTCTCCTTCTTGATAATGCATCCACTAGTGTCTCCTTCATGCATGATATTCAATCTATTCTAGATTCCTTTGCAGAGGTTAAATCCATTATTAAATCAAGATCCTTGTTATGAATACTGTTATATATCACACATTTTGCCTTGGAAGTCCATTGTGTTCTTGCAAAGAGGGAGAGTCTGTGTAGTAACCATCACATACAAGCTTCCATACCTCAAGTTCATAAGCCAATAAATCTATTTTAACCTTATCTCTCTATTCAGGAAAGTTTGTTGTATTTAACATAGGTACATTTTCATAGTCCAATATCTCCTTCAAGCTATTAGGCTTACATCAAAGGAACTGGCTCCGATACGAATTATTGAACCCTTAGTTAAACTGAGGGGGGGGGGGGTGAATCAGTTTAATACATTCATGGACTTTTAAAACTTTCCTTTAAACTTATTTACACCTTCATTTCATGATCAAATTATTATATAATGAAACAACAATCTTAATATTTCAGCAAGAAGTATTAAGCAAATTAAATACAAAACATTAACACATAATCAACATGCACATGGACAACAGATATAATTGGAAACCCATAAGGGAGAAAACCACATCTTATTATTGTTGTGATGCAAAGCAAGCTCCAACTCCCTCTGTTACACAGTATTTTGTCACTGTCCCTGCGATCCCCATCTCGAACATTGGAGGACCATTTCAGTGACTTCTGTGTACTGTCATACCTTGCCATAAGTGTCATTGCACCCCTTGGCATGTCAAGAACATTTCCTCTATTGATCACTCCTCTAGCAGACTCTCAAAAACACGTGTTTATGGGTCGGCGTTGGTAGGAAGTTATGGCCTCGCACCCATAGAGAAATTAACATTGGACCCCGCACCCATTGGCGCTCTGTCTCAATGTCTCACCTGCGCCAGCTGTTTTTGGGATGTTTTTTAAAATAGAAGCGACGTTTCCATTCCTAACTACTTCGTGAACAAAGTCATTATGGTTTGTTCAACTGAACAATGTCGAAATCCACCCTTTGGCTTCTTGTTTCCTACATTTGTGCAACTCCCAAAAGGGATAATGCCTCTCTTCCACCTTATGATGGATCCCAAACCACCCTCTCCTCTCCTATAAATACTTCCTTCTCACATGGTTTTAGCTAGCTGAACAGTCCTTACTATAGCTGGTTTGAAGAATTAGGCAGAGACGAATCCATTGTCAAGAGAGAGTTTAGGCCATTGCCTCATCAAGTCCAATCCCCAACGAATGTTTGAGACACACCGGACCGAACCAAGCCTAAGGAAGCGCAATGTCAAGGAATTAAGGTTGTAAACTTATTTTCTCTATCATTAATACATGACTGGTTTTTGGTTCCAATTTAGTGTTCGATCATATGAAAAATGTTTGATTCTCCTTGACCAATTGAATCACTGTAAATGAAAATATGTTTTCGTATGTCAAATCTTGTGTAGGCATCAAGTTAATCAAAATTTTCACTCATGACATTTTAGTACTCCCTTTGTGAGGCCTACAACATCAAAGTTCCTAAAGTCAAGCCTTGAAATTAAGAGAAAAGCTCATAAAAGTCTTAAAAACACTTGTACCACACTCTCTTAACATTGCCTGCAGTGCCATACTTTCTTACGCGCTTGATTGAACCCGTATAAGGAAGCTGCAATGTCAAGGCATTAAGGTTGTAAATTCCTTTTCTCTACTTATTAATATATGACTGGATTTTGGTTCCAATTTTGCGTTTAATATGTTTAATTATATGAAAAATGTTTGATTCTCTTTGACCTATCAAGTAGTTTAAATGAAATTATGTTTTCGTATGCTGTCAATTTTCACTTGATCTTCGTGCAGGTACACCAACTTTATCACTGAAGAATTGCGTTGAGAGAAGACGAAGATCAATGGATCACTGTTGTAAGCTACGACAAGAGTGTTGGACCAAGGTAGGTCATATATCCTGACTTGTTCTTCGTTTATAAACTAGGAGTCTGAAGACTAGCATGTTCCCTTGTTGCTATACCTACCCTAGGGCTAGATGGATTGCCTCTGTTCGCAAAGGGGATTTACCTGCACAACAACGACTGCTGCCATTAAGGGAGAAGTTGAAAAACTTCTCAAAGTTGGTTTCATTTATCTGATTCCCTTGACGGAATGGGTTTCTAATATTTTCCCTGTGGATAAGAAGCAGGGTACTATTCGTGTCTATGTTGATTACCGTGATATCAACCGCGCTTGCCCTAAGGATAACTATCCCACTCCTTTTATTGACCAGATCATTGATGAATGTGCTAGGAGTGAGATATTTTCTCTTATGGATGGGTTTTCTAGGTACAACCAGATCAATATTCTTCCAGTCGATTAGCACAAGACCGCCTTTATCTGTCCTTGGGGTACCTTCACCTACAAGAAACTCCCTTTTGGCCTTAAGAATGTTGGGGCTACATTTCAAAGAGAATTTTCATACACTTTCCATGATATCAAGCGCATTGTTCAACCTTACCTGGATGACCTTCCGACTCATTCTGCTAAGCGTCATGACCATCCTAATCATCTCCGTCATATATTTCTTCGTTGTAGACGCTATAACATTCGGCTCAATCTGCGTAAGAGTGTCTTCTGCATTGATTCCGATCGACTCTTAGGTTTTATCATCTCGATCCACTCAAAGTCAAAGCTATTGTTAATCTCCCCTCCCCTTAATATTTACATCAGTTGTAGAGCCTGCAAAGGAAAGCTAATTTCCTGTGCTGTTTTATACCAAACTATGTAGAAGTAGCCAAAGGATTCATGCGCTTACTTAAGCAGGGTGTCCCGTTCCTCTGGGACAATAACGCCCAAAAATCCTTCGATGCACTGAAGACATTTCTTATCAATTATCCTTTGTTGTGTACTCCCAATTATCATCACAACTACTCCCTCTATTTGGCTATCGCATTTAGCACTATTGCCATGGTTCTAGTGCAAGACGACGATGATTGTGACGAGCATGTCATTTATTATTTGAGTTGCATTCTTCTTGATACTGAAACATGTTACGCACATGTCGAGAAATTGGCGTTGGCTGTTGTTCAAGCCATCCAACGTTTTTTCCATTATATTCTACTGTGCACAGTAACTGTGATTTCTGATTGCAACCCCATGAACTACATATTGGCTCGTCAATTGCTGGGGGGGCAATACTCAAAGTGGATTGTTATCCTCCAAGAGTTCGATTTGGAGTTCACTACCGCCAAATCGAAGAAATCATTGGCTTTTGTCGATTTGATTTGCTCTCTCCCTTCTGATTCTGCTCCATCTGGTTCCGAGGAACGCATTCTGAATGACACCCTTTTTCTCATTATCACCCTCGATCCTTGGTACAGTGATATCATCGTATATCTTTAGACTTCCACCTTTCGATCTGAGTTGACGAAGGATGCTCGTCGGCCCATTCGCCATCATTTGCAACCTTATCGCATATTCAGAGATACTCTCTACCGTATTGGAGCTGATTCTGTTCTCCACTGGTGTTTGACTTTCGAGGAGGATGAGAAAGTCCTCAATGACTACCATTCTGGCGCATGTGGTGATCACATATCTGGATATGCTACCGCATAAAATATTCTTCGCGCTGGATACTTCTGGCCTACCATCTTTAAATACTGCATCGTTGTTGTCCACAAGTGTCACTATTTCCAAATCTACCAACGCAAGATGTGTACGCCACTCGCACCCCTCCATCCTGTCATTACCTTTGGTTCCTTTGTGAAGTGGGGCATCGATTTTATGATGTGTAACCCTCACTCAGCCGGGGGCATGCTTATATTATCATAGCCATTGACTACTTCATTAAATAGGCCGAAGCAATGCCTACATTCACAGCTGACGGTACGGCAGCCGCACAATTTCTGTTCAATCATGTCATTGATAGGTTTGGTGTCCCTCAAGCCATTATTACCGATCATGGTTCTCATTTTTGTCATTATATGATGGCTAAGTTTAATTCCAAGTTGGGTCTGCGTCACGACAGCTCATCGCCATACTACCCTCAGGCCAATGTCCAGGTTGAAATTGTGAACAAAGTTCTAGTCACTATGCTTTAGCGTACGATTGGGATGCACAAATCCAACTGGAATCTCATGTTGTTTTCATCTCTCTGGGCCTACCAAACCTCGGTAAAGGATGCAACCGGATTCACTCCATTCCAACTTGTTTATGGTCTAGAATCTACCCTTCTGATTGAATGCAAAATCCCTTCTGTCAAGATAGCTATTGAATTGCTGCCTAACACCTCACTGGAAGAAGAGCGTCTTCTCTATTTAGAGAGGCTTGATGAAACTCGTCGCTTTGCTGCTCTTGTCATAGAAGCACAGAAAAAGTGGGTCAAAGCTCATTTTGACCAGTCGGTTTCCCCTCGTACCTTTGTAGAAGGATACCTCGTCCTCTTATACAACCAAGCTCATGATAAGCTGGGGCAGGAAAATTTGAACCCATGTGGCATGGGCCCTATATCATTAAGTGCGTTTTGTAGAACGAGGCTTATGAGCTAATTGACTATGAAGGTTATCCTTTGGATCAACCTAGAAATGGGCTATATCTCAAAAAATACTATGCATGAGTTTCCTCATGCGCGTTCTTGTGTACATAGGTGTGTTTTTCATTTTGTACATTTTTGGCTTTTTGTGCTTTGTGAGAAGTTTTTCCTGCTTATTATGTTGTTGCTTATTATGCAGATGTTTGCTACTCCTTATGTTGGTTTCGCGGATGGTGCCTCCCGCAATACCCAAAACCTTTCTTCTGCAACCTGGATGATTTATAACCCTGATGGTGAGTTGACAGACCTTCAAGATATTTGTCTAGGACGAAAAACGAACAATGTCGCTGAGTATAGTGTCGTTATTGAAATCTTAACCGAGGCCATTTCTCTGGACATTCGTGCATTAATTGTTAACTTAGACTCTCAGCTTGTTGTTCTTCAGCTTATGGGCATTATTCTGTTAGAAATCCTAAAATATTGAGGTTGTATTTACGTGTTCATTTATTAGAAAGGAATTTTGATTACATCACATATCAGCATATTCCTAGACGGATGAACGCGTTAACTGATGCAGTAGCCAATATTGTGTTAGATAGACATTTGCGTAATTTGTAAAAGCACCATCATCACATAATAAGACTTATACAGGAAAATAGTCATATATATATATCGAGTGTTTGCATCCACATGCATCATAAGTTCAAAAAATATGTGTGTTTTGGTTACATCCTGAGACATCATGTCTCTAAAAAAATATGTAGAAATAAAAGCCTAGGCATCTAATCAGTGTGATGCTCATGGTAGCATGTCACTGCACAGACAAGCCGCCTCAATAAGCGGTGAACACAGTTAGACACCCCCGCAGTGTGCCTTTGGTATGCGAGGAACATCGTCGAATCTCGCATAATCAGGTATTCTATTGGTGAGTCCCTCCAGGTTGCGCACGATTTCCTCCTCCTCGCTTCCCTCGCCATGAGGGGCCGCCTCAAAATCACGCGGAACTCTCCATGCTATTGGAGACATTCCTGCAGATCTTTCTAGGCCAACATTTGCAAAACATGGATAAACGTCAGAACACATATGATAAAAAAATCATAATACTCATAAAAATAAAAAGATGAGTCTTACCCAATGCTTCATCCCAATCCTCTCCCTCCGAGAGTGGAAGGTCTGGATCTCCCGTATAGTCAGTACCAGTATAAGGCCAGTCCTCCATGACAATGAGTTGTCAACGGAGCCAGTCAAAAAATTCTGGTCTCCACGACATCTGTTGACTTCCTCCTGCTTTAGGCATCAATGCCGCCCAACGGACCGTCCGTGGCTCTTAGGCTAGTGGTGTTGGGACTATTACCTCCTGGTGCTGGAATATTAGTAACCGTTCCAAGATGAACGGTACCAAGATGGACCCATAACCAAACTACTTTAGCTTGTCATTCTTGCATTTCGTCAGGTGGCGTTTTAGATTGATTTGTTACGGCCTTTGCCCAGTTGTAAAGAGTTGGGGCCATACAATCTATGGAAAGTAGTAACTGTGTTTTTGTGACCTCATGTGGAGCTTGAGACCCCACAGCTCGAGTAATGGTATGCAACACTACCTTTAGTTCCAAATCGGGAATGATTCGAATGTCAACTTTCCCTCTCTTTAATCCTTTTCTTGCCCCTCGACAGACCTTGTCTATCAGCATGCTCATGTTTTCCATCATGGGTTAGGTGCCTGTCGGGATTGGTGCTGCTCCCCTCCTTGATAATCCAGTAATGAAGTATATGTCAGAGACATCAATCTCTAACTCCTGATTATGAATCACAAATATTTCTCGATCTATGTCCCATACGTTGATCAAATACTGTAGCAACTTCGGTTGAGCTCGAAGACATGGTGCCATGAAGAATTTTAGAAGCCCGGAGTTTCGTAGAGCTTCCATGCATCTCTCGTTGTCCATGGCAATCTCGTCTTCTTCCCTGTGTTCTCTTTCCTTCCATTTGATCACCATTTTTCTTTCACACACCTGCAAAAACATAATAGGGGCTTTCATTAGTCAAAAAATTCACTTTTGAAAGGTTTAAAACGGGCCAATTAGTAGCATTTTCAAGTAAAATTAGTGGTCGCGGTTGGCGCACCCACGTTGAGTTTCTAGGTGGGTTGGTGCGAGTCTGTGCCCGGAACCCTCACCGACTGCCATGCCCTAGTTTGAACAAAATCCCCCCACAAATGTGAAAAATGGAAATGAAGGCAATGAAAAATAAATCAAAATGAAGGCAATGATACAAGCTCTTACCTGAAGAAGATGGATTCGCGATTGGTCTCCTGGATTGTCCATTGCCAGCTCCCCAAGATCACAGTGAAAAAGGGTAAAAATGCTCACAAGAGGTAAAACGTGAAAAGTAATTTATTTTGACCAATTTTGTTGTTTTATAAACTTTTTGAAACCCTAATTAGGTTTTTGAGCACATTTTTTTATTATTTTAATATTTTATCTCAAAAAATGGGCTTTACATGCGTTTCTTGTGCAACAACAGGTCCTCAACCAGTGATGATGAAGCAACGAGTTGTATTTTATTACTTTTTCGGACTCGGTAAAAACACAAAAAAGTCACCCCCTGGAGTCATCTTTCAGCTCTTTTCTGACTCCCAAAAAATGAAAAGATTGTTGAGACTCTTATCATTTTGAACTCGTTAAAGGCTACGAAATGAAATCTGCTCAGTATACTTTTACCCCTTTTTCAGGTTGGGATAGATTATTTATGAAAAAGGAATACCTTAGCCTATCGTGACTAAGAGATTCTCTCAGAAACAGTTTTCTACCTTTTCAGATCTGTGAGAGTACCTATGAAAAAGGACTTGCTGGAGTTTTCTTTTCCGCTTATTTTCAAAATCTCTAAACATGAAAAGATGTTGAGTTCTTCCTTTTTCAGACTCGTTAAAATCTAAATGACATCGGAAATCCTCACCATGATGTAACCGAGTTCCTCCTTCCTAGGGCTCGTAAAATGTACTAGGATGGATTTGTCCAAAGGAACAACTTATATGACAAGCATATACTATCCCCTTCAAGCTTGTTTCCAAAAATAATTGGGGTAATCGCCATAAATTGTGGGGAAAATGGAACCAGTTCTCAGTCATGTCAGCAGTATGTCGCTCTTGAACATGACACTTGTCTGCAATTCGTGTCAGGTTGGGGACATCCCATTTCGTCATTTTTTCTCCATGGGTTTGGGTTATCTGCTTTTGACCTCTCATTTTCTCTTCACCACATCATCATGACCTCAGATCCCTTGATGTCAAATACTGCCAAATTCCGAAGTCGTGTCGTCAATATGTTCAAAAGAGGTTTCCTTCTGTATTTTTCAACCTCTGATCCTCTGTTTGGTCCTGATTTACTATCATCTTATTCCTCTGTCTTGTGTCGATGATGTGGGAAACATTATGGCCCTCCTTCGACCAGGTCACTTCTTGTCAACTTCAACTCATTATCCAGGACAATGATCTAGAGACTCCCTTTCGGTACCTTAGAGCTTTCATGCCTCAATGGCAATTTCTTCACATTCGATGATCGATCCTCATCACTGGCCTTCGATCGAGTGATTTCACGGTTGTTCGAATCTAGCTCACTCTTCACATTCCACGAATTGTACTAGTTGTACCTTGAGATCCATTGTCCTTATTGGTGGTTTCTCTTGCGCCTGTTTACAAATTTCATCATTGGATGGTAATCAGGCAATTTTCTTGCATGCTCATCTTCAACTCATTCATTCGCATGCTTGAATTTGTACTTGTTCGGGTTGAGATGGAGCACAAGACCCTGGGTTTTGTCGGATAAAATCCAAGCTGCGGGAAATTTTTGGTTTATCATGAATATATGCATGAATCTTTTGATTGGATGGCTACGACCATCCCTGAGTCTATTTAATGATATTTCTTGATGGATGGTTGCATCCATACCTCAGATCTTATTTTTATATGTACACTATTATGGATGTTTGCGCTGATGCCACATATTCATGTATCATAGATATCAATTGTACTTGTTCTTGTAGGTATTCCGACGACGGTGTTTGGTTTGGGCATGTTCTCATAAGGCATTTCACCCCTCCCTCTCTCTCGGACCTCATGCTTAAGGGCGCATCTATTACACAGTGTTTTGTCACCGTCCCTGCAATCCCCATCCCGAACATTGGAGGACCATTTCAGTGACTTATATGTATTTTCATACCTTGCCATAAGTGTCATTTCACCCCTTGGCATGTCAAGAACATTTCCTCTATTGATCACTCCTCCAGCAAATTTTCAAAAACATGTGTTTCTGGGTCGGCGCTAGTAGGCAGTTATGGCCTCACACCCATAGAGAAATTAAAACTGGACCCCGCGCCCATTGACGCTCTGTCTTAGTGTCTCACTCGTGTCGATTTGTTTTTGGAATAATTTTTTTTTTATATAGAAGAAAAGTTTCCATTCCTAACTACTTCGTGAGCAGAGTCATCATGGTCTGTTTGACTGAATAACGTCGAAATCCTCCCTTTGGCTTCTTGTTTCCTACATTTGTTCAACTCCCCAAATGGATAAGGCCTCTCTTCCACCTTATGAGGGATCCAAAACCACCCTCTCCTCTCCTATAAATACTTCCTTCTCACATGGTTTCAACTAGCTGAACAATCCTTACTATAGCTGGTTTGAAGAATTAGGCAGAGAGGAATCCATTGTTGAGAGAGAGTTTAGGCCATTGCCTCATCAAGTCCAATCCCCAATGAATGCTTGAGACACGCTTGACTGAACTCGTCGAAGGAACCTGCAATGTCAAGGCATTAAGGTTGTAAACTCCTTTTCTCTACTTATTAATACATGACTGGTTTTTGGTTCCAATTTTGCGTTTAATATGTTTAATTATATGCAAAATGTTTGATTCTCCTTGACCAATCAAGTAGTTATATATGAAAGTATGTTTTTGTATGTTGTCACTTTTCACTTGATCTTCGTGTAGGTACACCGACTTTATCACTGAAGAATCGCGTTGAGAGAAGACAAATATCATCAGATCGTTGTTGCAAGCTATGAAAAGAGCATTGGACCAAGGTAGATCATCTATCACGAATCTTTCTTCGTTTATAAACTAGGAGTCTGAAGAATAGCATGTTCCCTTGTTGCTATACCCACCCTAGGTCTAGAGGAATCACCTCTATCCGTAGAGGGGATTTACCTACACAACACCCTCTCACCACTGATTTTATGTAGGCTCCAATCTACAAGAGGCTACTACCTCAAATTCCGCAAGCTACAAATTGCAAGGAAGCTCCAACTCCCATCTGTTTTCTACAGGCTACAACCCACAAGAGGCTCCTACCTCAACCAGCACCAACTAGACATCTATCAAGCTACAAATTGAAATGGAAGCACCAAATCCCATGTATTTTCTGTAGGCTACAACCCATAGGAGGCTCCTACCTCAACCAGCTACAACTGGACATCTATTAAGCTACAACTTGATATGGAAGCACCAACTTACTCACACTACAATAAAATCATATGTTGATTTACCTGGATATGAGCTCTGTTTTACTCCTTCTTCACTGCTGCCCTTCCAGGCTTCAAATCTAATTCATATTAGCTCTGGATGTGCACAGCCTATCTATATACTCTCTCACATTCTTCCACTTTCTAACCTCTCTATGCATATTACAATAACATAATTTATAGAGATCACTTCATGCTCGTTTGCATTCTATATGGGAATATGAAGTGAACAGGCATGACTCTTGCCTTCCACCCATTCATTTCCTCACTTAGAATATTCAGGATGTTACAAATATATACAATTATTACAGTATCAAATGGAGTTTTTCTTTGCCTAAGGAGACTTGCCTTTGCATCACAAACAATATAAAATAAATAATACATTTACAGTTACAATCAATTATTTTACTCAGCCCTTTCAATTTCTTAGCTTTGCTGTGCATTTGTCCTCTTCTGCTGCATAATTGCCCTTGTTGCCTGACTTGAACCATGTTGTTGCACTATTTTGTATGAGGTTGGGTCCTTTTACTTACCCGAGCCTTTTCTTGCTATGTCCCTTTTCTTTTTTTACCTAAGTCTTTTCTTCCGCGTTCATCCTTTTTGTGTGACTCATTACCGCAACGTTGTTCTGCATGAGCTTCTAGTCCTTTGTTATGCGTTCAGGTATTTTCTTTGTGACCTATGGGGTATGATCCACATAACCCTCCTTTTATACGCAATGGAATAAAAATCCAGAGTTAATTACAACCTATATACATTAGCGATCAAACAACGCATACACTTTAGACCAGACTACACATAAACCCAAATCACGTGTAGACATGCGGAACTTCCCACTGGAGGGTCCCACTATATCTTGAACCAATCACAACTCATCGCAAACACTTGTCCGTAAGTTTCCCACTCTACCAATAACAATCAACTATAAACAATGCAAAGTGCACTATTGCGCAGTGCTGAGATGTGGACTCCCTTCATCGCATCGCGTCGTTCGATCCATACTGCATCGCACCCAAAACAACATACCTTGCGATGTCTTAAACTTAAACCTTAAAGTTTCTGATGTGTGATTTTGCGATCCACCATGTGTCGTTGATCTTCTACACAATCCAATGGTCCTCACCATCCGCAGTGCTGACACATGGATTGCCTTCATCGTATCACATCGTTTGATCCTTATCGCATCGCAACCAAAACAACATAACTTGCAATATCTTGAAGTTAAACCTTAAAGTTACTGATGTGTGATTTTGCGATCCACCGTCTACCGTTGTTCTGCTACATGATCCAATGGTCCTCACGTTCTCCCTCCATCTCATCATATATTATATTGTTTTAATTGAGAAGTCATCACGTCTATTCATCTCTCATCTTCGGATTTGTGATCTAATCATGACCATCCACTCGCCTTCACGCAACTCTTCTTCGCATTTTCTGCCTACTTTGATCTCTGCCGTCAATTCTTAACCCTCGATTATGCGATTCGATCCTCACCATCAATTCCTTCTTAAGAATTCTTCTAAGTGTTCTGTCTTTATACAATTTTTGTTTGTTTATACTGTCACCACTCTGCAACACTGTTTCCTCCATGCTACTCCTCATGAGCTTATTCCTGAGCTTATCTTTGTTATTGAATCTCATGCCGAGTTATCACACTCGACATACACCTTTTCATACTGATTAAAGCCAAAATTCAGAATTTATTCCTTTCAACCTGCACATAAGTATATCTGCTTATAATTTAGCTTTGGCTAATGCTCTCTTTATAGAGCCTTCTCTTTCTGCAGAGCCCTCTCTGTCTCTTGGCATTCGCCTCTCTCTCTTGGCCTAATCATATTTTTTTAATTGGCCTCTTCCTCTCAGCTCTTGCCTCTTCCTGCTTCTGCTATGTGTAAGATCTCTAGTCCTCACTGTGTCTTGCAAATTCGATTGCCTTCTGCTATGTGCTGAAGAAAGTCGCTTTGTCCCCTTTTTAAAAGCATTGAACTCTCCTGAGCTTGTTCTTTTATTTGTTATTCACTCCATTTTGAGATTCTTACACTTCCTGCACGCCTTTGCTGCTTCTCTGCTGCCTTTGTTACCTCTCTGCTACCTTTGTTGCCTCTGTTGCCTTTGCTGGTTCTAATGCCTTTGTTGCTTCTCTACTACATTCGCTGCCTCTGCTTCATTCGCTACCTCTACTGCCTCTCTGCCGCCTTTGCTACCTTTGCTACCTTTGTTGCCTTTGTTGATAGTCTAATGTTGTTCCTTACCTCTTTGCTGCTCCTTTGCCTCTCTTTTATACTTTCTTACTGCATTGTTGCCTGATCTCCTCCTTTTCCTTAATGATAGTTCAGGTGTTGCTCCTTTGTGCTCCTTTTCCATCAATGACAATATTTCCAACACATGGAGGGCAGCATAATAAATGTGATGGTACATGATAGTTGCGGTGATGGACATGTGGTAAGGAGCATCTTAAGAGGGATTTTCCATAGAATCAGAGTGGTAGACCTCATATTTATAATGCACAAGAAGCATAGAAGGTTGGGGATGTTGGATAGAGCATTCCACATATTTATGTAACACTGGATAACAAGCAGACATATCACTAGACAACTATTATCGAGATGGACGGTAAGCTTTGTGATCAATTTGTTTCCATTTTGATTGACCCTAGATCTAATTATAGTTATGTTAGTCTTGAACCGGTGGATAAGTGTGGTTTGAATAAAGAATTGCATGCATAATCCTAGTTAGTGTAGTTGGCTACAAGTACAAAGAAGAGATTGTATCATTGGGTAAGAACTTGTGCATTCGAGTTGAATGATATGTCTGCCTCAACACATTTGAATGTATTTTCGTTGGGAGCATATAATATGCTTTTGGGTATGGACCAGTTGTATCTTCACATGACTAAGGTGGATTTTTATGACACAGATATTGAGTGTTTGGATGAAAATGGAGAAAAAAGAATCGTGTAGGGTAAGAAGAAGGAAACATCAGTTAGAATGGTGAAAACTATGCAATAAAAGCGCAATCACATAAAAGGGTGTGGGTTATTTGCAGTGCATATTTCTAATGATAAAGGTAAGGATGTTGAGGATGCGGTGGTATTGAGCAGGTACCCAACCTTGCAGCAATTTCAGGATGTGTTTCCAATAGAGATTTCAAAGTTGTCACCTCTCAGAGAAGTGGATTTTTCCATTGAGATAGTACCAGGTGCAACACCAACATCAAAGGAACCATATAGGATGAGCACTCCAAAATTAGTAGAGATGAAGTTAAAGTTGAAGGAAATGCTTGACAAGGGATACATTAGGCCAAGTGTATCACCTTGGGGTGCACCGATGTTGCTTTTGAAGAAGAAGTATGGTAATCTCAGGTTATGCATTGATTATAGGCAGTTGAACAAGGAAACCATAAAGAACAGGTATCTCTCACTGAGGATTGTTGACTTGTTTGATCAGTTGAAGGGAGCAGCGGTGTTCTAAAAGATCGATCTGAGATCTGGATATCATCAGGTACACATCAAGGAAGGGGAAATTTACAAGAAAACTTTCAGGACCAGGTATGGGCATTATGAGTTTGTTGTAGTTCCATTTGGTTTGACTAATGCTCCAGCTACTTTTGTGTGCTTAATGAATAGTGTGTTGTGTCCTTATCTAGGAAATTTTGTTATTGTATTCATTGATGATATATTGATATATTATAAGAATGAGGAAGAACATGTTGAACATTTAGAAACAATATTGAGATTGATGAGAGAGCATCAATTGTATGCTAAGCTTAGAAAATGCATTTTCTTTCAGAAAAAAGTACATTACTTGGGACATGTTGTTTCCAAGGAAAGCATAGCAGTGAATCCATAAAAGATAAGGGCTATTATGGATTGGGAAACTCCTAGAAATGTGGATGAGGTAAGATTATTATGTGTCTAATAGGGTATTATAGGAGGTTCATCAGGAACTTCTCTCACATTGCATATATGATTACGTCACTGTAGAGGCAAGGTAAGAAATTTGAATGGACAAAGGAATGTGCAACAATTTTGAACAGTTGAAGTGGTTGTTGACGAATGCTCTAGTGTTAAAAATTGCAGATCAAGACAAAGAGTTTGTGGTGTCTACAAATGCTTGCAAGAGAGGACTTGGTGGAGTCCTTATGCAGGAAGGACAGGTAGTGTGATATGAGTCACAAAAAATGAATGAGCATGAGCAGAATTATTTGATACATGATATTGATTGGTAGTAATCATCCATGCATTGAATATGTGGAGGAACTATATTGGCAGGAGGTTCGTATTTATGAATGATTACATTGGATTGCGGTATCTATTTTACCAACCAAATCTAATTTCTGGGAATGTTAGATGGTTGTCCATAATCAGTGAGTTCGACTTTGAGATCATGTACATTAAAGATAAAGAGAACACAGTTTCAGATGCTCTTAGCACGAAAGTATAGGTGAATCACATAGCAACTATGAGTTCTTATAGGAAAGACTTACAGGATCAGGTCTTACAGGAAGAACAACAGGATGGCAGGCACATGGAGCTTATGCACAGGTTACAGCAGGGCATAAGTGGTCAAGATGTGGACTATCATCTTACAACAGATGGTTTCATTAGATTCAAGGACAACATATATGTGTCAGACAACAATGAGCTCAAGAAGACTATCTTGTGAGAGTTTCATATGAAACTGTATTCAAGTTACCCAAGATACCAAAAGACAATGACAACAATGAATAAGTTTTATCATTTTCCAAATTTGAAGAAGGAAGTGGCAAAGTTTGTGGCTATATGTTAGACTGTCAGCAGTTGAAAATCGAATGTAAGCATCCAGGTGGATTACTACAGTTGATTATCATTCCATAGTAGAAGTGGGAGGTCATTTCCATGGACTTCATCACAGGTTTGCCGAGGACATCTAGACAACATGATTCCATCATGGTTGTGGTGGACAGGTTGAAAAAGGTAGCACATTTCATTCTAGTGAATTCTACATATTCAACTAGTGATGTGTCACAGCTATTCATCAAAGATGTAGTGATGTTGCATGGTGTTCCAAGGAAGATTGTGTCAGACAGGGATGCTAAGTTCACTTCCAAGTTTTGGAAGGAGTTGTTTGCGGGTTTGGGGATAGATTTGGCCTTCAACACAACTTATCATCCAAAGACAGATGGAAAAATAGAGAGGGTCAATAGGATATTGGAGGAAATTTTGAGGATTTATGTAATGCATCTTCAGAGGAGATGGGAGGAGTACCTTCCATTGTTTGAGTTCGCTTATAACAATGGCTATTAGGAGTCACTGAGGATGAGTCTGTTTGAGGCACTATATGGGCGGAGTTGTAATACTACCATCAGTTGGAGTGATCCAATGAATAGGGTATTGATAGGACCAGAAATGTTAGCAGAGATAGAACAAGAAATGCAGGTTATCAAGAAGAATCTAAAGGAAACATGGGATATGCAAAAAAAAATTATGCAGATCGGAACATATTGTTTGAGGAGTTTCAAGTTGCGGAATAGGTGTACGAGCGCATCAAGCCGAAGAAGAGCTCCTTGAGGATTGGATCATGCGCCAAGCTGGCACCTTGGTTCTGTGGACCTTTCAATATTCTTGAAAGGATTGGACCTATAGCCTATCGATTTTCACCGCCATCAACAGTGAAAGTCCATGTTGTTTTCCATGTGTCATTTCTTAAGAAGTATGTTAAAGATGTTGATCATGTGATTGATTGGTAAGTATTGCATGTGGAGCCAGATGGAGAATTCCAACCAAAACCTTAATGTATATTACAAAGAAAAATGATCATGCTCTGGAATCGAGCACGTTAAAGTGTAGTGGAAGCACTTTGGGCCTGATGAAGCTACATGGGAGATGACAGATCATATGCGGGCTATGTATCCTTCTCTATTCGTTAGTTGAGCGAATGTTTTTGGTATATGTTTTGGTGTGATGTTTTTGGTATATGTACATATGTATATGCATGTAAATACAGACATGAGTTGTGTTATAAAGCTCCAATAAGTGTTATGGGTGTAATTTTGTTATGGTTGTCATGTTGTTGTGTGTCATTTTGGTTTGCTTCCCAGCAAGTCAATCATTGTAAATATTGCATCGAGCTAAGTAATAAAGCTCCATGGGAAGTATGTTTTATTTCTCAGTTGTCCTATTGGTTGTAGATGTTATTTAACATCAAGAATGGTGTTCCCCCAAGAGAGAGGGTTTTGTAACAACCCTGGTCAAAATTCCATGTAATAAAGTTAATAAAGGAAAAATAATAACCAAGGTCATGGGACACGTATTCCAAGCTAAATGTTGGGAAAAACATCCTAGTTTTTTATATTTTTTAGTGTTGGGGTAGCATTAGATGTGCTCTAGCTCCCAAACTTTGTGGAGGGACTAGAGTACATGAGATCTTCAAGACCTAGAAAGGGATTTGAGAAATTCCATTGTGTTTAAGAGATATTTAATTAATTAATATTTTCAATTAAGGACCCTAAGTCTAACTTAGGAAAATTAAAAAATTAAAGTTAATTAAATTAAACATGTGATGAAAATGAATTAAGTCACACGGATCAAGATTTCTTTTAATCTTAGCCATCGATTCAAGATTAGATCACGTTGATGGTTTCCCAACGAGAAAAGTATAAAGCAAAAGGCTTGGGGTCAGTTGGAGAACACACACAGTGGCAAAGCATTGAGATTAAGCTGGAATTCTAGGGCGTGGTTTGATAAGAATTTCCAGAAGTGTTTCATCTACAGCGAGGGGTAGTATTGGTGGAAGGGATGATCTGATCCCATGCCAAGAGTGCAAAAAGAGGCAGAGAAGCAACAAACTTAGCAGCGCAAAGGGAGCAACAATTACACAACAGTTGTGCAACGCAGAGGCTACACATTCCTAGAAAGGGCAGCACAGAGGCAACAAGAGGCCAGCAAGGCTGACACAGGCCCAGCCAGGGTAGCGTAACCCAATCTGGGGTGATGCAGGCCCTTCTTAAGCAACGCAGAGGCTGACACAGGCTAGTAGAGCTGATGCAGAGGGCTTTAGAGCAGCGGTAGGGTTTCTGAAGACTGAAAAGGGTTGAGTTCTATAAATCCCATTTGAGGGTGTGAATCAGTCAATTTTTTTGTCTTCGAAACAGAGATATTGTTGCAGATTGTTTATTTATCTGTCAGGTTTAACCAATTTGGTGCCCAGATCTGTTGTACTTAGAATCTACAGAGTGGTGGCGGGATCCTTGAGTAGCCCAATTCTTGGATCACATCCGTGCTACGAGAGCCTTAAGACAGTAGTGGGACAAGTGGATTAGTGGGTGCAGAAAATCACAGATGAAGCAGAGGCAGAGCTGGATGTCGAGAGGGCACAACACAGTGCAAATGCAACAGCAGCAGTGCATAGGGGTTGATATGACTTCAGTAGAGTAGAGCAGGCTTGCTTACGCAGTGCAGAGCTGCAGCAGCACAGAGGCTCCAGGAGGACAGCGCAATGCAACAACAACGTAGGGGATTTTAGCACAGAGGCAGTGCAAAGGAGGTATTCTTACGCAATGTAGAGCTACAATAGCCTCCAGATGATAGCATTGAGCAACAACCTATGGAGTTTCAATGAGAGATGTAGCCCAAATGACTTGTCTGTCAAATATTGGGCAGGAGTTTTCAGTTGTTTCTCTTAGCAACTCAGTTGCAGTGCAGCAGTTGGCAGCACGATGCAGCAGATTGAGAGGGAGCTGCAGTACAAATGTGCCAATGGCAGTAGCAGCGTCATGGAAAACAATATGGGAGAGCAGTAGCAGCGTAGTGATGAAGGGCAGCAGGCCAAGCAACAGCGTAGAGACCCACACCAGAGATCAGTGCAGAACTTCGGGGTGAAGTATTGTGCTAGAGAACATTCCTCGCTAAGAGGGAGTGTTGAGATTTTTTAGTGTTGGGGTAGCATTAGATGTGCTCTAACTCCCAAAATTTATGGAGGGACTAGCGTACATGAATCTCCAGGACCCAGAAAGGGATTTTAGAAATTACATCTTGTTTAAGAGATATTTAATTAATTAATCTTTTAATTAAAGGCCCTAAGTATAACTTAGGAAAATTAAAAAATTAAAGTTAATTAAATTAAACATGTGATGAAAATGACTTAAGTCACACAGATCAAGCTTTCTTTTAATATTAGCCATCGATTCAAGATTAGATCACGACTGTTGGTTTCCCAATGAGAAAAGTATAAAGGAAAGGCTTGGGGCCAGTGTTACAGGTCAATTTGGGCATCACTCCCAAAACCTAGATCAATACAAATTAGGGTCTATCATACTCTAAATCAGTTGCTACATGCCTTAAACAAGTCATCTCATTGATGGTTTTCATCTATGAAATTTTCACTTCTTGAAGTCTAGTTGAAGTGCTCCATTAGGCCATCAACGCACGCCTAGACTGCAGTAAGTTCTTTGCAGAACATCTACTCCCATGCAAAGCAGCGTTACAGAGCATCTAGGCCCATTTGACAGTGCGTTGGTCGACTAGGAGCGAATTGATCATATGATTCTGGGAATATTCCCACATTCTAGTGGCTTCTAGAAGTTGTTCCAGCTATCATACTATCCTCCTTAAACCACCATGGAGCCATTAAACCACTTATCCTCCTATTCCATTGAGTAAGGAAACCTCTTCATCCATTTATGGAAAAGAAATTCAATGATCAATTAATGCCAAACTACCTTCATTTTTTATAAATTGAGCATTGATCATAGTGCACAATAGGGCAATAATTTTAATTAGTAGAGTTATGCTAGTAAGATCACGACTCTTTGAGGTATTGTTTGCATGTAATGTTATGCTGTTGGAGTGATGTTGCTGATGTGATGAGGATAAGACTGAAGCTGGAGCGAGTTGACATCGAATCGATCCAACTGGTGGTAACTTCTCCTTTTACTTCATAATAAAGATATTTGTTCCTTTCCTAATACATGTGTTCATGTTGTTATATATGTATTTTCAAATGCAATCGATTCAGTTTAATTAAGATGAATAGATCATATGCCTTTATGTCAATTTTTGTCTTATGTTAGCCATTGCAGGTACTAATCAAGCGAGTTCAATTCGATTGAGAGCGACGGAAGTGATAAAAGGGAAACGAGGAATAGCGAAAGATCACAAGTAGGTGTTCTTCTCTTATCTATTAATCTTAAGGAAAATTTCAAGTGTCTTTCATCTGTTGTTCTAAGTGCGACCGCCACACTTAGGGAAACTTATCTATCCGTAGGTTTGATTTTCGTAAAACAAATTGGTGACTCCACTAGGGAATGAATGATCATCGCTGGTGGTTTTATCCTTGTTTGTTGGCCTCTAGTATACTTTACTTGCTTTATTTCAGTCATTTGTATGTGTTTTGGTAAAATAAGTGTATTTGCATGCCTAATTTTGAGTTTCCTCTGGCACCAATGCACTGTTGGTCTTGACACAGTGCTCTGCATATCACTTTTGGCTTAAAGACAGTGCTCTACAATGCACTGTCTCCCACTCAGGGGTGCATTGCTCCTGTGACCAACCAAACTTCATCATATTTTTGTCTTTTGCCATCCATTTCAGTGTCTTGTTTGCTGATTTTTCAAGTGTCTGATTGCCTCTAGAGTCCATATTGCTTCTAGTATCTTGCTCACTTTGGATGTCTATTTGTTCAATGTTCCTTTTTGTTTTCTTTATCATTGTCGAAATAGCTCCAAAGTTTAAAGTTTACATTTAATTATTTCTTTATTTTCGAAAAGAGGAATTGTCATTCTAGTCTTTGTTTCTCTGGAAAATATTGATTGATTGTTTGTGCATTTTTGTTTATTTTTTCGTTCATTCACACTTAAAAGAAATCGAAAAGAAAAACATGCATTTGCATATAGGGTTTGTGAGTGCTGCATAGAAATAGTTAGTGAATTTGCATTTAGATGTGTTCATTGTTGATTGCTTACAATCTGATTGCTTTATCCCTTGTAGCTAAGGTTTTCATTGTTGAAATTTAATCGAAATGAATTCTTATCATCTTTGTTTCATTCTAGGAATGTTAGATACATCATGCGATGAACCTAAAAGGAAAACTTATAAGCAAGATCAACTTAAAAATTTCTCAATTAACCTAAGGGAGCATTGTCACTTAATGATAAAATTTAGAGGTCTAGGATAGAGACGTGTTCTGGCATCATAAAACATAGAAACTGTCGTTAATTTTCTGCGATACATTTCGAGTGTGATACCTCATTCCATGTATGTAAGTATATTGGAGCTCATCCATGTACCTTGAGTATATCGGGTTGTGTTCTAGTACAAAAATTATAAGGGGATGCTCTCACTGTGTGGTTTCGCATTAGACAACGCTAACACGGATTGGGCTTCCACGTACCATCGAGTATATTTGGGAGGACAAAATTAGGTTGCTTAACATCCATAGGTAATCGAGTCGTTCGCCTTGTACACTGTGATACACCGAACACAGCATTCTGGGAGATTTCCTGCACATACATAAGTCCTTGGTTTACTGGGGCGATATATTGCAGTTCACAGTTTCTTGGTAATCCTTTTGCTTAGCATTACCCTAATTTTGTTTTTTTTTTTTTTGTATTAAAATCAACCAGCAATCGTGGAATAATATCAACCCTTTCCCCATCATTCCCGTAGGACTACGAATAATCCACCTTTAATGCAAGAAGCTACACCTAGTAGGCAAAGGTGAGCTTCTCCTACCGAGTTCAATACCTCTAGAACCTTTGGTGTTATATCTTCATCTAATTTACTAGAGTCATATGATCCTTTGAGTACCGAGTCTCGATTCGTTTCCACTGATCCTCGTTTATTTGCTACCATTGAGACATAACCCTCACAGTTACTTGAGGACATCAGAATTCAATCCAGTGAAACAATAAATCCAGAACCCAAAGTTGTTCAATCGGAAGTCGATCATGATCCTGTCGTTCTTTTACTAGAACAACTTGATCCCGAAGTTGAACAATAAGAATTTCTTCCTGTGCTAGAAGTTGATCAATCGGCCCATCCTCGATCATCCGTAACTATTGAGTCTTCCCCTTTATCATAGAGTTTACCGCCTTAAATTTATCTCGGGTATGACGGTGAAGTACTTCAACCTGGTTTGATTTCAATTGAGACAGAACTTCAGGAAGAGACAACCCATTCAAATCCAACTCATTTTGGGTCGGGGCTTCATCTTTATTATTATTTTCCTTGTTTAACCTACTCTGCTCCTGTTGATCCTGCTCAGTCTCAAGTTCCCATAGATTCTTTAGAGTATTTATTGGGTTATTTACCCATGGTTGAGATAGCATCCCAGACTGTACCATCTGTTACAGCTGTCACACATCTATTGTTGCTTCGTCTTCGATGTTTTCTACGACACTTGAGTCTCATCTTTATGGTGGTTCGTCCGTCCCACTAGGTTACCAAGCTTTGAATGGAGCCTACTCTAGTGTCTCTTATAGTCCATGGCCTTCACCCATGTCATCATATGGAATTTTATATGGTTCCTCTCTAATGAGTACTGAACGACTTGATCCTTTATTGACATCATCAGCTCAATATCAGGCTAGTCCATCCAATTACTGTCCATCTTATACAGTTTTTGCTGGATTCCCATCATATGAAAGTCAATATGTTCAATATCCTTATACTCCATATGTTGGGGGGAAACAAATGTTCTCGCCATATGGTAGTACTCCTTCGTTTTTAGGTCAATATTATGCTGGAATGCATGTTTGTCAATGGCAACCTAGCTTTCTTGTCCAACTGCAAACGGTTGTGTATCAGTATCAACCAATTCAGCCTATTGCATCTGTACCTACTACGCCTGTTATTAATTCCTTGGATGTAGCTTAGTCTGCTTAGGCGGGTCCTTCAACCCTTAACCCTCAAGTTTCAGGTCTACAGACTCCATCTTCCCAAGCTGGTTTACAACAACCATCTGTATCAGAAATTTCACAACCACAGGCTAGTTTACCCTTGTCACATGCTTCCACTGGTCCCACCTATTCACAACCTGGTCCAAATTATCCTAGCATGAAACAACAATATTATCAAATCCCATGGCAGCCACATAAGCCATTCCAACAGTATCAAGCTTATCCAGGTCCTGGTTAATAAGCCTATCAAGGGTTTTCTCAACAAACTTACCCCTATCAGGGTTACCAGTAGCAGAATCCTTATGTTTGTGCACAACGACCTATTTCCCAGGCAATTCCATGTTACCCTGGTTACATTGAACCTGATCTAAACCGACAGTTGTCGTTTATTGCAACACCAGAGTTACCTAATTTAAACTGGCTCACTAATGATCCCATTCATTATTTACCTTGGTGGCCGGTGATTCCTCATAAATTACCCTATGATATTCCGAAATTCAATGGAAACTCTGGAGAAGATCCATCTATGCATGTTATGACTTATAATTTATGGTGTTCATCAAACTCCTTAAATGATGATCTTGTTAGACTCCATCTTTTCCAGCGAATGCTCACTGGTCCAGCTGCAAAGTGGTATATTGAATTACCACGAGCTTCTTTTGATAACTTCACAGCTTTAGCCACTACTTTTCTAACCCACTTATAGTTAGATATGAAACTGGAACAAAAATTTTGACCAGATTTAAACAGACGACTACTACTCACATATCAGATCACATTCATGAGTGGCGTCGTCATCATCGAATGGTTAAAAAATTTGTTCTGGATCAACTTTTAGCTGAGGGGTTTATAAAATCCTTGTTGCCATATATCACCGAGGACATGTCCAAAGGTAGTGTTGTCACTAAAGAGCAAGTAATTGCTCATGCCCAGTATCTGGATTTGACTTATACTCAGTCTGGCATGCTCTATGAAAATATTCTGAATGCAACGCGACCAAATTTTATTGTTCCTCCTTCTCCATCTGGTAAGGACATTCATGCCAGTGATGGTGTGATTGGTTAGGCTAGCACTCAGCTAGCAAGTTGACCATCTTGTTCCACACTTGCTATGTCAAATCAAACCCCTATTGCATCTGATCCTGTGTCTTCTTCCGAATGTCATCTGACAAGGGAAAAAGTGTCAAGCAACCCGGAAGTAAGAAGAAAGGGAAAGATAAGAAGAAACAAAATTCATCCCCGCAGGAAAAATCATCTGATTCTTCTCAGAAACCTTGTTATCCTTGTTTGATATGTAATGAGGATAAATTTACGTGAGGTTTTCCTCACTGCTCAGAAGTCTCGAAACTTATTAAGACTTATGCCGCATTTGCAGTGTTGACAAATCCTTTTCCGAACCTAAAAACACATATGGTTGCTATGGATCCTGCTTCTAGTTCACAAGTGCTTATGGTATCCGCCAATAAGCCCAAAATTGATGTTTTGGTGTCTACTTGAAGTAAATATTACAGTAATCCTCTTTCGTCGTCGAATGGTCAGGATACAGATCAACCTACTACTTCAACTTCAACTTCATCTGATTCAGTTCTGCCGCCTATTATTCCTGAGTTAATAATAAATCCTCCAAATGGAGTCGTTCATAAATTGAATTTCAACCCCCGAGCTCGTGCAACTCAAAATTATAACGTAGTCGAAGATCTGGCTCAGTCACCTTCTGTTATGTCGACGCTTGAGGTTCTTCAGAATTTTCCCTCCCAAAAGCAATCTTTTTTGTCGACAATTGGTGGAATCGATCCGATAGACCCTAATCTTGTAGTCTTTAACCATGCGGGCTATGTGCCACAATTACCAGCACTTAGCATTTTTTATTCAACTAAATGTCCTGAATCGCCTGATTCATCGGACTATTATTGATAAAGGCACATCTACTTGTATCATGTCTATGAGTTGCTGGAAGTCACTTGGCTCGCCGAGTTTATCACAATCACCTATGACGTTGAAAGCTTTTGACTATCATACATATAAGCCTTGTGGAATTCTCAGTAACCTGCAAGTCGAACTAGGGGGAAAAACTGTTACTATTGAAGTTGAGGTCGTTGATGGACCCCTTGACTACAATATCTTATTAGGAAGAACGTGGGTTTACGCTATGGCTGCGGTTGTATCTACTTACTTCCATATGGTCATCTTCCCCCTTAAGGGAGGCATCACATTCGTCGATCAACTCGCCTTCTTTGCCTTTGGTTCCCAGGCAACTGGAAGCGTTCCATTTGTTCACAGACTCCCACCATCTCTTCAGAACATTGGTGTAGGACAGTTTAAGGAATATTCTCTAATTGGCACCTTTTCGTTACCGTCACCTAGGACATCAGCGAAAATCACAAAAATAAAGACCTGAAATATGATATCTTCCACTTCATCTGACTTAAGGAAGATTCCCAAGTCTAATCAAGCTCACATAACAATCAATATTTTTGGCTTATGCGGCTAATCCCAATCCTTTGTCACCAATTGTCTGGGTCGATTTTTCTTTGGATTATGGTACTTCTTCTGATCCTTTTTCACATGTATTCTCAACTGATGAGAGTATTATGGAATCCATGATGCTAGAAGAAGAACCATGGGCACATTCACATCAATGATCCCATCATCCAGATTACAATGAAGATAATCCAACTGGACTATATCACCCTACAATTTTTGATTTCTTGACGAAGTCCATTCCTATCCACGCCATTGATTCTGAGCGAAATCCATCAAATATTGAAGAAAATATTTCTATCGATATTTCAACCAAACCTGGCGTTGCAGAAAACATTCACGTCAACGTGTCTTGTTTTGCATCTGAACTTGATACTTACCGCTCTCTTTTCCGTGAATTACGAGATGTATTCGCTTGGTCATATGAGGAAATGTCAGGCATTGATTCCAACATTGTTGAGCACGAGATTAAAATGTACCTTGATGTCAAACCAATACGACAACACCTCCGTCCTGTTCATCCTAAGAAGGTTGTTGCCATTAAAGCAGAGGTTGAGAAAATTTTGCGTGCTAGATTTATTTACCCTGTTCCACTTACTTGTGCTTTGATTATTGGTATGTTAATCATGATTTTCCAAAAGAAAACTATCGCACTCCCTTTATCGACCAAATCATTGACGAATTTGTCAGATGTCAATATTTTCCCTCATGGATGGATTTTTCGGTTACAATCAGAATAATATTTACCCAGAGGACCAATATAAAACAACTTTTATCTGTCCCTGAGACACATTCGCTTATCGAAAACTCCCTTTTAGTTTAAAGAATGTTGGTGCAACATTATAGAGAGAAATGAATTATGATTTCCATGACATCAAACACATTGTTCAACCTTATCTGGATGACTTACATACACATTCACGGAAACGGGCTGACCACTCGCTACATTTGAGAGCAATCTTTTTACGATGTCGTCACTACAAAATATGCCTCAATCCATACAAATGTGTGTTTTGTGTTGGTTCTGGTTTCTTTCTTGGTTTCGTCATGTCAAAATATGGAATTCGACTTGATCCTTTGAAGGTCCAGGCCATTCTATATTTTCTTACGCCTTCCAATCTACTTCAGTTACAGAGACTCCAAGGGAAGGCTAACTTTCTAATGAGATTCATTCCCAACTATGCTGAAATGGCTAAAGGATTTAATCGACTCTTAAAAAAGGGGACTCCCTTCTATTGGGATGAGGTTGCACAAGCCTTCTTTGGTGTTCTTAAAGATACCCTGATCCGAGCATCATTAATGTATCCCCCAAATTATCAGAGTGATTATTTCTTGTATCTCGCCATTGCAGATACAACCATCACCATGGTTTTAGTCGAAGAAGAAGATGGGATTGAACATCTGATCTATTATTTGGGTCACAATCTCAATGATACAGAAGTTAAGTACACTTATGTTAAGAAGCTCGCTTTGGTAGCTGTTCAAGCTGTACAAATATTTCGACACTATATCCTGCTCCGGAAGACCATTGTCATTTTAGATTGCAACCCTATGACATACATTTTGTCACACCAATTTCTGGGGGGGAAATACTCAAAATGGATAGTCATTTTGCAGGAATTTGATTTGGAATTCATAAAATCCAAGTCAAAAAAATCTTTGGTTTTCACCGAGCTTATCTATGACCTTCCCTTGAGTAACGTTGAGTCTACAACAGAACCATCCATTCCATATGAGTCTTTGTTTCGGATCGTGTCATCTGACCCATGGTATGAAGATTATTTTATCTATCTCCAGACCCAAACTTTTTGACCCAATACCTCTCTCTCACAACAACGACGTATTCGATACCAAACCAAATATTATCAGATCATTGGCAATACACTTTATCATCGTGGTGTCGATACAATTTTACGTAGGTGCCTCACTCATGAGGAGGCTGAGAAAGTATTAAATTATTTCCATGTTGGTGCCTGTGGTGGAAATTTGTCCGATTTTTCTACCGTGCAGAAGATTCTCTGCGCTGGTTACTTCTGGCCTACCATATTTTCGTGATTGCATTCTCGCGGTCAGAAGTTGTCACGCTTGCCAGATATTTGATCGTAAAACCCATGTGCCGTCAGAAACAATGCATCTTGTCATCGCTATGGGTCCATTTGAAAAATGGGGCATTGAATTCATGACATGTAACCCTCGCTCGACCAGGGGGGCATGGGTATTTTATTTTCGTTGTCGACTATTTCACCAAGTGGGCCGAGGCGATGCCTACATTTAACAACACAGGAGAGACAACTGGATTATTTTTCTTTAGGCATGTGGTTACACGGTTTGGTGTACCGCAAGCCATAGTCATAAATCATGGAAATCATTTTCACAACTACATCATGACTGAGTTTACTACCAAGTTAGGACCGTCACATGATAGTTCTGTGCCTTATTATTCACAAGATAATGGACAAGTTGAAGCCATCAACAAAATTCTTAAGTGTATGCTTCAACAAATGATTGTGGTTCATAAACAAAACTGGCATTTAATCATGTACTCGGCTTTGTGGGCTTACCGAACCTCAGTGAGAAATGCAACTGGATTTACTCCATTTCAGTTGGTTTATGGTTTGGAAGCTATCTTACCGATTCAATGTGAAATTCCATCATTGAAAATCGTGATTGACCTACTACCTGACACTTCTGACGAAGAGGCACGTCTTTTAGATCTCATCCATCTAGATGAAACACGTCGTGAAGCTGCATTAGCCAATGAAGCACATAAGAGATGAATCAAGGCGTAATATGACTGCAATTTCAAGCCTCGCATCTTCTTGGAAGGAGACCTAGTCTTGCTTTATGATCAGGAAGTTGAAAAGATAGGAACATGAAAATTTGAACCATGATGGCATGGCCCCTATATTGTCAAGCGTATTCTAGCTATGGGTGCCTATGAGTTGGTAGATTATGATGGGATTCCATTGTCGCGGCCTCGGAATGGGTTGTATCTTAAACATTACTATGCTTGATTCTGCATAGTAAACACTGTATGATAATGTATATATGATTTGATAGCATGTGTGTCACAGAGTTTCTTTCAAGAGTTTTCATGTGGTTAGTAATCCGCTTTGCATTTTGTTGTAGATGTTAGAATCTTTGAAACCATTTGTTGGTTATGCCGATGGTGCTAGTCATAATACACAGAATCTATCCTCTGCAGCATGGGCCATCTTCACTCCAAGTGGCGAGTTAGGGATTTGTATCGATCGATCCAACAACAATATCATTGAGTATAGCGCATTGATCCAACTCCTCTCCGATGCCATTTCACTTAGCATTCGCCGCATCATCATCAGGCCGAACTCACAACTTGTCATACTACAACTTACTAGTGTTTATACTGTTCGAAATCCAGCTATTCATCGCATGTTCCTTAGAGTTCGTCTTTTGGAAAGACATTTTGATTACATTCAATATCAACACATTTCTAGAAAATTTAACACTTTGAGTTATTCTTTAGCAAATTATGTGTTAAATAGACATTTGCAACATATGTAAAAATATATTTTCAATTCATATCAAACAATTGAATAGGACTGCACATAACCATAGGAAAAAACTGAAAGTAAAATAGATGTATAATTGAGTTTTTTACAAAAAATTGTGTCCAAGACACGTTGTTTAAATGAACTCAAAATGTATGCAAACATAGCATATCCTAAGTAGATCTAGTGGTGCTCATGATAGCAGGTCACTGCTTGGGCTATCATGCGCAATAGCCTCATCCATGGGCTAGGCACACCAATAGTATGGTGCTGCAGCTTCATCGGTAAATATTCCTCGATCCGGAAATCCGGTATCCCGAGAGTCAGCCCCTCTACATGCTGTTGTAACTCAGCTAGTGTCTTGGCCAAATCCAAATCTCGAAGGACTGCTCTCCCGAAAATCCTCTCTGCTGGTTCACCCACCTACTGTGCACGACCCACTTGTCGAAAAGTACCCACATCTGCATACATTAAACATCTTTAGTTTAGTATTGGAAATATAAAAAACACAAAATATGTAAAAAACCAAAAAAATCAAAAACATGGTCAGAGCATTTTACCTATAGCACCCCATTGAGCGCCAACTGGTAAAATCAAATCTGGGTCTCCATAGAAATCCATCCCTGCATATGAATTCTCCTCTATGACGATATGTTGTTGTCGGAGCCAAGTAAAGAATGTAGTGGAGAATGAGATAGATGACTAACCAGCATGTCTACCCATCATCTCTACCCACCGCTGCATCCGTGAATCCCTAGGCCTAGCTAAACCCAATGTCACATGCTGTGGCTACATTAGTGGAACTCGCTCCAAAATTAAAGTGATCAAGATCGATCCATAGTTGAAACTCTTCATCTTGCCACTTTTCACTTTGGTGAGTTGTTCTTTCATCTAAAGGAGTACTACTTCAACCAAGTTGAACACGGTCGGCTCGAGACACTCAAGTGCATACTGCGTGTATGATCTATTCACGACATGAAGTGTCACGCTGCTAGCTAACTTTGCGATAGTGAATAGAAGAATTCACAAAGGCATATCACTCACATCTCTGATGTTTACCTTTCCATATTTTCTAGGCTCTGTACTTGGCCAAAAAAACTGTCGAATGTAGTCCTTCACTGTCTCACCTCCATGGACAGAACCCGAAAGGGAAATGGGGGCACCACATCTCGACAAACTTGTCAAAAAGTAAATGTCATCAACCAATATTGGGAGCACTTTGTACCCAATGTGAAATTACTGTTGTGCCAAATCCCATGAGCGAATCAAGAATTGCAATAGTTCCAGATTTTGCCTCATCCCTGAAAATCTAAAGTACTTGAGCAACCCACAGTCTCTAAGGGCTCTCACAGTGCCAGGATCATTTAGGGCAACCATATCTTGTTCCTAATGTTCTCTTTCTCACCATGTAATCAACATTCTGATATGATCAAAGCCTGAAATCAAACCATAAGCTTACTTAGGATCCATTCCATGCAAAAAACTAGAGAAATTTTAGGCACAAAACAAAATGCAAACTTATGAATTGCGCCCAATGCACCCCTGTTCCTTAGATAAAGCATTGCAGAGTACCTGAGCTTCATTCCAGCTTCTTTGCAACGCACTTTTCGACATCCAAGGGTGCATTGGTCCTAGGACATTTTATATTTAACCTAGGAGCCCCAAAACCCTAAAAAAATTGCATGAAAGTGAAAAAAAATGCTACCAATAGAAAGAGAAAGGTTAGATCTTGTACCTGGTTTGAATGACACGAGAAATGGTCTACACAATCAGTCGCAACCAAATGCTGAAGTTCGAGGGAAAAACTAGCTCAGATCAGACAAAAATGAATGGTAAATGTGAAATGGTAAAATAACTTGGTAAATTCTTATTTAAATAGTCTTTTTTATTATTTTATGCATATTTAATGAATCGACTATAGTTTTTACCCATTTTTACTATTTAAACAAGTATTTTTAATTCGTTTGGTGGTTCTTTGAACATGTTTACAGTTGATACAGTGAATTCGACGTGCATGATATTAAAATGAACTTTGATCGCATAGCACACTTTTATCTCTTTCTAGAGCTTTGTTAAACATCGAAAAAGGAACCCCCTTGGAGTTCTCTTTCAACTCTTTTCAGACTCCCAAAACATGAAAATATTGTCGAGCACTTGTCTTTTTGAGCTCATAATAGGAATTGAAATGACATCTACTCAGTATAAATTTAACCCTTTTCCGGACTGAGATAGATTATTTACGAAAAAGGAACACCCTAGTCGAACATGGCTAGGAGGTTATCTCAAGTATTATTTTACGCTTTTTCGGATCTGAGGGACAATTTACAAAAAAAAACTTGTGGAGTTTTCTTTTCGTCCCTTTTTCAAACTCTCTAAATATGAAAAAGGAGTGAGTTTTCACTGTTGTTAGACTCATTAAAACATCAAATAGCGATGGACTTGTCCATCATGACAAGATCGAGTTTCACCTTCGCTAGACTCGTTAAAACATCACATAGCGATGGATTCACCCGAAGGGTGGAATTATACATCAAGCATATGCTATCCTCCTCAAGCTTGTTAAAAAATAAAGAGGTATTGGTCAGCAATGATTGGGGAAAATTGGAAAGGGATAAATCACTTTATGTTAGCAAGTCACTCTTGAACATGACACTCATTCACTTCATCTCCATGACTTACGGGTTGGGTTATCTGCTTGATGGTCTATCATACCTATGTTATATCACACCATCCATCACTTTGGTTTTGGGTCAATGCTTCCAACTCATTTAGTGTCGCCTATATGTTCAAGAGAATTCACTCAGTAATTCGTCATCCTTTGCAATACTCATAAACCTTCATTTCATGACCGCCATCCCTGAACATTGCTTCATCAGTTACATTATGTCTCTGAAATCATTACTCCCATTTCGTGTCGTTGATTTGAGATACATCAAGGCCCTCCTGTGATGAGTTGGTTCCTGTTGACATCAGCTCATCATCTGGGAAGTTGACTTAGAAACACTCTTTCAGTACCTTGGAGTTTGCATACATCAATGGAAAGTTTCTCATTTTTGACGATAGGTTGACGTCACTGGCCTTCGACCAAAAGACATTTTATGGTGTTCGACATCAAATCATATATTCAAACCATGTATATTGTACTGCAGTACCTTGATATTCATTATCATCATCAGTGGTTTCTCTCGCGTCTGCTAATGGCTTACATCATTGGCTGGTAATTGGACGGTGTCTTCTCATGTTTTACTTCAGATCACATATACGCATGGTTAGACTCGTACTTGAATGATCGAGTGAATGAGATAGAAGACCTCAGATCTAGTTTCATCCAACCGGGCTGCGATTTCAGGCATAGTACCACATCATCCGTACGATGGTCTTTACACAGATGGTCATCCTATCATGGGTCTATATCTGTAGATGACTTTCTGATGTTATGATAGTTTATGTGATGATTATGGGTATGCCTCCCTCAGAAATTCATGTCCAAGATTAAAATATATCATGATGTAATGTATTGTAATTGATGCAGGTCACCGTTCGCTTTAGATCCTACTCATCACATCGTAAAGCATATCATTCAACATTATCATTTTTTACTTCATGCTTTAGGGGGTAGTTGTTATAGGTCAATTTGGGAATCACTCCCAAAACCCAGATCAGTGCAAATTAGGGTCTATCATACTCTAAATCAGTTTTTTCATGCCTTAAGAAAGTCATCTCATTGATGGTTTTCATCCATGAAAGTTTCACTTCTTGAAGTCCAGTTGAAGTGCTCCATTAAGCCATCAACACACCCCTAGACTGTAGTAATTTCTTTGCAGAGCATATACTCCCATGCAAAGCAGCATTGCAGAGCATCTAGGCCCATTTGACAGTGTGTTGGTCGACTGGGAGTGAATTGATCATAGGATTTCAGGAATCTTCCCACCTTCTAGTGTCTTCTAGAAGTTGTTCCAATTATCACACTATCTAATAAATTAGAATATGAACACCATAGAGCCATTAAACCACTTATCCTCCTATTCCATTGAGAAAGGAAACCTCTTCATCCATTTATGGAAAATCCATTCAATGATAAATTAATGCCAAACTACCTTCATTTTTTATAAATTTAGCACTGATAATAGTGCAGAAGAGGGCAAGAAATAGAATTAGTAGAGTTATGCTAGTAAAATCACTACTCTTTGAGGTATTGTTTGCATGTAATGTTATGCTGCTGGAGTGATGAGGATAGGACTAAAGCTGGAGTGAGTTGACATCTAATTGATCCAACTAGTTGTACTTCTACTTATACTTCATAATAAAAATATTTTTTCCTTTCCTAATACATGTGTTCATGTTGTTATATATGTATTTTCAAATGCAATCGATTCATTTTAATTAAGATGAATAGATCATATGCCTTTATGTCATTTTATGTCTTCTGTTAGCCATTGCAGGTACTGATCAAGCGAGTTCAATTCGATTGAGAGTGACACAAGTGACAAAAGGGAGACGAGGAATAGCGAAAGATCACAAGTAGGTGTTCTTATCTATTAATCTTAAGGAAAAGGTCAAGTGTCTTTCATCTGTTGTTCTAAGTACGACCACCACACTTAGGGAAAATTATCTTTCCATAGGTTTGATTTCCATAAAACATTCAATTGGAGAACACACACAGTGGCAGAGCACTGAGACTATGTTGGAATTCTAGGGTGTGGTTTGCTGATAATTTCCAGAAGTGTTTCAGTTGTAGTGAGGGGTAGTTTTGGCGAAAGGGATGATATGATCCCAGGCTAAGAATGCAACAAGAGGCAGAGAAGCAGCAGACTGAGAAGCACAGATGGAGCAATAAATATGTAGTATCTACGCAACACAGAGGCTTCAAGTGCTACGCAAAGGCTACGCAGTCCCAGAAAGGGCAGCACAGAGGCAGCATGAGGCCAGCAAGGCTAACACAGGCCCAACCAGGGCAGCACAGGGGCAATGTAACCTAGTATGGGGTGATGCAGGCCCTTCCTGAGTAGCGCAGGGGATGACGCAGGCTAGCAGAGCTGATGCAGAGGGCTTTAGAGCAGCACTGGGGTTTCTGAAGACTGAAAATGGTTGAGTTCTGTAAATCCCATTTAAGGGTGTGAATAAATCAACTTTTATGTCTCTAAAACATAGGTATTGATGCAGATTGTTTATTTCCCTGTGTAGTTAACTAGTTTGGTGCCCAGATTTTTTATCTACTTAATAAAAAAACCCTCCAGCAGCTAGAAGAGCAGTTTTCCCGCATTGGGTTTTTCTGGGGATATTTGTCCAGAAAATCCTATGTGTCACTTTGTCATTGTGCATGTATTTAGTTTAGATCTATATGTGTAGGTTGTTAATGTGTTTACTTTGATGTTAATACTGAATGTTTCAGATTAATAACTTGTCTAAGTAGGAGAATTAAATAAATATTTAATAGTAGGTTTTTTGCATAAGAATATTCAGAAATTTTCACACTAGTGTGGGTGTTTATTTGGTTTATTATGGCTAAGGAAATTGGCAGAGGAAATGGAAAAGGATTTGGAAAGGCATGAGGCATTAATTCAAATTTATTTATGAAAATAATGGAAATTAGGAGAAAAGGAATGTGAAAGGTCACAGGTTGCATGTGAGGAGAAAAATGAAGGAAAATAATGAAAATTGAATAAAATAGAGGCCTCATTAATAAAAAGGCTTATGAGGATCAATTGGTACCTTTTTTCAGTTCAGTTTTGGGGCTCTCTCTCTCTCTCACTCTTGGGCACTTAGAGTTTTCTTGGGGCACTCTAGCATTGGATCAAGGAAAATAAAGGAAGGACCAAGAAGGAAAATAAAAGAAAGGATCAAGCAAGGAAGAGCAGGATCAAGCAGTTATAACAAGATTATTTGCAGCTATCGATTTGCATGTGTGATTTCCTTGATAGATTTGGCATGCATGTGTGTATTTGGTTCTCTTGTTTTTATTTGCATGGGTTTTTCCAGGTGTGACAATGTTCTTCAACCTTTCCTTGCCATTTTCAGATACCCATGGTATGATGGGTTCTCTTGTATTTGGTTAAGCTAGATTTCCGGATGGTTTCAAAACTGGGTGAGGTGATCTCTGAAAGAAATAACACATGTTCTAGGAATCCCTGAACCTGAGTGGGATTGCGGTAAAGCCATATTTTGTGTGCCTCGGTGGGCCTAGGAATCATCGACCAGTGAATGGCGAGATATAAAGTAAATCCTAGAGGTGTGTGCCCTCTATCAAGCCTAGGAATCCTTGACCAGTGAATGGCGGGATATACGGTAAACCCTGGAGGGTGGAGTCTTGATTAGGCCTAGGAATCCTCAACCATTGTATGGCGGGATATACGGTAAATCCTAGAGACTAGGAGACAGGAAAATTCCTCATGGTGTAGGTGGAGAAATCCGATGGCATCCATGCTTGTTTAGAGCCTAGTGGTCCGATGGCATCCATACTTGCTTGTTTCCTAACCCATGTCAAAGTTCTAATCATCTTCAACAAAATCCAAAAAGAGTCTCAAAACCAAAAATATTTTTAGTTTTATAGGTGGTATTCTGTCATAGATTCATAAAGAGTTAAAACCATTGTTTTAACTTATGTTGGAGTTAAATTTATTGGTCATTTCAGTAATAATAAAATAATAGCTACTCTTTCTGAAAAGGCAGCTATTTCTTCAAGAGTTTGGTTTCATTGGTGACACAGAGATAAAAGTAGCTATTTCCACGAAATTGCATAAGGAGCTACAAGGAGCATTGATTCAGAGAAAAGATCATTCTCCTTTGAAATCAATTGAAGATCTACTATATTACGAGATATTATTCTTTTTAAAAGGGTAATTATTTCTAAATTAGAAGAAATATTATAAGGGAATGATTATATTGTTGGTGGAGCTAACATATAACTACTCATTATAGCTGAAGCAGAAAATGAGGTACAAAGTATCAATTTATTAATGGTGGGGAGGAGTGATATATTTTATGGGGCGACTTGGCACTCGGATTTGAATCATTTCAAATCATGTCAATTAAACCACACCGTCATTAAGGGTGCGCAGAATCCAGAGGATTACGTTCACCTTTTTTCATGACCGAGTTCTCCAAGAAGGTTACAGCTTATAGTGTTACATTTTCTAGCAAACAACTTGTCATATCAAGCAAGAAAGTAGGGTTGTGTGTAGGGTTTCTGTCTCTAGTTTGAACAGTTGTGCATAAAGGTTGAGCTTAGGTGTTAATCAGGATGGGTAAAGGCGAAAAAGTTAACTGCTCTGAGCCAGTGAATACCAGATTTTTCTACCACAGAGCAGAGCCCCAATTTCAAGCAACAGGTTGGTACATGCTTCTAAAGAAGTTTTAAGGGGAAAATGTAGTTGTTGCACAAGAATTTGTTGAAAGTTTTGATGGGGAGAAAGTCAATCTCGGAAGAAAAGCCTTCAAAATCACTAAGACCATTATAGCTAGGGCTACTCAGACTTCAACTACTGAAGAATGTTGGTTCAAAAAGAAAATGTTGCAAGCAGATGTAAGTTCTTTCCTCAAACCTGAACACGAAAATGTCAATTGGACTCCTTCTGTGCATATTTCCTGTTTTAGTCCAGAATGGAAGCATGTCATAACTACTGTGAAATGCTATATAACCTGTGAGGGTAGATCCTCTACTATTCATCAATATCAAGTGAGATTTTTGTTTCACATATGAGGTGCCAAACCTATGAATTTGCCTTTCTTTCTCTACAATTCCTTGTTAAAAAATTCCTTTGAAATTACAAAATACCCCTAATTATTCCATGCATAACCTCTATCATAGAGGCTTAATCAAGATGTTGGTGGTCTATCACCTTAAGAAAAAGAGAACTACCTGGGATAAATTTCTAACAGATGAAGGATTTGGTAGCATCAATTAAAGGAGGAGGGTAGGGAGACCTAAGAAACGAAGTGTCTAAGAAGAACAAACTGGCTCAACACCTGTGCCAAATAATTCACAAGCAACTCATTCTATTCCATCAACAAGTAGACAAACTAGAAGTTCAACAAAAAGAGCCAGAACTGAATTTGTCACTCCCATACCGATGGTACAGCTAGTAGAAAAATTTTATACAAGGAAAACTTATAAAGAACCCCAAACCTTAGAATCATTCAAAAGAAAACATGCAATTAGATTCAAGCAAGGGAATAATCTGCTTAATAAAGAGGTTAAATCTACAGGTGAGGAAAACATAACCTCTTCCTCAAGACATAAAAGAAAAATGAAATTGATCTTAATAGAAGAAACTTCGGAGGAAGTCAATCTGGAAGCATAAGTTCAACACTGTGTTCCAGAAATTGCAGGAGAGAAAGAAGAAAACAGTGACACCCCTCCAATAGAAGAACCAACATTAGCTCAACTATTTTCTTCTCTTAAGACATCCAAGACATCTACCAGAAGAAAGGACAAGAACATTATTCACTCTTATTCATATTTTGAAGAAGACAATACTGAAGAGGATTTCTTATAGATAGAGTATGAGGCAGGCCAGTATAGCAGTATCATGCAGAGAAGAAGAGAGGTTTCTTATGTTCCCAACCCATACCTTAGAATACCTCACACTAGGCCTAAAAAAAAGCTAAGACTAAACAACAAACTCATTGCTAATCCTAGTCTGAAAGATGAAATTATAAATGTTGATGAAATCCCAAGAAATGAAGCCAAGAAGACCAGAGCCCAGAAATCGAAACATGTAGGAAAGGAAAATCTAAAAGAGTCTCTAAGGCAGAGTCCCTCAAAATCTTAGCTTCTGTGCTTGATTTTATTTAAACATTTAAGGCAAATCAAAGAAGAAGAAGCACACATTTTTAGCTTAATCAACAAATGCAGCTCTTTACAGGGTTTCCAATAAAAACTACCTATTTATGAAAGGTAGCTATTATTTCCTAAACTTGTGTATAAAGGATGTGGAGGGAGTTTTTGTTCAAATATTGAAGGATGATACTGAGGGGTAATTAAATACATGCAATATCAATAGAAGAAGCTGCTGCCAAGTGTCAATTAATCAAGTTCTCTTCCAGATGTTAGTTTCAGTTGACAATCTTTGCACTTTTAGGGGAAAGAGCCATATGTCATCTTCAGCTGTTAGTTGCACTTTTTGAGGAAGTGGTTATACCAGAAAAGAGGAGAAGTTTTCCAACAATTTGCCACATCACTCCAGCCACTTTGAACTATATGCCATCATGTTTTTTGTCTTTATTATGTTGTACTACTTTGTATTATGGTTAAGGACAAGCTTCACCTTATGTATAGGAATATGATAACTCCTCCAGAACAGATTCACACTTTTTGTGGAAATATAAGCATAATATCTCTTGTATATATATGATGAAACTCAATAGAGAAAAGGTTGGTGGTTTGTGAATCTTATACTCATGTGATCAGTGTATTCTTTCAATTAATGATATTGAAAAACACTTTTGAGGACTTATTACTATCTTGATATGTGTATTGTTGATCATTCTTATGTGTTTCCATACGTAAATCTCTTCAGTTCCAGTTTGTAGTTTCAATGATGTTATATGTTTTTATGAGCCTCTTGATGTGTTTATGTACCTTATCAATTTTTATCAGTCTTACTTAGTAAGCTTTCTTGATGATATTTGCATAATAACTGGTTAAAGGGCATTCCTTATGGCAGTGAATTTTAATGATGTTCAATAAGATTATTGTAAGTCTTATGATAGCCTTCTCTTATTGATATATTATCACACTGGTTCTTGTGTTGTTTTTAATCAAAGCAGTGGATTTTTGCCTTGCAGACCCACTGTCCCTTCTATTATTCCATACTTTCTTCCTGCCATAGACTAAAAACTTATCGTTTTCTACCATATTAGGACTAAATACCCTCATTGGTGTGACAATGAATTTGTCTGAAACACTTTTCAGTGATTGAGAGCTTTAACCACCTACCGATTATATAATTCAAATCATTAAATTTCCCTAGATCTTAGGATGTGACTAGTCAAGCACTTGAAGCAGTCCAAGTGCTGATTCCAGTGCTAACATATTTTGGTGCATCTACCGAGAGACGAAGATTCTGAAATCAGTGTTCTCCCGAAGTTATTGCATGAATGCTTAGTACTAGTTTTTAAAGGTGAATAAAAAATAGTTTCTTTTATTGACTGCAAATTGGTTCACTTGGCAACTCCACAAAGAGGAAGAATGGTTTCAAGACCTCCTACTACAAGAAGAAATCAGAGATCACCTACTGTGACTCCAGTTGTTGACCCAAAAAAGATCATAAAATATGCAAGAGGGAAACAGAAGTCAGCTGAAGCTACATTTCAATCTCTGAAGAAGGTACATACAAAGTATGTTCCAAAGCAAAAGGTACCCTCATCTACTTTAGAATCTAAAGAAGTTTCAGTTTGAAAAGATTCTACTAAAATATTTCAATTTGAAATTGCTTCCCTAAAAAATAAAGTAGATGATGTTAACCTAGGTCCAGCTGAAAGTATCTCTCAATCATCATTTAGTAAATCATAGATAAGTAATATTCTAGTGAAAGTAGAAAAAACTGAGGTTTTAAGTGTCAGTGAAAAAAATAAGGAATCAAAAGACTTTGTGCTGAGAAAAAGGGAATTAGAACAAGTATTGGAAATTGCACCTTTTCTAGATAGGGCTATTTTAACTGAAGAAGATTTTTAAACCATTCTAAATTTTCTTCAAACTCATCCTGAATATTAGTCCTCTTATACCCCTCAGTAAGAGTATTTTCCTTTGTCTCGAAATCCAGCTGTTGGTTCATCCTCTTCTCATCAATTAGAAGGTAATGTTCCTAAAGACCTGACTTTTTAGCTGAGCAAAACAAAGTCGAAGTTACCTCATCCCCTCAGGAGACTAATCTGAATCTGATTCTTCTATAGAAGGTGAAACAAAGACCTCCTATGTTCATCTCTTTGAAAATCCACTATTTTCGATCCCAAATCTTGAAGAACCAACCCAAGAATTCCAATCTTCTACTATTCCAAAGAAGATTCAAATTCCACAGATTATAATTCCTAGTTCCCAAACAACTACATCAACCAATCATCCATCAATCGTAGATCAACAAGCCATGGCTCAGCCTGCCCTTACAAGGATTCAGCAGATAGTTGCTGCAATATATGCCCCACTTTCTCTTCCTCAACCTTTCCATCCTCTTCCTCAAGGGGATTATCTAAAATATCTGCCAAAATACACATGAGAGGGAGAAGGAGTTTCTGCTAAGGAACATTTGGTTGCTTTCTATAGTTATTATAATAACCAAAACATTGAACATGAAGATGTTTGGTCAAGACTCTTTTTTCATAGCTTGGATGGAGAAGCTCGTAAATGGTTTAGAAGTCTGCCACCAAAATCAATAACAGGAATAGATGAATTGGAGGAAGTATTTGTGAAATAATGGGGTGATAGAAAAGATTATGTATACTACCTTATAGAGTTTGGAACTCTAAAAAATAAGACTGATGAGTCATTGGCGGATTTTACAAAGGGATTCAATAAAATTTATCAAAAAATTCCTGAAGAAATCAAACCTCCTGAAACCACAACTATGATAACTTTTTCCAATGCCTTAGATTCTGAGTTTGCTTTGTGGTTAAGAGCTGAGAAAGCACAAACATTAGTGGCTATGCAAGAGGCTCCAATTGGAATGTATTCTAATCTTATGGCCTCAAATAAATTGAAAATGGAAGAGGAGAAAGCAACAAAGGACAAAAAGAAAATGAAATAAGAAAAACCTTCTTCCTCCAAAACTTTCACAGCAGAAGAAAATATTGATCAAATGTCTAATTTGATTAAATAACTTGCTTCTAAGATGAAGACACCGGAGTTAGAGAACAAGCCTGCTATAGAGCCAATAAAAATGAAGCCAATAGAAATCAGGCTCCCTTTAGAAGACCCTTTCAGCCTTAACAAATCTTACAGCGCCCAAGGAGGAATGCTGATGATCAAAGTGTTCAGCCTCCACTGAATAATTTTGTTGAAGAAGAGCAGCAATGACATGAGGAAGAAAATGAAGACATAAATCTTGTAGGAGAAACATCACAGTAAACTTGTTTGACTTTGCAAAAATATGAAGATCAGTCAAGGATAAATCTCTTTTTAGATGATGAGAATCCTCAAATTCATGTACAAAATGAGAAAAAACAGCAAGAAACTCAAACAAGAAATTATCCTTTGAGGTCCAAAGTTCCTGTCCAACAACCTCAACAAAAATAAGATTCTGACAAACAAGCTGCTAAACAAAAGACAAAATTCAATGATGTCCCTCCACCTCCTAATCCTGCCCCAATCATCAAAATTTCTGCAGAAATTAAAGAAATGACTCCTCTTTATTTCAATTTCAAGTTAGAGCTGAATAAAATCAAGATCCTAGTTCCACTTCTTGAATTGTTGAAAAATCCAGCATACAAAGAGTCATTTAAAAGTCTGTTACAACCACCTCTCACTCTTGATTCAGTCAATCTTGAAGATGAACATCCTACTATCTACTTAGGCAACCATGTCCAAGACCAAAATGATGATAATTCACCACATTTATATCTTTCACTTAATATACATGACAAATTGCTGCATAATTGTTTATTATATTCTGGGGCCTCTCACAATCTAATGCCAAAGAAAGGGATGGATGAATTAGGATTAGAAATCACTAAACAATATCATGACCTATACACTTTTGATTCTAAAATATTCAAGAGTTTAGGAGTGATTAAAGACTAGGTTGTTTCTCTTACCCAGCTTCCTATGAAAAGTTTAGTGATGGACATAGTAGTTGCAAACATACCTTCTAGATTTGGGATGCTTCTTTCCAGATCTTGGTTCAAAAAAATTGGGAGGCACTCTTCAAATGGAGATGTCATATGCCTCAATCGCAGTGTTTGGAGGAGAATTCAGGAGGTTGTATAGGGAAACCCAAATGGCCTATATCATAAGTGATCAACATAATCCCTCAAATAATACTATTTATGCAGAGGAGAAGGAATTAGGGTCATCCTTATTACACCTTGTTGCAGATGACAACAATTTCCAACCTAAAATTAGTAAAAAAACAACATTTTCAAGATACAAATAAGCAACATTTAGAAGGAGGACAGATCTAGAAATTATACTTTGATGGAGCCTCATCAAGAGAAGGATCAGGAGCCAGTGTAGTTCTCATTACTCCCACTTAGCAAGTGGTAACTTTATCATATAAACTGCAATTTTCCACCACTAATAACACTGCTGAGTATGAGGCACTTGTTTTGGGTATGAAGGCAGCAAAAGATTTGGGAGCTGAACAACTAATAGCTTTTGGTGATTCAGAATTGGTGATAAGGCAGGTGAGAAATAACTATCAAGTGAAAATTTTCAAATTGAAGAATTATAGAAATGAAGTGTGGGATTTGATTGAGCATTATTTTTCAACCTTCAATTTAAATTTTGTCACTAGAGAGGAAAATTAAATGGCAGATTCACTAGCTATAGCTGCTAGTAATTTTAAAGTTCCTCTTGATGTCAAGGCAACATATGATGTTAAAAAAAAAGACCTTCCATTCCAGACAATATCAAATACTGGAAAGTATTTGAAGATGACAAAGAAATTCAGAAATTTTTGGAATGTGTAGAAGAGTTTGCAGACATCCAAATTGATAATGAGTAGGAAATTGTTGAAAATCAAAATAGTAAGTCATTCAGAAATACCACGGTTGGGAAAGACATTATTGATCTGAAAACTAACTACAGTCCTAAAGGCCTAGTTCCTTTAGAGAGGTATTTTGACAATAATGATGTATTTTTAAATCTTGAGAGTAAAGAAGATGGAGAGAGTACAATTGACTGCAATATTGGTATAGAAGATCCGCCTAAATTAGTTAAATTTTCTAAATTTCTTTCTCAAGAAAATAGAACTAAATATGTCAAGCTGCTGAAACAATATGCAGACATTTTTGCATGATCCTACAATGATTTGAAGACCTATGATAGAGGTGTAATGGAACATAAAATTCCTCTGAAAGCATAAGCAAAGCCTGTAGTGCAGAAGATAAGGCATATCAGTCCCATGTTGCTCCCTATTATTGAAAAAGAGATCAAGAAATTATGGGAAGAAAAAATAATTCTGCCTTCAATATTTTCCAATTGGGTAGCTAATATAGTCCCGGTTTGAAAGAAGAATGGTGAAATTATAATTTGTGTTGATTTTCACAATTTGAATCAGTGTTCACTAGAGGATAACAATCCATTACCCAAAATGGATTATATTTTGTAGAAAGTTGTAGGCTCTAAGAGATTTTCAATGATAGATGGCTTTTCAGGGTATAATCAAATCTCAGTTAATAAACAAGACAGAGAGAAGACATCATTTACTACACACTGATGAATATTCTTGTACAACAAGATGCCATTTGGTCTAATGAATGCAAGCGCATCATTTCAACGAGAAATGGATATTGCCTTTGCAAGAGAAAAAGACAGATTTGTAGTCATTTACTTGGATGACATTACACTCTTTTCAAAATCTGATGAAGATCATTTGAAACATTTGAAACAAGTTTTTGACAAGTGCATAAAATTTGGTTTGTCCTTGAACCCAAAGAAGTCATGCTTTGCTATTCAAGAAGGTAAATTATTGGGGCACATTGTGACAGAAAGTGGTATTTGTATTGATCCAGGGAGAGTTGAGGGTATTCAGAAGATTGGTTTACCAAGGAATAAGAAATAATTACAGTCATTTTTGGAAAATTAATTTTTTGAGGTGTTTTGTCTCAAATTTTGCAGAGCTAATCAAACACATAAATGTCTCGCTGAAGAAATATGCAGAATTCAACTGGCGAGATGAAGCAAAAAACTCTTTTTCAACAATCAAATCTGCCTTGACTGAAGCTCTAGTTTTAATCAGCCCTGATTTTGAAAAATATTTTCTGATTTTTTCATATGATTCTGAAGAAATAATTGCAGTTGTTTTGTTACAAAAGAACAAAGAGGGCTTAGAACAACCTATTTCTTTTTTCAGTCACGCTTTAAGAGATGCTGAGGTAATGTACAACTTGATTGAAAAACAAGCATATGCACTAGTTAAGGCTTTAAAGTCTTTTCGAGTTTATGTGTTACATTAAAAAATTGTTGCTTTTGTACCAAATATTATTGTCAAAGATGTATTGCTGCAGCCAGACACAGATGGAAGGAGGGGAAGATGTTCAACCAAGATTATGGAATTTGATATTGAGATCAGACCTACTAAATTGATAAAAGGCTGAATCAAATTGCAAAGCTTTAATTCTGAACATGGAGGTAGCTGAAGAAAAGGATGGAGAAGGCATATCTGATTATCCTGAAATATTTCATTCAAATTGGTATAAGGATATAGTGTACTTTTTGTTAAACTTCAGTTGTCCCCCATAAATGGACAAGTAAAAAAGAAGGGATTTTAAATTGAAAGCTGTTAAGTATTGTAAATTGGAAAATCATCTTTACTGGAAAGACCCTGTGGGAGTCTTATTAAGATGTGTAGATGAAGCTGATTCACAGAAAATTATGTCAGAGATCATGCATGGGTGTGTGGTGGACATTTGTATTGGAAATCTACTGCAAACAAAATTTTAAGAGCTGGCTATTATTGGCCAACTCTTTTATCTAATGTTTTTTCCAAAGTCAGGGCTTGTGTTGAATGTCAAAAGTTTGCTGGTAAGCAGAAGCTACTTCTATTACCTCTTATTCCTATCTCAGCAGATGTTCCTTTCCAGCAATGGGGGTTAGACTTCGTCAACAAAATTCATCCACCATCATCAGGACAACATAGATGGATTCTTATAGCTACAGACTATTTTACTAAGTGGATTGAATTTGTCCCAACCAGGAATTCCATTGACACGGTAATAATCAAAATTCTGTTGGAAAATATTATGTCTAGATTTGGTTGTCCTCGGAAATTAGTGACTGAAAACGCAATGGCTTTTAAATCTACCAAGATGAATAGTTTCTGTCAGAAATATGGTATTGATTTGAATTATTCTACACCTTATTATCCTCAAGGTAATGGGTTAGCTGGGTCATCCAATAAAAGCTTGGTGAGAATCATTAAGAAGATGTTTCTAGAAAACAAGAGAAATTGGGACACTCAACTAGTTCATGCTCTTTGGGTAGACAGGGTAAGTAGTAAAAGATCAATTGGAATGTCTCCCTTTCAACTTGTTTATGGTACTGATGTTGTAATGCCATTACAATTATCCCTTCCTGTCATGAAGTTTCTGCAAGATGAAATTGATGATGCAAATCCAATTCAAAGGAGAATGTTGCAGCTAATAGAAGCTCATCAAATTCGAGAATCACTGATGGACAAAGTACATAAATACCAGACCAAAGTCAAATTTATTTTTGACAAAAGAGCAAATCAACAGTTATTCCAGGAAAATGATTTGGTGTTTCGCTGGGATGTTAGAAGGGAAGACCATGGAAAGCATGGTAAGTTCGATAATTTATGGTTTGGGCCATTCTGAATTGCTCGAGTTTTGGAAAACACATTTCTGCTCAAGCATCTAGATGATGATTAGCTAACTGGAGGTCCAATTAATGGTCATTTTCTTAAAAATTTATATGTTTGATAAGTTAGTTAGTCATTCCATTGTAAATATCCTGAGTGATGTGTCAATAAAACTCCATGCCCAATGGTACTTGTGTCTGTAAATATAGTGAATCTTGAGTCCACTCAATGAAAGGTCAGTTCTACTCATTAGTTCCTAAAGTTTTCTAAGTCCTGAAAGTTTTAAAGCACTGAGTCTACAGTCCTTGAAGCCTCATAGGGAGGACTTCATCCCCAATAGGAGCCACTGTTAGCACTATAAATTTTAATATTATGACCACCATTATATTACTGTTTTTGAATTTTTTCTTGTTCCCTAGCCTATGTCAAATTTATAATCATCTTCAATAAAATCCAAAAAGAGTCTCAAAACCAAAAAGATTTTCAGTTTTATAGGTGGTATTGTGTCATATATTCATAAAGAGTTAAAACCATTGTTTTAACTTAGGTTGGAGTCAAAGTTATTGGTCATTTTAGTAATAATAAAATAATAGCTACTCTTTCTGAAAACGCAACTATTTCTTCAGGAGTTTGGTTTCATTGGTTACAGAGAGATAAAAGTATTTATTTCCACGAAATTGCATAAAGAGCTACAACGAGCATTATTCGGAGAAAAGATCATTCTCCTTTGAAATCAATTGAATATATTCTATATTATGAGATATTATTATTTTTAAAAGGGTAATTATTTCTAAATTTGAAGAAATATTAGAAGGGAATGATTAGATTTTTGGTGGAGCTAACCTATAGCTACTCATTATAGTTGAAGCGAAAAATGAGGTACAGATTTGAATCACTTCAAATCGTGTCAATTAAACCACACCGTGATTAAAGGCGCATAGACTCTAGATGATTACGCTCATTGTTTTTCATGACCGAGTTCTCCAAGAAGGTTACAACTAATAGTGTTACATTTTCCAGCAAACAACTTGTCATCTCAAGCAAGAAAGTAGGGTTGTGTGTAGGGTTTTTATCTCTAGTTTGAAAAATTGTGCATAAAGGTCGAGCTTAGGTGTTAATCAGGATGGGTAAAGGCAGAAAATTTAATTGCTCTGAGCTTGTGAATATCAGATTTTTCGACCATAGAGCAAAGCCCCAATTTCAAGCAGCAGGCTAGTACAGGTTTCTAAAGAAGTTTTCGGGTGAAAATGTAGCTGTTGCACAGGCATTTGCTGAAAGTTTTGACATGGAGAAAGTCAAGCTCGGAAGAAAAGCCTTCAAAATACTGAGACCGTTATATCTAGGGCTACTCAGAATTAAACTACTAGAGAATGTTGGTTCAAAAATAAAATTCTGCAAGCATATGTAAGTTATTTCCTCAAACCTGAACACAGAAATGTCAATTGGACTCCTTCTGTGCATATTTCTTGTTTTAGGCCAAAATGCCAGCATGTCATAACTACTGTGTAACACTATATAACTTGTGAGGGTAGATTCTCTACTCTTCATCAATATCAAGTGAGATTTATGTCTCACATCTTAGGTGCCAAACCTATGAATTTGCCTTTCTTTCTCTACAAATCCTTGTTAAAAATGTCTTTGAAATTACAGAAGACCCCTAATTTTTCCCTGCATAACCTCTATCATAGAGGCTTAATCAAGATGTTCGTGGTCTATCACCTTAAGAAAAAGAGAACAACCTGGGATAAATTTCTAACAGATTAAGGATTTGGTAGCATCAATTATAGGAGGAGGGTAGGGAGACCTAAGAAACGAAATGTCCAAGAAGAACAAATTGGCTCAACACCTGTGCCAAAAAATTCACAAGTAGCTCAGTCTATTCCATAAACGAGTAGATAAACTAGAAGTTCAGCAAAAAGAGCCAAAACTGAATCTGTCACTCCCATACCAATGGTACAGCCAGCAGAAAATTTTTATACAAGGAAAACTTCTAAAGAACCTAAAACTTTGGAATCATTTAGAAGAGAACATACAATTAGATTCAAGCAAGGGAATACTCTTCCTAATAAAGAGGTTAAATCTACAGGTGAGGAAAACATAACCTCTTCCTTAGGACATAAAGGCAAAAGGAAATTGATCTTAACAGAATAAACTTCAGAGAAAGTCAGCGCTAAAGTACCAGTTCAACACTCTATTCCAGAAATTGCAGGAGAGCAAGAAGAAAACAGTGGCACCCCTTCAATAGAAGAACCAAAATTAGCTCAACTATTTATTTCTCTTATTCCAAGACATCTACCAGAAGAAAGGACAAGAACATTATTCACTCTTATTCATCTTTCAAAGAAGACAATACTGAAGAGGATTTCTTAGAGACAGAGTATGAGGCGGGCCAGTATAGCAGTATCATGCAGAGAAGAAGAGAGGTTTCTTATGTTCCCAACCCATACCTCAGAATACCTCACACTAGGCCTAAAAATAAGCTAAGACTGAACAACAAACTCATTGCTAATCCTAGTCTGAAAGATGGAATTATAAATGTTGATGAAATCCCAAGAAATGAAGCCAAGAAGACGAGAGCCCAAAAATAGAAACATGCAGGAAAAGAAAAAGCTAAAAGAGTCTCTAAGACAGAGTCCCTCAAAATCTTAGCTTCTGTGCTTGATTTTATTTAAACATTTAAGGCAAATCAAAGAAGAAGAAGCACACATGTTTATCTTAATCAACAAATGTAGCTCTTTACAGGGTTTCCAATAATAACTACCTATTTCTGAAAGGTAGCTATTATTTCCTAATTTTTTGTCAAAGTGCTGATTCCAGCGCTAACACCTACAGAGATACAAATTTCTTAATGGGATAAATTGTTTTTCCAACCCTTGGAATTTTGCAAAGTCTTGCTTATATGTCTGCGTTGTCGTTACTAAGGCCATTTAAAAGCCAACTACTTGGCTACTCTAGGTAATGGTTGCAAAAATAAGTTATTCCTCAACCCTGATATCAGTCAAGACACTTTTATGGGTTTTTAAGATAAAAAATGCAGCCTCTAGAGCATTGGGTCTTCTTGATTTGGGTTTAGGTTTGCAAATTTTTTGGTTGTACTCAAAGTGGCGAGGTTTCTTCAGGGGGTTGTCAAGAATAGTTGGTCTCTTTTGGTGGGGGGATCCTTTCCCTCGATGACGATCACTTAGTTTATTAAATTGGATTTCGTTGCTGACTTAGGGGGGGAATACCCTAGTAGGGTTTTTGAGGCAATTCATATGAAAGAGATCGAAAACCCCAACAAGGTTTTCGATGAAATCCATCACGTTGGTTTCACATTTGATTTGTAGATTCGGGAGGAAACCTCGACTCCTCCATTAGTTGTGAGGACCAAGTGCTCAAATATTGCGACCCTTCACTTTGTCGTTCAAGAGGGAGACCTCACTATGGTCTCAGAATTAGTTGGGGATGAAAAACATAAGCGGATTCTGCTTTGTATGCATGGGGATGTGTCTACTCCTCCCTAAGGTTTCACTGCAATTAGACTTCATATTCACTATGTGCATGGAACCTTGGGTGACACCTTTTGTTTTTAAATTAAACACTAAGGAGAAGCCACCAGAGGTTTAAAAGGCGAAATATTTTTGGCCAAAATCTCAAGTTGAACATGCTCCTTCTATTCCTATGGAAGAATCTTCCCTCTCATATGCATTCTCAGGTAATTTAATACAATCTCTTATTCCATAAGAGATTCTTGTGCTAGATGAAATTGAACAAAGTTATTTTCTTTATGTTGTTCCAAATAAATCTATTCATAATGTTTTCAAAAATCCAAATTTCATAAATTAAGGTCTAAAATGCATGTACAATGAAGACTTCCCCCAACTAAACAGAAATATTGAAATTTATGGTAAGCCTAGTCATCCCGAGGGATTGGAGAAATGTCATAATCAGGTATTAATAACATATGGTTCCCCCCATACTACTTTGTCTACCTTTGATATTATTTATTCCTTTGGATCCTCAAGAAGGTCATTTGATAATACCTCTTCCCCATATCTGGTGTCCTCTTCTCTGATTCCACAACTATGAATTGGTCCAGAGCTAGTGGACTTTGTAGAACCTGCGTCTTATCCTCAATATCCTTCCTATAAGTGTTGGAAATTGGATAAACCAATGCTCCCCATGTGTTTCTTGACATGGACTAACCGCCTATCATGGAACCTTATCTCTAGCGATGCGATCGTTGAATAACACCTGCGGGTTTTGGTCTAACGGCAATCGTGATTCCCAACTAGTGGTATCATAGCTTAGGTCATGAGTTCGATACACACCCGGCTCGCGTTTGGGGGGGGGAGATTGTTGGATATTGGATAAAACAATGCTCCCTGTGTGTTTCTTGACATGGAATAACCGCCTCTCATTGATCCTTAACTCTGGCGATGTGATCATTGACTAATACCTGCGGGTTTTGGTCTAATGAAAATCGTGATTCCTAACAATAAGGATATATTAAATCTTCCCCCTTTGCCAATTCACTGCCACCCCCACCCCCTCCCAGATTTAAAGGGGCCAAAGACCTCAAATATGAAGACCTCTTTTAATAATGTAACTATTAGAAAGAAAAATTAAAACAAGGATGAGTTGGGAGGATTATTCAAGGACGCCACAAATATTTCTAGTAATCAAAGGGAACTTAGAGTAGAGAATCACTCTCGAGAGGGTTCCTCGTGATTGTGATTTCCATAAATATTAGGGGAGTAGGGGGACCTCCCAAAAAACGTGCCCTCGAGAGACTAGTGGAGCTTCATAAACCATCTGCAATTTTAATACAAGAAACCATGGTGTCAAGGGAAAAATATCGTGAGGAGTTAGTAAAATTTTCCTTGGGTGGAATGTTTGTATTATGAATGCTTTAGGCATCCCAGCGGTCTTTCGGTTATGTGGGATCCAAGGGATGTTGTCTTTAAACCATTTCTATCAATGGTTGTTTTTATTTTGGATGGTACTCTAAGAGGCTTGGATAGCCCTACCAAGCTAGTAAATTGTTATGGACTGCATGTGGATAGAGAGGAGTTTTGGAAAAAACTATAAGATAGTGTTTTGTTATAGGACTACCCTCTCATTTTAGTTAGGGACTCTGGAAGATACCCTAGAACTATTAACACCTTTTTCCCCTATAAAGTGGAAGAATTAGAGAAAGTATTTAAATATTTGGGCTATTACCTAAAACCTAATTGTTACCACAAGGAAGTCTGGTCCAACTCAATTAAAATTGTTGAAAGAAAAATAGGGAATTGGTGTTTTAGGTGGTTATCATTGAGAGGTGTAATGATTTTGGTCAAGTTAGTGTTGGAGAGTATCTTTGTGTATTGGCTTACACTAAAAAAGATCCCAAAATTTATTATAATGAAAATAAGAAATGTTTACATCTGGCTATATGAGAACTATTATCTGGCTACATGGGAACTATTATCTCAACCAAAGATCCTTGGGGGTTGCGGCTTCAAAAATATGCATTGGTTTGGCTTAGCCCTCTCTATGAAGAGTCTATGTAGAGAAATATCTTGGATTGGTCTTTGGCACCACATTATCAAGGAAATGTATATAAAAAATAGATATTTAATTGAGTGGTTGAGATCCAATGTCCAAAAAGCATATAAAATTAGATCAATCATCTAGGAAGGCCTCATGGATTCTTTCCCTTGGCTCTTCTCTTGGCTAGCCTACAAGGTGGGAAAGGGTAACCAAATAATCCTAAGAAAGGATCCTTTCGTAGGAGGAGTTGATTTTTATCAACTCCCTTCAGATCTAATTTCCTTCTTAAATGCGCAAGTTTTGTATAAGTTGTTCCACTTAAAGATAATAACATCAAATAAAATCTCTTCTAGATACTAGAAAAACTCTCTTTATTTTGGTCCTCAAGGGAACTTAACAGTTGAATGGGATAAGTTTGTAAATGGTTTGTATTCTAATGGGATCTTACTAAATGAAGAAGAGGAATCTATAGTCTAGAGTCTGAATACTTCTACAGGTATGGTAACAACTATACAAGTATATGAATCAATTTCCATTTCCTGTATGGATCACAGAGATACTTGGTGGCACAGGAAGTTATGGAAGTAGAACCCGCCTCAAAATATTAGATGATTTTGTTGGCACACTATGGAAAATTGTATACTCACATAGGATAACTTACAAAGAAGGGGATTTATTTGTCCATATGTTTTTAGACTGTAGTTCTGAGTCAAAATATGTGGACCATCTCTTCATACAATGCACCTTTGAAAATGATGTATGGAATGACACTTTAAAGGTATTAAGTCTACATGTTACTGAGCCTTCTTTTTATTTTCAAACTTGTATACATGATCCAGATTTATGCAGGAACGCAACAGAATAAACACATAACCATAAATACAAAGATGCAGCAGAAATAACACTTCATTTCATTAATATCAAAGAACTGAAATTTGCTTACAAACAAAATGGAAATAAACTAGCTAGGGCACTGGTAGCTATCTCTGAGAAGAGATGTGGCGGCTACAGGCCTCTGAACTGAGTTACAATGAGGCTCGAGGGCCTATTTATTATTGAAAAACAATGGAGAACCCTAAACATCCCAAAAACCTAACCCTAGGAGATGAAGCGCCAAAACTATGGGCCCCGTTTGGGTAAATTGGTGTTTCAACTTCCCAGGGACGTAACTTTGGCATACTATCTCCGTTTGATGCACATGATACATCATTAGAAAGCTCTATCCGAGGACTAAAACTTTCACTAAAAGTATCATTCTGGAATGGAATGATATTTGTTGGAGGCGCGATGCTCAAAAAACGTAGTTTATGGCCTCAAAACGGCTCCGAAAGTTCAGGACCCAAAAAACTGCTAAAAATAGTAAATTATGCCAAAAATGAAAAAATGAAAGAGACAATGGTGGGGGCCCAAGTGGAATAGGCGAGTGGCCACCAATATCCACCTGGATCATTCCTCCCCCTTAGGAAGCAATGGTCCCCATTGCGTTAAGTTCCTCCATGAGATGAGGAAATTTCTGCTGAACTTGGTCCCTGGTGAACCACTTTCCTTGGTGCAGGAGTTGGCCAACTTTGACAACCCGATACAGTTGGATCCTCTGTTGGCGAGTGTTATTAATTTTCATGTCCATGATACAATCTGTGGTTGCCTGTTCCATGCAGTCTGGGTTTAACTCTGTTCGTGTGAGTTGTTCTGCAATGTCCGAAGTGTCCAGTAGAGGTGGGAAGTAAGGACGAAGGCGATCCACATTGAAGACTGGGTGCAGACCAAGGAATGGTGGAATACTAAGCTCGAAAGCATTGTTCCCTACAGCCTTGGTGATGGTGTACGGCCCGTATCGGAGCAGGCGAAGCTTGCGGTGAGGTCCAGTGAGGCGCTCCTTCTGCAAATGCAGCCATACTTTGTCGCCCACCTGGAAGTTGTGTGGCACCCGGTGTTGATCATGGCGCTGCTTGTACTTCACATTGGCTCTATCCAATATATCATGAACCTGTTGGCGGATGTGTTGAATGCGCTCAATGAAGCTACTTGCTTTGTCAACTTCAGACTGGACGTGCGCTGAATCGGCCTGAGCAGCTGCAAATGGCATGGCTACATCAATGGGACATAGTGGCTGGAATCCCAAGCCCACCTGAAAAGGGCTATGGCCAATTGAACTGTGGAGAGCTCGGTTATAACTATGTTGTACATAAGGGAGGCTCTTGTCCCATGTGCAAAGATGCTTTGAATTGTACATGCGCAGAATGTGTACAATCATTATGTTGACGACCTCTGTCTGGCCATCTATTTGGGGATGGAAAGCTATGGACTTGGTGAGCTTTGTGTCCAACATTGACCAGAGGCTGGACCAAAATGTGCTGAGGAACCTGCTATCTTGATCTGATATGATAGACTGTGGGATCCCAAAGTGCACCCATACTCGTTCAAAGAAGAGTTTAGCAGTAGCTTCTGCTGTGATATTCTTCTTACAGGCCGCCATAATGGCCATCTTCGAGAATCTGTCAACGACCAAGAAAACACAGTCATTGCCATTCTTAGTAGAGGGCAGGCCCAACATGTAATCCATGGAGATGGATTCCCACAGTCGACTAGGGGTAGGTAGTGGAGTATATAGGCCTTGCTTCTTGATGGTCGGTTTGGCAATGGCACAAGCAGTGCAGGATCTGATGTGCTTCTCGACATCCTTTCAAAGGTTCGGCCAATAGAAATACTTCTGCAGGATTGCTACTGTTTTCTCGACCCCGAAATGCCCAGCGACTCGACTGTAGTGTGCTTCCCATATCATCTTGGCACGCTCGCTTGAAGGAACACAAAGGTGTCCCATGTGACATAAAAGTGCATCTTCGAGGTGAAAATTTGGAACTTGCGTACCCCCCAAGAGTGCCTTGTAAGTTTGGCCGAATTCTGGGTCACTCTCATAGAGAAGCGGCCAATCAGAAGTCTCGTGTCCACAAGAGTTGAGCACAGTGGTGAGCGCCACGATCGGTGGTCGGCTGAGGCAGTCTGCAACATGATTGGTGCTACCCTTCTTGTACTTGATGTTCAAATGAAACTGTTGCAGATATGTGGACCACTTCTAATGGCGATCATTCTGCAACTTCCCTTGTGTCTGTATGAACTGCAGGGGCCGGTGGTCTGTGTGGATGATTGTTTCCTTCCCCAAAATGTAATGCTTCCATTGTCGACAGGCTTGTACAATGGAATACATTTCTTTGTCATAGGTGGGATACTTGCGAACTGTCTCAGACAATGTCTCACTGTGATATGCCACTGGATGTCCCTGTTGAGTAAGAACTGCCCCAATAGCATAGTCAGAGGCATCCGTCTCGATCTCAAATGGCTGCTGCAAGTCTGGTAAGGTGAGCACTGGGGCAGAACAGAGGCGATTTTTCAATTCTTTGAACGCCTTCTGTTGAGGTTCCGACCAAAATAATTTTGCTCTCGCTCCTCCTTTGGTGACTGGACTCAAGGGCCAAGTGATATGAGAGAATCCCAACACGAATCTACGGTAGAAATTAGCAAGACCCAGAAAGCTGCGAAGCTCTGTTATAGTAGTCGGGGCTGGCCAATCCCGAATGACTTGGATCTTGGCTGGATCCAAATGCACCCCCTTTTCATCAATAATGTATCCCAGATATTGAACCCGGGTCATGCCAAATGTGCACTTCTCCAAATTGGCACACAACTTGTGTTGCCGCAGTGTTTGGAGGACTTGTCGGATGTGATGAAGGTGCTCTTCCCAAGTCTTGCTGAAGATCAGAATGTCATCCAAGTACACCACCACGAATGAGTTGGTGAATGGCCGCAAGATGTCGTCCATCATCCTCATGAAGGTTGCGGGAGCATTCGTCAACCCGAAAGGCATGACCAGCCATTCAAAAAGGCCTTCCTTGGCTTTGAAGGCATTCTTCCACACATCAGAGGGTTCAATTGGTACCTGGTGATACCCAGACTTCAAGTCGATCTTACTGAAATATTTTGCACCTTGGAGTTGGTCCAGAAGGTCATCAATCCATGGGATTGGGTACCTATTCCAGACAGTGATCTTGTTCAGCGCCCGATAGTCAATACAGAGTCTCCACGTCCCATCCTTCTTTCCATCAACGCGATCTCTGCTCCCGCGGTGGCGATGAACTTGTCCGATGTGACCCTTCTCGCAATGTGCCTCCCGAATCTCGCTCTTGACGACTATTTTCTCTGCACAGAGCGTAATTCTCGTGCTGGTTGTGGTAGCGGCGCACTCCGGGGTCGATCAACGTGCTTGACCTCGACAATGCGCAGAACCCCCGGTGAGGTGAAGATGTCCTCGTACTCCTCCACAAACGCACCCATTTGTTGTTGTCGGCGCAGGGGCCCCGTCCGAGTGTCGTGGGCGCGCGCCTTTCTCTTGCCCCCGAAAGTGATCATCAGGAAAACGAATTTCCTGGTTTGGGAAATGAGCTTACTGCATTGTTTTGCAGTAACCAAAGAGATAGCCGTAGGAGGTGGTACCTCTGGTATCCCGTACAACTTATTTCCCAAAGTAATAATAACAGCACGAGGTCGAGACTCATACACAGCATGACGCTTCCACAAGTATGGTTGTCCTAATAATACATCAGAAACATCAATAGGAGCAACGTCACATAATACCTCATCCGTGAAGGGCTTGATGCTATAGGGAAGGCGACACTACTGGCTGACGCGAAGATCTCGTCCTTGGTGAAGCCACCCGATGGTGTATGGATGTGGGTGAGCTGTGGTCGGCAAGCCCAACCGCTTCACGGCGTCTGCTGAAATGAGGTTCTTTTGGCTCCCATTGTCGACAATGAACCGTACAGGGGAGCCCTTTACCCACATCTGGGAGTGGAAGAGACGTTCCTCCTCCTCTGGATCTTCCGGTTCCTCCTTCTGGACCTTTGTAGTGGCAACAGTGGCGTTGGGCTCCGCATCAATAATCTGTTTCCCTTTTTCATTCCCCTTTTCGGGTTCTGATTCGGAGTCGGAGCATGCATCTGACTCAGAAGCCCTCATCTCGGCCACTAGCGACTGCTTGGCCCGACACTCACTTGTGTTGTGAGTGGAGCTCTTATGGAACTCACACCACTTTTCCGTGTCCTTCTTTGGCTTTACGGTGTTGTTCTTTTCTTGTGGCTTTGACGGGTTGTCTTTAGCCGCCATGCTCTGTCCTTTGTTCTGCGGTTTGGAAGCACCTTTTCCTTGCTTTTGATTCACAGATCCAAAGTCTCGCTTCTTCTCTTTGAATTTCTGCTCAATCTTGGCAGCATACCGGTATGCCGTACCAAGCGAGGAGATGTCGAGGAACTCCATTTCCTCCTGAATGTATCTGTGCAGACAACTGCGATACTTTAGCACCAAATGTTTCTCTGAATCTTTGATACCCAATTTTGTGCGCAGGGTATGGAACAGATTCGTCAGCTCATGCACATCTTGATCCCTTTGTTGTCGCAGCGTGGTCCATTGTATGTACTTGTCCTCATAGCTCCCCATGGGATAGTACTGTTCCTTGACGGCGTCTCGAAAATAATTCCAAGTTGGTACAGCCGAGAACAAAGAGGGTTCCGTCTAGTCCTTGTTCACACAGTAGGTTTCCCACCAGTCCTTAACATGGGGGGAAGCTTTGAGGAGTGCAAAAATAATCTTCTCCCGGTCTGAAAAGTCATGAACCGAGAAATATCCTTCTAACAGATTCAACCATCTATCTACGGCATCTGTGTCTATTTGACCCTCAAATATGGGAATGTCAAAATTTACTTGTACCTTAAAAGGAGTCGCGCCTCCAGAGTGGCTGCTGGATGCAGATGCGCCGCCGGTGGGTAGCCGTTGAAGGATCTAAGCAAAGTTATCCATCATCACGTTCCTTTGTCTTTCGAGGGCCTCCTCGAGCAATATTTTGATAGGATCTCCTGCTCCCTCATCTTTCTTTTCGTCCCCCATGGGCGTCTGTCGAGGTTTGCGAGGCTGATCTTGCAAAGGTTCCACCAGATCAAGCCCTAGCTCCTTATACCCCGACCTCGTTGGGGACATGCAAAGAAGGATCGAGAAAAAGCAGACCGCTCTGATACCACTGATCCGGATTTATGCAGGAACGCAACAGAATAAACACATAACCATAAATACAGAGATGCAGCGGAAATAACACTTCATTCCATTAATATCAAAGAACTGAAATTTGCTTACAGACAATGGAAATAAAACTAGCTAGGGTACTGGTAGCTATCTCTGAGAAGAGATGTGGTGGCTACAGACCTCTGAACTGCTTTACAATGAGGCGCGAGGGCCTATTTATTATTGAGAAACAATGGAGAACCCTAAACATCCCAAAAACCTAACCCTAGGAGATGAAGCGTCAAAATTATGGGCCCCGTTTGGGTAAACTGGTGTTTCAACTTCCCAGGGACGTAAATTTGGCATACTATCTCCGTTTGACGCACATGATACATCATTAGAAAGTTCTATCCGAGGACTACAACTTTCGGGACGAATTTGATGATCAAATTCGTTGGTAAAACGATACCCAAAAAACGTCGTTTAGGGCCTCAAAACGGCTCCGGAAGTTTAGGACCCGAAAAACTGCTAAAAATAGTAAGTTATGCCGAAACTGAAAAACTGAAAGAGACAATGGTGGGGGCCCAAGTAGAATAGGTGGGTGGCCACCAATATCCACCTGGATCAATACACTTGTGGGATACAAAGATGAGAAGTCATAAAACTCTCCCAATTTTTATAGACTGGGGAGTTTGGAGAGCAAGAAACAAATCAACTATTGAAGATATCCCCTTCAAAGTTGAACAATTAATACACATGATTGTGGGTTACTTTAGGGAATATTTCAAAAAGAAAAAAACCAAAACTTCCAAACATATAAAATATCCTCTGTTATCACATTTTTACTCTGCTGGGTTATTTGATGGTGCTTCACAAGTAAGATTATGTGGTGGGGGTGCCTTTATCAAACTCTTAGGAATTCATACCTATTGGATTTGGCTTCATATAGGTCAAGGAATGAACAATAAGGCAGAAACCATTTCTTTCTGGGCACTTCTCTATTTTGCAACTTTAAAAATTATTTTTTTTATTTACAAGTTTGTGGTGATTCTAAATGTATAATTGATTGGTTGACATGATTTTCAAATTTACAGGTTTTAAATTTAATATTCTTGAAGGATGAGATTATAGATATCTAGAAAAAAAATCAATATATGTTCTTTCATCAAATTCACAAGGAATGGAACTCTCAAGTAAATTTATTATCGAAAAGGGCACTTACCTTGGAAAAAGGTTTCATATTTTATGAAGAATGGCAGGGAACCTATCTGATAAGAATGGGAAGACTTTTTCTCTTACCACATGGTCTTAGTAATCCTTTTCCAAGATTGATTCTACCATTTTCTTCCTAACAGATAGTGAAGGTTTAATTTTTTTGTGTAAATGAAATGAAATTAATTATGTATAGATTGTGACAGTACAACAAAACCTTGTGATTAGCGTCCCTTTTTGCTTCCTTGGTTGCGTTTAGAGCCCATTTTTTGTGCGATTTGTGTCCATTTATCAAATATGGGGCAAAACTTGATGCAAAATTTGCATTGAGTTTTGCACCAAGTCTTTCACCAAGTTTAGCACCAGGTATTGTAATAGGTTTTGTACCAGGGTTTACACCAGGTTTTATGCCAAATTTTGTGCCATCCTTTGCACCAAGTTTTGAATCGAGTTTGGCACCTAATTTTGTTTCACCTACTTTTGCATCCTCTATTGCATCCACTTTTTGCGCCTACAATTGCATCATCTCTTGTATCCTATTTTTTGTCCTTTTTAAAATCATTTTTTGCATCCATTTTTGCATCCCCTTTGTGCCAAGTTTTGCATCAAGGTTTGTGTCTAGTATTGCATCTACTTTTGTGGCATCCACTTTTTCATACTGTTTTGCATCCATATTTACATACTCTTTTACATCTATTATTGTGTCCACTATTGCATCCAATTGTCTTATGCCAAAATTTGCACCTAGTTTGGCACCTCCCTTTGCACCCATTATTTCTTCTAATTTTACATCTGCGATTGCATCCTCATATACGTCTAGGTTTTCATCAACTTTTACATCTATTTTTGTATCCCTTTTTGTATCCACTTTTGCATCAAGATTTGCATCAGACTTTTTGTCTTGTTTTGCATCTACTTTTGCATCGACTTCTATTGCATCAACTTTTGCATCCTATTTTGCATCCATTATTGCACGCATGTTTACATCCACTTTTTCATCTTCGTTTGCTTATTTTTTTACATCTATCATTAAATCCACTTTTTTTATGCACAATTTGCGCCACATTTTGCACTTACTGTTGTACCCATATTTTCTTCCAATTTTTTATCCATGTCCATATCCTCTTTTGCATCAAATATTGCACCTCTTTTTGCATCCACTTTTGTGTCGGGTATATGCGTTGGGTTTTGTGTCTCGTTTTGTATCTTCTTTTTCATCTACTTCCATTGCATCCAATTTTGTTTCTCTTGTTGCACCCATGTTTGCATCCACTTTTACATACCTTATTGCATCTTTTTTTGCATCCAAGTTTGCATATTTTTTCGTCTGTTGTTACATCCACTTTTGTTGCGCCACAATTTGTGCCATATCTTGTGCCTACAATTGCAACCCACTTTTCCTTCCACCGTTACATCCAAATTTGCATCCTAATTTGTTTCCAAGTTTGCGTCGAATATTGTTTATGTTTTTTGCATCCCCTATTGCATCCACTTTTACGTCAGGTTTTGCATCTCATTTTGCATCTACTTTTACATCCACTTCTGTTGTGTCCACTTTTGCATCTAATTTTGTGTCCACTGTTGCGCCCATGTAGTTTAACTCCTTTTTACATCCAAGTTTCTGTCCTTTTTTGCATCTGTTGTTGCATCTACACTTGTTTCACCACAATTCGTGCCAAGTTTTATGCCTACTATTGCACCCATGTTTTCTTTCACTTATGTATCCATATTTACATCCTATTTTGTGTCCAAGTTTGCATTGAATATTGCATCCACTTTTGTGTCAAGTTTTCCATCTTGTTTTGCTTATGTTGCATCCACTTTTCATCCAATTTTATGTTTATTGTTGCCCCCGTTTTTTTGTTCACTTTTGCATCCCTTTTCCAACACTCATCATATTTTCTGCATTGATGATATTTCTTATGACATTGACAATTATGAAAAACTTATGGCAATGTCAATAAGTATGACGATGATGATAATGAAGATGATGACTATCCTATGAATTGTGATTATGATGATAAAGATGATGGCAGTTACAATGACAATGATGATGATGATGACAGTGATTGTGATGATGGTGATGCTAATGACCTTGGCCAATCTTTCCAATTTTTAAATGTTGTCATTGTCATAATCATAATCATTATCTTTGGCGTCATCATCCAAGTCATCATCATCTGATCATCATTATCATTATTGTCATTTAGGTCATCATCAAAAACAATAATGGCATGAATGATGATGACAATGCCAATGATGGTGATGTCCATGAAGACGATGATAACAATGATGATAGAGTTACATAAATTATGATGATGGGGATGATGAAATGATAATAACGATGATAATGGTAGTGATTATGATGATCATCGATCATCTCTCAAAAAAAAAAAAAAATTTCTCTTGCATATATCATATGTGTCCTAAACAACTATTTTCTATCATTCATCACTTTTTTTGGGTTGATGATATTTCTTACGACACCTATAATTATGAACAATTGACGGCAATGTCCATAATCATGATGATGACGACGATGACATGAATGATGATTATGGTGATAATTCAATGACGACAATAATGATGACGATGATGGTGGTGATGATGATGATGATAATGAAGATGATCTGACAATTATTATGATGATGTTAATGACCTTACAGTCATAGATTCATGAACTTACTAGTTTCAAGGTCATCTTTTGCATACATATTACTATCAGAATTTTTACATTTTCTGTCTCTCTTGGGATATTTTGATCTTCTCAATAATATCTTTTAGCTTTGTCATATACATGAGATAGATTTAGAGGATCACCTAATCTGTAGATGCCCCATTTATTATGAGTTTCAAGGGATGTTTTATTGTCTTTATCAAGATTTGGATGGATCATTTTTACTCTCTTTCAATACAATTCTAACTCTATTTATGAGGGAGGTCCTTGGATTTAGATCTTTATATAAGGCCTGATGTGGAATTCCCCTTTTGAAATCTTCCAAGGGGGTCACCTCCTTCCATGTTTCCTTGCTTACATAGGGCCAAAATTGACAAACCAAGATTCAAACTTCTTCAACTATAAAATTGGTGAGGACTCATACCTCTTCCTTGATCCCCTCAATGGAAATCTTTCTTCAGAGAGACTATTGAGGATTTCCCATCATATATCATAGGTTGGATGTCATAGTACCTATTACCCTACTTCATGTTAAGAAACCAAGTGCTAGAAGAAAATGATTGATTTATATTAACTTGATAATTACTTATGAATGTTTTTTGGCTTCTTATTACTCAGATTGTCTTCTTCATCAAGAAATTACAAAAAAATGCAAAACATAAATATCACAAGGAAATAAAGAACACCATGAATTAGGCTCCAAGCCAGGGAAAAACCCCATAAGGGGGAAAACCCAAAAATCCTTCTCTTATAGAATTAGCTCAAAATGAGATATACAAGACCCAAGGCCAAGACCAAGATTTCCACAAATATCCAAATCAACCCTCCTCCAAGTCTCCTCCAACCAAGTCAAAGTCAACGAAAGTCAAAACTGATCAAACACTCTAAAAGATGGTCAAATAATAGAATTTTCGGACCTGCAGCGAAGGATGAAGTTCAAACCTGTAATTTTCATAGGAAGGCCACATAATCTTCACATGTGTGAGAAAAAATAGGCTGAAAAAATCAAAGTTTATCTCTCCTTTAATTTCAAATGTCTTTTATTCTTATTTGACACAAGAAATGATGTTTTGTGATGATAAGTGATTGGTCTTCCAAGTGATAGAGTTGAATTGTATATATACCTATCCAAGAGGGTCGAATAGCTTCCTCTCAAGCCGACATGTTCAAGGAGGGTCAACTTGGTCTTGTGTTGATTCTTTGACTCAAAATAAAAATTCCTTTTATTTTTATTTCAAAATTCCAAATAGGACTTGAGTAAAATACATTTCTCTTGACTCAAAATAATTTATTTTTGACTCTATAAGGATGAAGAACATGATTTAACCAAAATGAAATAATAATAATGAATATAATAATAAATATTAATGATAAAAATTACATTTTATTTCATTATGAAGACCGACACTAGTTACATTTTTCAACACTCCCTCTAAACTAGGGAGTTATTCATAATGACACAACAAAGTACTCTCAAGTTTAAATATTCATATAAGAAAGGATTTGGATTGATAAGCATCAATGATTATTCACATCATCATAGCCAACATTTTAAAAATATCAAGGCCTTGACTAACAAGCTCTATCTCTCCATTAAAATAGAGAACAATGTTGGAAGGCATAAATTTGGACACCACTGCCTCTCTAGGACCTTAACCCACCGGGATGTTCACCAGGTACGTCTTCACAGAACCATTTCCTAATCCATTTCATGATATTTGACATCAGGAAATGTCGATCCTCATGAATATTCTAATCTTGGATTTCTGTACTTGACTTATGTTGGTTATTCCTAGTCAAAGTACAAATTCTCAAAGAATATTGGTCCCAAATTTTTATCGAATCCACCATTCTCCCTACTAGTGTCTTTACTAGGCTTATGACTGTTAGTCATGGCCATATTACATGACACATGGAAAATATGGTGTCCACCCTCACTCCCTCTCAACCAGGGAGGAGACATCCACAAGCATAATATTTTCTCAAGAATACCCATCCTTTTCATAGAGAATAGCATCATAAATACATCGGCTATATGCTTCATCAATGGAGACATATTGTTTCTTCACAACTTCATCTTACATCATGTCATGAATCATAAAGAACTTCAACCTTCCTAATTCTCTGACAATATTCATGTAACCAAGTGATTAATATCAAAATCAAATCCAACATGTCATCAAGTAGCTCTTCAAACATTCTACAAAGTCAAATTGCTAAACAATTGATCATACGAACTGCCACATCTTCTGCCTCTATGATGCTCATAAGTATGCTACGTATTATTTTAGGAAACCATACCATATATCAAATAGAAATAGTATCTCTTATTTATTATCAACACTACTAAATCAATCAATTTATCCTCAAATCTCAAGTTGCAAGATCCTTACTATCATTTTCTTCTTCTAGATTCCACTGAATTTGATATTAATTCCTTCACATTCTTTCAAGAAATTGAATAAATACCAACAATAGTGTCAACATTGGTTCCATCAATGATGTATTTAAAAATCAAATCAATCAATTGCTAGGTGAAGGTTCTATAGTGATGTTGCCATACATTTGTAAACTAACAACCAACCTGCCAGAAGAATCTTGATAATATGTACCTTTTTAACTTTTTGTCCAATTGTATATCTGAATCTTCATGTATCATGTTCTTCCTCCAAATCCCTCTAAAGATATCGTCTCTAATCCATAAGTACCTTTTAGATAATTGATTTCAAGGTGTTTATGAACATGAAACTCCCTTTCATCTGAGGTAAGTGTACTTCTTCCTTCCATGTTGTCATTCAATTGATTGTTTCAATATATACTATTAAATTTCCTAGATTCTTCTTGTAGGAATACTTTTGTCCTTCTAGTTCTTTTATCTGATTTTCTTCTAAAATGCCTTATACTAGTAATATTACTTGACTTATTGTATGAAGTCAAATTATCTTGAAATCAAAATGAATATAATGTTGGAGAAAAGTTGCATATTGACCTTGAATTCATTATTGTTGTGCTTCTATTTGTAGTCCTTGCTTGCTAAATGATATGATGGTTTCTTATAAATCTTCATAATCTTAATTGTGACTGCAAAATATTGTGATTGTAGTGCATGAAACCTAGAGAATATGGTGTACACCTTCACTCCCTCTCAACTAGGGAGGATGTTGAGATTTTGAGTAGCATCGGATGCGCTCTAGCTCCGAAACTTCTGGAGGGCCTAGAACACATGAGATCTCCAAGGCCTAGAAATCGTTTGGAGAAATTCCACCCAGTGTGAAATTTATTCAAATAATTAAATTTTTTAATGGGGACCCTAAGTCTAACTTAGGGAAATTAAAAAATTAAAGTGAATTAATTTAAGCATGTGGGTGAGAATGTTCTAAGTGACATGGATAAAGTATTTTCTAATCTAAGCCGTTGATTAGAGATTAGATCGCAACCATTGATTTTTCAATGAGAAAAGTATTAAAAGAAGGCTTGGGGTTAGTTGGAGAAGATACATAGAGCAGTAGGACTTGAGCTAAGTCGAAATTCAGGGGCGCGGTTTGCTGATAATTTTCGAGTGAGATTGTAGTGCTTGAGAGGGGCAGATCAACGAGGGAATATTCTGATCCGAGGCCGAGAATAATAAGATAGAGAGGCAGATATGTACCAGGCAGCACAAAGAATAGTAGGAGGGACACAACTTAGCTAGGCTCACGCAGAGGTAGTGTAGAGGCTGACGCTTGGCCTTCAAGGTGACATAGAGGAAGTTGTGAGCCTAGAGGGCTGATGCAAGGGGTAGTTTGTGATGCGCAAAGGTTGCGTAGTGGCTACGCTGGGTAGGAGAAGCTAACGCAGAGGCTGGAGGAGCAGTGTTGGGGTTCCAATGGGCTAGAAAGGGCTCGTATTCAACATTATTCAGAGGAGTTCTTCCTCGACTGAATCAACCATATTTTATGTCTCTGAGTGATAGGTACATCTACCGTGAATTATCGGTTAAGAAAACCATTACTGGTGCCCTTGATTGTATTCAGATATTCTGCTTAATAAACAATCCCTTTAAGAGTTGTTGTACCAATTTTCCCGCATTGGGTTTTTCCAGGGACTTTGTCCAAAAAATATTATGTCCTTTATCATGTGTGCATTATGCTTCAGTAAATGATCTGTATGTATGTATTGGGTGCAATTGTGTTTTCTTTGATATTTTACTTAATATTCAGGAAATAACTTGTTAATTAAATCAAACAAGTAGGAGAAGTAAATCAAGATACTGCAGTAGGGTTTCTATATTAAAAAAATTTCACATGTAGTATCAAAGCGATTGCAGATCAAGTTGAATCCATCAACATAGGGCTAAATATTTTTTTTGTTGAAGGAGGGCAGCTGAAGCTGCATAGATTTAGAAAGAGGCAACACATCACCAGAGGGACAACACAGAGGCCCTGCAAGGGTGACGCAGAGGTTGACACAAGCCCAAAATGGTGACGTAGAGCCTTTCAAGCTCACGCTGAGCTAACGCAGAGTCTGATGTAGGCCCAAGAGGGTGACACAGTCAAAGAGGGAGTGACATTGTGCCAGTTGCCATGGCTGGAAGTTCAGTTTTATGATCTTCAAAGTTGCTGGTGGGGCTTTGTTTTTGTTGGTGTAGAAAAATGTCTGGCAGGGTTGACAATGTAAGGGGAAACAGTTCCTCAACATATTTTCTAGCCAAGAAATATGAGATTCGATCAAGTGGAGTGATCGTAGAGGGCTGATTAGAAAGAATTAGTAAATGATTTCAAGGAGGGAACTCATTTGTTAGAGGGAGAATATTCTCTAGAGGGTTTGTATCACCAAGAAACACATATAAGGTATTTTTCTGAGTGTAGCAGCAGTAGAATGGAGAAGAGCACTTGCTTTGACAGTTTGAGCAGAGATGGCCCCGTATGGGCTGAGAGATTAGGATAGGTTAGAAGGTGTGTCTAAATTTTCCATCAGGAAATCCAAAATCCCAACAGTCCTTGATGAATATGGCATCAGAGACCATGCTGAGAATGTCTTGGTTGTGCCAACTGATGCTGATGCTCTAAAGAAGTTTAATGAAAATCAGGTGTGAGAAAAATGCTTAATCATGGAAGGAGTGAAAGATCACGTGGTTGTGCATATTTCCAAGAATAAAATAACAAACGAGGTATGGACAACATTAATCACATCGTATCAAGGTAGATTCATCCAAAGGAAGATGCTTCTAGAGAATCAGATGTGGATGTTTCACATGCACAAGGTAGAGGAGATAGATCCTTTCCTCTTTAAATTGCAGAATATTCGAGACCAGCTGATTGCCATGGGGGAAAATCCTTATGATGGTCTCATGGTGAGTAATACGGTGAATGTAGTCACCGATGAGTGGGAGATCTTTGTCCAAAGCATTTTGGGCAGAGAAAAACTTCCAAACTAGGGGGACATGTGGGAAATCCTTCGACAGGAGGAGATTAGCAGAATAACCAAGAGGGAATTCAACAATGGAGGAGTCAAGATTAAGAAAGAGGAGGAGGAAGATGCAGCCATAGCATTTAAGGGACAGAGGCAGCAAGGGAAGAAGAAGAATGACCTATCCAAGTTCTGATGCTTCAGATGTGGCAAATTGGGACATTTCACCAATACTTGTCCTAAGAAGAAGGGCAAGGAAGATTCAGGTTCCAAGGCAACAACAACGAAAGGGGATGATGACAACGATGATGATGTGGTCATGAGTGATCATGTACCTCGAGAGAAGAGATGGGGTGACATAGATCTGTAGATTGAGCTACAGATGGTGGCAGCAGGATCCTTGAGGTGCCCAAACTCTTGGATCACATATGAGCAACGGTAGCTTAAAGACAGTAGCATGATGATTGGAGTCAATGGATGCAAAGGATCATGGAAAGGCACAAGGCAGTGCTTGAATGTTGAATATTGGAGCAGCGCAGTGCAGTGGCAGCAATAACGCAGAGGCTGATAGGACTTCAATAGCGCAAAGGGGCAGTAATTATGTAGTGCAGAGGATCTAGAGAGACAATGCAGAGCCGCAAAAGAGGTGATTTAGTGATGACATGCAGCCAGATTGACCTGTCTGTCAGTTTTTGGGTGATGTCTTTCAGCTGCTTACTTCTCAACAACTGATTTACAGTGCAGCAGTTAGCAGTGGCAATGCTATAGGAAACATAATGCAACAATTTGAGAGGGAGCTGCAATACAGATGTGGCAGTGTCAGTGGTAGTGACATGGGCAGTAGTATAGAGAGAAGCAGCGCAGTGGATGGAGGGAAATAGGCCAAGCATCAACAATGCAGGGGACCGATGCCAGAGATTAGAGTAACACTTTTGGAGTGAAGTGTTGCTAGAGCACATTCCTAGCTAAGAGGGAGTGTTGAGATTTTGGGTAGCTTCAGATGTTCTATAGCTTTGAAACTTTGTGGAGGGGCTAGAACACATGAGATCTCCAAGACCCAGGAATCGTTTGGAGAAATTCCACTTGGTGTGAAAGTTATTCAAATAATTAATATTTTTAATGGGGACCCTAAGTCTAACTTAGGGAAACTAAAAAATTAAAGTGAATTAATTTAAACATGTTGGTGAGAATGTTATAAGTGATGTGGATCAAGCCTTTTCTAATCTAAGACATTGATTATAGATTATATCACGGTCGTTGATTTCTCAATGAGAAAAATATTAAAGGAAGGCTTGGGGTCAGTTGGAGAAGACACACAAAGCGGTAGCACTTGAGCTAAGTCGAAATTATGGGGCGTAGTTTGCTGAGAATTTTCAAGTGAGCTTGCAATGTTTGAGAGTGGCAGATCGATGAGGGATTATTCTAATTCGAGGTCGAGAATACTAAGATAGAGAGGCAAATCCGTACTAGGCAGCGCAGAGACCAGCAGGAGGGGTGCAACCTGGCTAGGCTCACGCAAAGGCAGCGCAGAGGTTGACGCAGGACCTTCAGGGTGATGCAAAGGCATCACTGAGCCTAGAGGGGTGACACAGAGGCAGCCTATGCTGCACAGAGGCTGCACAGTGGCTACGTTGGGCAGGAGAAGCTGACATAGAGGCTGGAGGAGCAGCGCTAGGGTTCCAGTGGGCCAGAAAGGGCTCGTATTCAACATTATTCAGTGGAGTGCTTTCTCAGATGAATCAATCATATTTTTTGTCTCCAAGTGATAGGTACATCTACCATGAATTCTCTTTTGGGAAAACCATTACTGGTGCCCTTGATTGTATTCAGATATTCAGCTTAATAAGCAAACCCTCCAAGAGTTGTTGCACCGGTTTTCCCGCATTGGGTTTTTCCGGGGACATTGTCCAAAAAATATCGTGTCCTTTGTCATGTGTGCATTATGCTTCAGTAAATAATCTGTATGTATGTGTAGGCTGCAATTATGTTTGCTTTGATATTTTACTGAATATTCATAAAATAACTTGTTATTTAAATCAAACAAGTAGGATAAGTAAATAAAGATAATGTAGTAAGGTTTCTATATTCAGAATTTTTCACAGAGGATACATCTAAAAGCATAGTATTTTCTCAAGAATACCCATCCATTTCATAGAGAATAACACCATCAATACATCAGCTATATGATTTGTCAATGGAGACATATTGTTGCTTCATGACTTCATCTTACATCATGTCATGAATCATAAAGCACTTCGACCTTCCTGATTCTCTGACAATATTCATGTATCCTTGATTAATATCAAAATCAAATCCAACATGTCATCAAGTAGCTCTTTAAACATTTTATAAAGTCAAACTACTTCACAATTGATCGTACCAACTGCCACATCTTATGTCACTATGGTGCTAAAAAATATGCTACATATTCTTCTCGGAAACCATACCATATCTCAAATAGAAATAATATCTCTTCTTTATTATCAACACTGCTAAATCAATCGATGATCCTAAAATCTCAAGTTGTAAGATCCTTCCTATCATTTTTTGCTTCTAGCTTCCACTAAAGTTGATATTATTTCCTTCTCATTATCTAGCTTCACATTCTTTCAAGAAATTGAATAATGACCAATAGTAGCATCAACATTAGTTCCATCAATGATGTATTTAAAAATCAAACCAATCAATTTCTAGGTCAAGGCTCAATAGTGATGTTGACATACATTTGTAAACTAACAACCAACCTACCAGGAGAATCTTGATAATAAGTATATTTTTAACTTTTTGCCCAAGTGAATATATGAATCTTCATGTATCATGTTCTTCCTCCAACTCCCTATAAGATATCGTCTCTAATACATAAGTACCTTTTAGATAATTTATTACAAGGTTTTTATGAACATGAAACTCCCTTTTCATCTGAGGTAAGTGTACTTCTTCCTTCCATGTTGTCATTCAATTGATTGTTTTCAAATATATTATTAAATTGCCTATATTATTCTTGTAGGAATACTTTTGTCCTTCTAGTACTTCTATATGATCTGCTTCTAAAATTCCTTGTACTAGTAATATTACTTGAATTATTGTATGAAGTCAACTTATCTTGAAATCAAAATGAATATCATGCTGGAGAAAATTTGCATATTGACCTCGACTCTGTTATTGTTGTGCTTCTATTTGTAGTCCTTTCTTGATAAATGATATGATGGTTGCTTATAAATCTTCAGAATCTTAATTGTGACTGTATAATATTTTGAATATGGAATACTATGAAGATAACTCTATCTCTTCAAACTTATATGCTTCCTCTTAACTTAGATATTCATGAATTCATAATTTATGAATCCCAAAACCTTTTATCCTTCATATGTAAATGTAATTACTACTCTAACTACCATATTCTAATAATAAATGAAAATAAACATGCTTACAAACCTGGTACTTGATGTATTCTTCACTAGTTAAGGTCCATGTTGTCTTCGACCTTGGGTTTCTTTTTAGCTCCTTCATCTTATGTTATATGTGCTTCATTTATTTATTTCCTTGTATTGATTTTATTATTACTCCTAGGATCTTTGAGGCAATCCCTTTTATAATGTCCATGTTAATTGAAACCAAAGCATTGGACTTTAGACAAGTCCCAGTTTCCATGAGGTTTGTTGTTGTTGTTGTACTTGTGATGAGAGCCAAATAATCCAAACTTTCCAAACTTCTTCTCCAATTTAGTAACAAATGCTTGAGTGTTTTCATTTTTGGGTTTTGTATCATTTTATCCTTCAACCTTATTTCTTCTAGAACACATAGAGCCCAAAGTTCTTCAAAAGATGGAGTATCTTTTCTTGCATAGATCCCACTTGCAAAACCGCTCAAATCTGGAGGTAGAGCATTGAGTATGGAGGTGATTAATTCATAATTAGATATGTTTTCTCCAATTCCTTGAAGTTGATCCTTTATTTTCGATATTTTCACAAAGTATGAGGCCACATCTTTGTATTTTGAAGTTCTTGTTCCATAGAGTTGATTCCTAAGTTATGTAGGTACATCATATTGGTGAAGAAGTCCGTAAGAGAAGATAATATGATGAGAAGGAAGGAAGCCATGAAAGATTATCCAACACCGAAGGAAGAAGTAAATATCCCTACATTAAGAGGGAGCCTGGATAAAAGAAGTCTCCCTAGATTAAGAGGGAGGGCACAACATAAGTCTTTATTGGAGTATATACTAGAAGAAATGTTGCTACATGTGAAGTAGGGAAAGGAATATTCTCTTAAATATTCAATTGATAGTCCTACTAAGAATAATTAAAGGGAAACATCAAAATACCAAATGTTTGATTTGATTATGTATTTGAAAGTATATTTTTTATTGGGGTTGTGTTTGTATAGGTAAATCTCTTGAAGGTTTTGATAACATGCTAGTTACCAATCAGTTTGATTGGGAGAGATTAGTTATCCTTGATCTACTGGATCAAGGAGTATTGAGGCTTTGTGAGTGAAGCATTGCCTGGAAAGACATCGGGCTGGCACTTTGTGTTGATGCCTGGTAGGGAGGGTGGCATCTAGTGGATGTGCACCTAGTTCCTTGGGTTGATGGTTAGTAAGTAAAACTAATGGTACCTATAGAGGCTGAAAGCTTTAGTCCATCTTAGTCCCACATGGATAGATTTCCTTGGTTAGGAATCTAGTTCATGGCATTGTGGTGCCTAAATTATTGAGTGACCAATGGATAGATTACTCTGGTCAGAAATCTAGTCCATGGCATTAAAGTGCCTTAAAATTCTTCATAGTTCACATAGATGAGATCTTCCTTGTACTGTTGTATTATGAATACCTCCCTAGTTAAGAGGGAGTGTTGAAGATTGTAACTAGGTTTGGTCTTCATAAATTGTAATTGATTCAATATTTATTGTACTTATCAAAAGAACAAATAAAAGAATTTTATATTATTATTAAATGACTTATTAAAGCACGAGCTTCATGCTTGGGTCATATTTAGATTAAGGTCCCCATTTTGGACTTTTAGGTTAGTCATTACAGATTTATATTGACCCATCTTGGGTTTTTGAATCATGTAATTAGGTCAAATATGGTTTATGGAGCCTCCACATCAAGTCAACCTTCAAGTGATTAAGTCAGCCTCAAGTCCAGTAATTCGAACTGTTATAGGTCAATTTGGGCCCCATTCCCAATGACCTGGTTAACTGGGCATCATCTCCAGGACCAATGATCAAGGGTCTATCATTCCCTATCATTTCAGTTACTACATGCCCTAAGACAAGAAACAAGAACAAATCAAGCAAGACTTTCATCAAGCAAAGGTTTCCAAGGTTTGAAGATTATTATATAGCATATGAGAGCTCACCAACGCAGGCTCTAAGGGGCCTAAGTACATTGCATATGCAGGTAGCCCCATGCAAGGCTACTCTGCAAAGCACTTCCTGACATTCACAGGTGCGTTGGTCACATTGGGAACGAAATTCTCATTGTTCCGGAATCTCCGCTTGGCCAGTGCCTTCTAGAAGAGTTCACATGTGTCAAGATTCAAATCCAAGTGTCCATTTGACATCTACATGGCTGGGAACATGTCTTGCCTATTATTGGAAAGTCATTCATTGCAAAACTACCTTCAGTTCATCTATAAATTGAACACAGATTTGAGTGTTTGAAAAGGAATAATTTGAGTAGAGAAATGCTGGAGAATTTTCAATTGAGAGCTAGATTTGTATAGCTACTGCTAGAGAGATTTATACTGTGATGAGGCTTGGGGACATTGCTGGAAGGGTCAATTCAAATCATTCATTTAGTTGTAACCTCTCCTTCTATCATCAATAAAGAGTACTACTTATTTTTCCCTATATGCATCTGTATTGACTTTGATTTTCCATATTGCAAGATCTTGGTTGATGTATATGGTTTATACTTTACTGATTTAGCTAACTAGTTTGAACAGATATCTATATTATTGCATCTTCTGTTGTTTCAGTGTTCTTTCTTGCAAGAAGAATTTCGCACAAACCGCTTGAATTTGAAGCTACAATAGAAGCGACAGAAGGAGCCATTTGGAAGCGACTGATCTAGTAAGCCTTCAATATTTTCTGTGTATCTATTCTGAGTTAGGAAAAATAGTCGTATAGTCTTTCACCTGTTGTTCTAGACTAGCACCTATCTAGGGAAGCATGATTTATTTGTAATTCACAATTCTGGCTCAACAAACTGGCAACCATACTGGGGAATTGTTGAGCCAAAATTGTGAATTATGAATAAATCACGCTTCCCTAGACAGGTGCTAGTCTAGAAAAACAGGTGAAAGACTATATGACTATTTTTCCTAACTCATAATAGATACACAGAAAGGATTGAAGGCTTACTTGATTAGTCGCTTCCAAATGGCTCCTTTTGTCGCTTCTGTTACAGCTTCAAATTCAAGAGGTTTGTGTGAAATGATTCCTGCAAGAAAGAACAATGAAACAACAGAAGATGCAATAATATAGATATATATTCAAGCTTGTTAGCTAAACCAGTAAAGCATAAACCATAGACATCAACCAAGATCTTGCAATATGGTGTTGGAAATATGATGCAGAGTGTTGTCCTTGATGGCAACCCACTGAATGAAGATGAAGACGTGCGACTGTTGACATGTATTGTCCTTGATGGCACTCCACCTGATGAAGTTATGCTTGACTTGATGGACTTGTTAAATGATGTAAATCTGAAGTGATATGATGATTGTTGATGATATGATGTTGAGTGTTGTACTTGAAAGGAAACCCACTTGATGAAGATGATGACAACCTACTTGATGAAGTTGTGTTTGATAGAATATGTCCTTGATGAAGGAAATCTGATGTATCTACAGTATTTACAGAAGGCAATGAAGAAAGGATTTCAGAATGTACTCAGGGAATGATGAAAAAGAGCATGTCTCTTGGTATACGCGGATTGGCCTAGGGGAAGTCGCGTATGCACGCGGAAAGGAACGTTACAAGTCGCGTATGGGCTAAAGCGCTCAAAAAGTGCAAATCCAAGGGTAACCACCATGGTATTGACCCACAGTATTGGGTAATGATCCGCCTAATTGACCCCGTCCAGGTAGTTTTGGGCTTATGGTATTGTTTTGGTCCATGGTATTGAAAAAGGGGCTCATGGTATTGAAAAAGGATAATCATATAAAAGGAGAAGAAATTCATTGTGCACAACAAGAGGGTGGGTGCAAGATGTCTGAGCTTGAATGAATACTTCTCTCTGAAGTAGATCTGATTGAAAGGGTTACACTTGAAGATAAATATGAGTGTATGATGCACCAATGATGAAGAAGGGGATCTAGATCTGAAATGCACTTGTATTTACTAGATCTGCTTATGGAAGGCCTAGATCTGTGATGAGGCGAACATCTAGGCGAACATCTGTCTGAAGTGAAAGGGTAAATCTGAACTGAATATCTGATCTGAAGAAGTATGCTGCTCTGGAATAATTGAAGATCTATACGCTACTTCGACGCGGAGGAAGCGCGTATATACGCAGCTTCAGCGAAGAGAAAGCGCGTATGCGCAATAAAATATACACCGAGGTATACGCCGGTTTGTGTGGACGGAAGCGCGTATATACGCGAAATCAGTGAAGTAAAAGAGCGTATGCAAACTAGGGTTTGCTGAAGCAAGGGGTATGAAATATCTGAGCTATTCTGCTGTGTTTGTGCTATCTGATCTGTGTTGATATGTATCTGTTGATGATGTATGGTTGTGCTTAAAAGTATGGAAAGGGTCCAGTATGAAAATATGATGAAATGTGGCCTGCAAGTGGTGTTCTATTGAAGTTGTTGGATCCAGTGTGAAAATTGATGAAACGTGGTCCAAGGTGGTGTTGAAGGTTGTAGCCTTCAGTCAGGGGGTTGTAGCTCCCTTCCAGGTGAGGCTGGTAAACGAGATCGGGGGGTCGTAGCTCCCTTCCAGTTGAGGCTGGTAAACGAGTCAGGGGGTCGCAGCTCCCTTCCAGGAGAGGCTGGTAAACGAGCGCAGGTGGGTGCCTGCGTGCTGGTCAAGTTTGCGCCAGCACATATGTTGTAAGATGTTTTCTCTATAATAAAATATTGAAGGCTGAGCAACTGCAGCGGTGGTTTTCTCCCGATTTGGGTTTCCACCTAAAAATCCTGGTGTTCATGTGTGATGCTTTGTGTGATGGTTTATTCCGTTCTTACTGCACCTGTTTACTGCTTATTGAATATCTGATGAATAAATGATGGAATGGTTTAAGTGAAGATTTAATGACATATCTAAATCTCTGTGTATACGCTAGTTTCATAAATGGGATCCGCGTATATACGCTGGTTTACTGTAGTAAAGTAGCGTATGGGTTTTAAGGAATGAAAAAGTAAAAAGTTTGAATATGCAGTAAATACTGATTCACCCCCCCCCTCTCAGTATTTTTCCCAACATATGGAAAATCAAAGTCAATACAGATGCATATAGGGAAAAATAAGTAGTACTCTTTATTGATGATAGAAGGAGAGGTTACAACCAAATGACTGATTTGAAGTGACCCTTCCAGCAACATCCCCAAGCCTCATCACAGTATAAATCTCTCTAGCAGCAGCTATACAAATCTAGCTCTCAATTGAAAATTCTCCAGCATTTCTCTACTCAAATTCTTCCTTTTCAAACACTCAAATCTGTGTTCAATTTATAGATGAACTGAAGGTAGTTTTGCAATGAATGAATTTCCAATAATAGGCAAGACATGTTCCCGGCCATGTATATGTCAAATGGACACTTGGATTCAAAGTTTGACACATGTGAACTCTTCTAGAAGAACTGGCTATGTGGAGATTCCGGAACAATGAGAATTTTGCTCCCAATGTGACCAACACACCTGTGAATGTCGAGAAGTGCTTTGCAGAGCAGCCTTGCATGGGGCTACCTACATATGCAACACACTTAGGCCCCTTAGAGCCTATGTTGGTGAGCTCTCATATGCTATATAATAAGCTTCAAACCTTGGAAACCTTTGCTTGATGAAAGTCTTGCTTGATTTGTTTTTGTTTCTTGTCTTAGGGCATGTAGCAACTGAAATGATAGGGAATGATAGACCCTTGAACATTGGTGTTGGAGATGATGCCTAATTAACCAGGTCATTGGGAATGGTGCCCAAGTTGACCTATAACAATTCCCCCCTAAAGCATGAGATCCAAATAATAAAAACATTTGATTGAGATGCTTTACACTGTGATGAGCCTGGAGATGAAGTGGAACAGTCACCTGCATCAATCTTACAATAAATTACATCATGATATATCCTCTTTGATCATAATTGCTGAGGGTAGGCATTCCCATATTCAGCACATAAAATAATCTAATAACATGTACATAATTCAGAAAGTCGTCTTCATTGGAATGTTGTGCAGATGCAGACATGCCTACAGATATAGGCCCATGTTTGGATGATAATCTATATGTAAGGTCACCGTACAAATGCTGTGTACAAAAATCCTGAAATCATAGCCCGGATGGATGAAACTAGATTCGGGGTCTTCTTATCTCGTTCACTCGATCATTCGAGTACAAGTCTAGCCATGCGAATATGTGATTTGTAGTTGAACATGGAAAGACATCGTTTGACTACCAACCAATGATGTGAGATGTTAACAAATGCGAGAGAACCACCATTAATGAAAATGGTCCTCAAGGTACTGCAGTATATTTCGTAAGGCGTGAATAGATGATTTGATGTCGAACGCCAAACAAAATATTTCGGTCAAAGGTCCGAAAGCGAGGATCTTGTCGATGCGGTAACAAGCCTCATGGTACTGGAATCTGATGTTTCTAAGTGAACTTCCTGGATAGTGATTTTTTGTTGACAATAAGTCACCTTATTGCAAAATAGGAATTACTGATTTCGGAGACAAGGGTATGACTTGATATAGCAATTTTTAGGGATGACGGTCATGAGAATGACGGTTTACGAGTATTGTAGAAGGATGAGTTTTAAATCACTAGATGACTTCTCTTGAACATAACGGCAACATTGTGATGAGCTGGCAGCATTGACCCAAAACTAAAGTGAAGGTATGATGAACCATAGGTGTGAATGAACCGTCAAGATGATTACCCAACCCAAACAGTCATAGACATGGAGTGAAAGAAGTGTCATGTTCAAGAGCGACTTGCTACCAAAAGGAATTCTTGCTCACTTTTCCCAAATTTTCCCCGATCATTTGTCGACCAATACCTATTTATTTTTTAACAAGCTTGAGGAGGATAACATTTTCTTGATCTATAATTCAACCCTTCGGGTGAATAAAGTATCGCTATTTAATAATTTAATGAGTCTAGCGATGAATGAAACTCGATTCTTGCCATGATCGACAAGCCTGTCATTATTTATGTTTTAATGAGCTTAACAACAATGATAGCTCGGTCCTTTTTCATATTTAGAGAGTTTGAAAAAGAGGACGAAAGAAAACTCCATAAGTACTTTTTCGTAAATTTGTCTCTTAGACCCGAAAAAAGTGTAAAATAATATTTGAAGAACCTCTTTAGTCATTTTTAACCAAGGTATTCCCTTTTCGTAAATAATCTATCTCAGTCCGGAAAAGGGTTAAACTTATACTGAGTAGATATCAATTCATTTACTTTAACGAGTTCGAAAAGACAAGTTCTCGACAATATTTTCACATTATCGGAGTCTGAAAAGAGCTGAAAGAAGACTCCAGGGGTTCCTTTTTCGCTGTTATCGAAGCTCGAAAAAGAGATAAAAGTGTGCTTCAAATCCTTTTTCTTTTTTAACAAAGCTCGAAAAATAAGTAGAAAAAGTATGCGTTGTGGTCAAATCATTCTTGAAATAAATCTGCACGACTAATGTGTTCATCAATTGTAAGGCCTGTTTAGAACAACATCAAATGGATTAAAAATACCTTTTTCATGATAAAAATATAATAAAACCATAGTCATAGCAATAAATATTCATTGCAAACAATTAAATGACTAAATAAAAAGAGTTTTACTATTCATTTTCATCATTCACTAGTTACCATTTGCATTTTGGAGCTCTGAACCTATTTTGCCCCCGAACTTCAGCGGTTGATTGCGTGCAATTGGTAAGAATGTTTTGAATGCCCCCTGCAAAAGCACATGTCGAATGTCCCCTACAAGAGCAGATGCCCCCCAAGCTTCATTTCATTCAACTAAGTAGATTACTGGTTACTAACAGCTGCATGGAATGAAGGTTCATTACAGGGGACGATTTGTTTCATTGTTTAAAGAGCTTGACACAGGAAAAGAACTATGCTCATGACCAGTTTCATTTTTTAATGGGGTTGACACAGTAAAAGAACTATCCTCATAGGCACTTGTTTTATTTTTTAACGAGGTTGACACAAGAAAAAATAACTATCCTCAAAACCCGTTTCATTTTTTAACGAGGTTGACACAGTAAAAGAACCATCCTCATGGGAACTTGTTTGGTTGACACAGGAAAAGAACTATCCTTAACACCTGTTTCATTTTTTAACGAGGTTGACACAGGAAAAGAACCATCCTCATAATCTATTTCATTTTTTAACAAGGTTGACACAAGAAAAGAACCATCCTCATTGTGCAGTTGGACTAGTGAGCATGTGCTGGAAAAGACGTAGTCTAACAGAGTCATCATTTAAGGATTTTGATGAACACCACAAATGATAAGTTATAAAATGTGTTGATGAGTCTTCTCTAGGGTTTTCATTGAATTTTGGAATTTTCGAGTGTAATTTCTATGGTATCACCGGCCACCAAGGAGAATAACTAATGGGATCAGCTTGATATTGCACTGAAGATGTGAATAAAGGATCAAGATGTTCAGTACTCCTAAAGGAGGAACCAGATAGAATTTCAGATGATGACATGTGTGAATTCAATGGACAAAACATCAAAGATGAAGCAACAATTGATGTTGTCACAACTGAAATAAATGGTTCAGTCTGGGATTTTATCTCAACCATGGTCAAATGACCCAATGTATAACCTATAGAATCTATGAGAAATCGAAATGAAACAGAATCAACAAAATCAGAGGAAGGTGATTGAGGAAAATACTCGTACAAGTAAAGCTCCTATCGAAAATGAGTTGGAGTTAAAGGTGTCTCATATTGTGATATTTCTTTAATCAAAATCAAACCAGGTGGAAGAACTTCGCTGTCAGTCCCAAAGTATATTTCAGGTGGTTGACTGCGCGATATTGGAGACTTAATGGCTACAATAGATTTTGGAGTGACAAATATAGGAACAATTTCCGGTTATTCGACTTTGGGATCAAGATTTTCTCCACTTAGGGAATATAGCAATTGAAATATAAGGGGATGATAGACCCTATTTTATTGGTCCTAGGGATGATGTCTAGTTTTACTAGTAACAGCTGCCCCCTAAAGCACAATGGGATCCGAATAAACTTCCAGTTGAACAACGTAGGGTTCGGGAGGTATGGTCTCACAGATTGGTTGGATCGTGACCATGGGTAGCTATGAGGACTCCGTTTCGACAACAGTAGACGAACCAGGATATGTAGAAACAAATTGAGCTAACTCTGGTTTAAAAGATGATGTTTCACCAAAGGTACGAATTGTACTTGATTCGGCAGATCGTGATCGCCTTCGCCTACCAGAAGTAACTTCTGGCGGTAAAGGTGGTTTTAAAGCTAATCTACGCGAACGAAGAGGGGTAGGATTTTGTTCTTCCACGATTACTGATTTATTTTAACCAAAAAACAAATAAACAAAAAGAGGGTAATACTAGGCAAAAGGGTTTACCAAGAAACCGTGAACTACAAAATACCTCCTGGCGAACCAAGAAGTACGGGCAGGTAATCTCCCTGAATGTTGTGTTCGATGTATCACAATTTCAAGGTAGCCAACTCGGTTCACTATGGATGGATAGCACCTAAAAGTTTTCCTCCCAAATATACCCGAAGGTACTTGGAGGCCCAAGTCTGTATTAGTGCTGTCTGATGCGAAACCGCACAGTGAGAGCACCCCTTTATACTTATCGTACTGTAACACCGCCTGATATACCTGAAAGTACGTGGACGAGCTATGATATACCTATGTACGTGGAGTGAGGTATCACACTCAGAATGTATCGCAGACAAGTTAACGACATCTGCTATGTTTTACGACGCCGGAACACGTCTCTAGCCTAGACCTTCTAAATGTTATCGTTATGGTTCCAATGATTTGTTAGGTAAATTGAGGTTAATTTTATGTTGATCTTGCTTACAATTTGCCTTTCAAAGGTTCACTACGATGATGTGTATGAAATTCCTAAAATGCAAGCTAAGAATTATAAACAATCTTTCACTTTCAATTTCGTCAATGAAAAACCTAGCTACTAAGGGAAGAGATAAAATAATTTGTGAGCAAACAAATCAATGAGCACAAACTAAATGCAGATTTCCTAATGTTCCTTTTGCAAAACACACATTATTCTACATGCAAATGCAAGTTTTTCTTTTCAGTTTCTTTAATGTTATGAATGCAAGAAAGAAACTAGGTGCACTAAATCAACAATTCAAATGCTTTTTACTTTCGAGAAACGAAGAATACAAACAACAATTTCTCTTTTGAAGGAAAAATGAGGACTTTAACAACAATTTCTCCTATCAAGGAAATGAATATTTTATGACAATTTCCTGTTTCGAAAGCAAACGATTCTTAATGCGACCATAAAAAGTACTTTGAAATCAACTTGTCAATGATAAAGAAAAACTTTTTTAAACAAACATTGAACAAATTTTCAATCAAAGGAGGAAGAAGTATATAGAGTCACTGGTCAATATGAGAAGCAAACTTTTCAAAACACAGCAGAAAACAAACTGAAGCAAATTGCAAAGGAAAATTCAATGGAATTTGGGGGTTTTCAGGAGTCAACGCAGTCTCCAAAGGGAGACAGTGCTCTACAACGCAGGCTAGGAAGGGAGATGGTGCTCTGCAAAGCACTTTGTCCTGTCTAAGGGTACGTTGGGCACAGTATACAAAACAAATACTACTGTTTAACTCACTGTCTTTGCTAATTTGGCTTTGAAAAAGTTTAATCTTGATGAGTAATAACTACTGAGCGGATAAACAAAGAAAATCAGAGGCTTAAACACATAGAACTAAGAGAAATTTTCCCCAGCGGAGTCGCCAGTTTGTTGAGCCAGAATTGTGAATTACGGATAAATCACGCTTCCCTAGATACGTGCTAGTTTAGAACAACAGGTGAAAGACTATACGACTATTTTTCCTAACTCAGAATAGATACACAAAAATTATTGAAGGCTTACTTGATCAGTCGCTTCCAAATGGCTCCTTCTGTCACTTCTGTTGCTGCTTCAAATTCAAGCGGTTTGTGCAAAATGATTTTTGCAAGAAAGAACAATGAAACAGTAGAAGATGCAATAATATAGATATATATTCAAGCTAGTTAGCTAAATCAGTAAAGCATAAACCATATACATCAACCAAGATCTTGCAATATGGAAAATCAAAGTCAATACAGATGCATATAGGGAAAAATGAGTACTACTCTTTATTGATGATAGAAGGAGAGGTTACAACCAAATGACTGATTTGAAGTGACCCTTCCAGCAACGTCCCCAAGCCTCATCACAGTATAAATCTCTCCAACATCAGCTATACAAATCTAGCTCTCAATTGAAAATTCTCTAGCATTTCTCTACTCAAATTCTTCCTTTTCAAACACTCAAATCTGTGTTCAATTTATAGATGAACTGAAGGTAGTTTTGCAATGAATGAATTTCCAATAATAGGCAAGACATGTTCCTGGCCATGTAGATGTCAAATGGACACTTGGATTCGAAGCTTGACACATGTGAACTCTTCTAGAAGGCACTGACCAAGTGGAGATTCCGGAACAATGAGAATTTCACTCCCAATGTGGCCAATGCACCTGTGAATGTCGGAAAGGGCTTTGCAGAGCAGCCTTGCATGGGGCTACTTGCATATGCAACACACTTAGGCCCCTTAGATCCTGCGTTGGTGAGCTCTCATATGCTATATAATAAGCTTCAAACCTTGGAAACCTTTGCTTGATGAAAGTCTTGCTTGATTTGTTCTTGTTTCTTGTCTTAGGGCATGTAGGAACTGAAATGATAAGGAATGAGAGACCCTTGATCATTGGTCCTGGAGATGATGCCTAGTTAACCAGGTCATTGGGAATGGTGCCCAAATTTACCTATAACACGAACCCATCGGAATCCTATAAATACAGGGAGATCGAATTCATTTGGAGACATCTCTCTCACACTTAGAAATTTGATATCTTTTGTTGCATCAGAGAAAAGTGTGGAGTGAAGGAAGAGGTAAATTGGAGTACAGTTTTGGGAAAGCTAAAGGATTGGAAGAAAATCAAAATTTTGGTGCTACTCTCTCTCTCTCTCTCTCATGTGCTATAGTTTGGAAGATCGAAGTATATCATTATTTTGTTTCTTCATTTTCTGCTAGTTGTTGCTACCAAGAGAAGAATAGGTCAAAGTTAATTTTTTTGGATATTGCTACCTTGAGAAGTTGTATTGGGTCAAAATCGAACTCCTAGAAGTAATATCGAAGTCTTTCCCTGAAGATTGAAGTTCCAAAAGAAAGGTCAAAGTTCCAAGGTCGAAGAAACTGTTGCATAGTGTTGTTGTTGTTGTTGCTGCTACCAGATTGAGGAAGAACAAAAAATAAGGATGACTTGGTGTGGAGGAAGTTTGAGTCAAGGTATATAGTCTCAAGATTACTATTGAAGGAAGAATTATTGACTAGGTTTTCCCTAAAAGTGGGGTTTTTCCCTGGCTTCTGGCCTACATATGGTGTCCTTGATCTATGTGCTTTTGCTTTGATATTTTATTGATGAACTAAGAAGAAAGAAGATTATAAGAACTAAATAAGAACTAAATAATATCACAAGTAAATAATCAAGAATAAGATAATCTTTCTGCTTTTCTGATTATCTAACATTGCTCGCATCCTATTCACCAAAATCATTTTGCTTCCATTCATTTTTTTATTTTATATATATATGTTTATTTTTTTCGCTGGTGTCTACTACAATTGGGAAATTTCCAAACACTATACCTTCTTGTATTCTTTAACCAATTTTATCCTCGTTGGGTGTTTCTCTCTATGTGCATCCTACAAAATTGGTTGTTGACTCGATTAATTAATGTGGCCCCACAACTATAGACTTGAGCCATCCTTTTTCGTCGACCACTCAATTGGCATTCACAACCCACGAGCAACTATCCACCATGGGAATATAGTGAACTTCGTTGAATGGATCCTACGCATGACCGAGCATCATATGGTTGGAATTTTATTCCTTGCTGCATTTATTTAAGAAAGAAAAGAATAGTGTGCATTCGATTGAACATTGGATTGCCTCTGCCTTAAAATTAGTTGAACGTTGGTTTGACTTGCCATGGTGAAGGCTGGTCCATGTAAAATGTGCATGTTTTTGGACTGAATACTGTGTTGATTGGTTTATGTATGTTGACATTGTTGCATTATGTGATTAAACAAGTTTGGAGGTCCAAAAATCGTGACTATGGTATTTAATTCAAACTTGTTGAATGCTCCCCTTTTGAAGACTGCATGCTGCATTCAGCTCCATTTTGTGAAGGTCATATGGTGTATTGGAAGTATAATATGTTTTGAATTCTGCTGAATTCTATGTAATGAAATGATATGTTGGAAACTATATAAATGTTGACTGATGTTTGTGGGAAACTGTAACGTCACTAGTCAAAAATCCATGTAATAAAGTTAATAAAGGCAAAATAATAACCAAGGTATTGGTACACGAATTCCAAACTGAGTATTGGGAAAAAAATCCTAGTGTGGGCGTTCATTTTGTTATTATGGCTAAGGAAATTAGCAAAGTCAAAGGCAAAGGCTTTAGAGAGGCAAAGTCGCATTAATTGGAACTTTGTATGAAAATAATGGAAAATGGGAGAAAAGGAAGGTGAAAGGTCACAAGTTTCATGTGAGGAGGAAAATGAAGGAAAATAATGTTAATTGAATAAAATAGAGGCCTCATTAATAAAAATTCTTGTGAGGATTAGTTCACAGTGGTTGTTAGTTTAACCTTTTGCTAGTTCAGTTTTGGAGCTCTCTCTCTATTCTCTCTACTCTCTCATACTCACATACACTTAGAGTATTCTTGGAGCACTCTAGCATTGGAGGCGTTGTATCTTAAGAGACAATTCCTTGGTTGTGGAAAGGAATCAGTGCTTAAGACATTTTTTTAAAGTGTGTCACAAAGTAATTATATCAGGTGGTTTTCATTCAATCCCTTTAGAAACTAATTATTTAAAAACCTTAACAACCCGGTATAACGAAAGACTCTACAATGCCATTAACTGCTGATATTTGAATGGAAAAGAAGAACTGTAGAAGAAAATCAAAATGATATGTTGTAACACAGAATCTACCACTCTAAATCTCAGAATGAATTTATGGAGAGAGAAGAAACTCAAAATAATATGTTGTACACACAAAATCTATTACTTTTAAGTTCCAAAGAGAGTTTATGAAGGGAGAGTAGTTGGAGTGAAGGAGCGCAAATTAAGGTTATTTAACTCTTACTCACAAATGTAATTAAGAGACCGACTGCTACATTACTTCACTTCATTCAAAGAAGAAGGGACACAAAATGGCACAGGAAGAACAAATCACAATGAATAGTTGCAGGAAACTTGATGCTTCTTTCATTAATTCCTCATAAAAGTAAGTACCATAGTTTTAGTCTTCCAGAGGTCCAAAACTCATAACCCCTCTTCTTTCTTTCTAGCTTGCTTAAATACATCAAAAACAGTTTGTAACTGCTAAAACTTCTTGAAACTACTTCAACTACCTAAACTGTTAAAACTACTTATTACATTGCAATTGAGGACATCACTATTGCTTCGATCTTAACTTACAAAGAAAACAAATTAAAACTTGAAATATCATTCTTGCTAAATTTGATTTGTTGCTAATGTGTCTCCTTGAAGTGTTGATGTGTCTCCCTGACAAGTCAGACATCCTTGCCCTACATCTCTTCCAGATTTCACCGTTTGTCTTTTCTGCTTGCTATAATGTCTTTTCTTTTTTTGATGTGGTATCTGAACAATTCTGCAATAACGCCTCTTTTCCCAACTTGACCCAACTATTGTGCTTCAAACAATGCCACTATATGCTCCTTTGCCTGACTCTGCCTATGCCTCTGCGCTTCAAACCATGTTATCCTGTCCCCTATTAATCAAGGTTGTCATTGATGTCAATATGGCATTGGTTGTGATGGAAAATTCTTGTGATGCATGATACCCTAGTGATGCAAGCCCTAGAACTAACCTTGTTGTTATAATATGAAGATTCCATAACCTCTTGTATATTATGAATCAAGAAGTCCTAATATGATGTCCTTACTCTTGATGAAGAAGCCCTAAACTCTGTCCTAGACATTTAACAAGATGATGACATGAATGATGACACACTTGATGATAGTTGGAGACCACTCTTGAAGTCCTAATAAAATTACCCTGACCCCAACTCTAGCTCCATTGACCTTATAAATGAAAAATCTAAATAACCCCAAGGACTGTACCAAAAATTCCAAATAGTCACAAATAAAATTAATTTTTTGACATCTTGAAGACATCATTTCACCATGGCTCCTTCTCCAGCATGTAGAGGATATTTGTACCTTTCCAATGAGCCCTCACTCATCTCCTAACTCCCTATAGTTTGTGAGAAAATGTTTTTTAAAGTTTAAAAATAATATTTTTTTAAGGCCTAGCCGACCTATGCTCAATTCCTTCATGTCGGCCCTCCAGCCCAACAGACAGGTCTTTTCATAAAGACGAATTACTATAAATACAAGCCTGTCTTTTTCAATTAAGCAAGCAAGTTCGATGAAAATTTCAAAGAGCATTTCGGTGAAATATTTTCAGAGAGAAGACAACAACGAGAAGGAGGCTGAGGAGAATAAAGAGAATTATTGTTTGGGCAAATTACTATGATTATCTCTTAAGCTCGGATTTTAAGCTTATGGAAGAAGGAAGCAGACCTCAAACTAGAACAATGGAAGCCAACTAAGGTCTGTGGTATACCTATTGTGGAGAAGGAACTCGGATTATTGAACAGAAGGATAGCTGCTGAGATATCTCGGATTGCAGACCCACCTATGATAGAATTGTCCTTAAGAGTGTGCGTACACCCTAGATATTCTGCGGACCAATTACGGATTTCCTAAAAATCATTTGCGAACTTGCTGAGATATTACGTTGCAGGTTTGTGAAGAAAGTTTACAACGATTCCGTTTAAACTAGCACCTGTAACATCATCGTGTGACAACTGTAAAGAATATCTCTACGTATTCTGTCTTCTGGCATCATCATGCAACAACTAAAAAGAATACATCTCGGCCTAGTGGCTACCATAAGAACAATGCGAATTCTTTCTTTGCGAACTGAGAAGTGATGCAAAGGACAATATATAGAAGTAAGCATGCATGAAATTGCAGTGACAGGCTATAACTCAGATTGTTTTTGTGGCTCATAAAGCTTGTCACACAGTGGGCTTCCAGAGAGACAAATCTAGTGTTTTAGGCTCTCGCTGAGTTTTCCTGATGCCATCATCAATTCAATTCGTAAAGACAAGACCGACTTGTGAAATGGGTTGAACCTGTGAAGTCTCTTAAGCATGGAACATCATTGAATTGAAGTGAAATATTGTCGTTGTGTGGTTTGAGACAACAGTCATTGATCTTTGAAAATTGGACAAGCCCAGACTCCTCTTATTTGTGGCTCGCAACTTTTGAAAAACTCGGATGTGAGATTCATGTAGCTCGGGCAACAAACATTCCTGGAAGCTCCTACATCTGTGATCTAAACACCTTGCTAGCACTATTACAGTCATTTGAAGCTACTCGGAATGTGATACTTGAACCTGTGATCAATACTTTGGACTTGCTGCCTTTGGAGGCTCAAGCCTTGGTAGCCCGGATTTCTAAGGAAGTATTACAGCTCGAGCTTGATTGATTAAATAAGTCTTGGATCTTTTTATGGGACAAAACTATAATAATGGTTTCGGGCATCATACTTGGAGCACCTATCAAGGATTTTGTGGAGAGATACCTTGTTTGAGCAAGGAGTTTTGAAGACACCTTCCGTTTAAAAGGTTTGCTTGAAGACACTCTTGGAAACTTTGATTGAAGCCCTTGTGGAGAGGCCTTGAAGAAGGTTCCAGATTGAAGACATTTTGTTGAAAATCCTTGACTGATCTTGGAGTAACTTGAAGACATATTGAAAATCTTGTGAAGATAATGTTGAAGATGATGATGCATTGGTGAAGCCATCATGAGGTAACTTGGAGAAATTGTTTGGGTACAATGAAGAGCAGCGGTGACACCTTCTACGAAGAAAAGGTTGTCATTGATGACGTGATGTGTAGATTATAGTGAAGAGTAAACTGAATATTGTCAGGGCTCGTTGAAGAAGACATTGGGAGCCGTAAGTATAACCAAATATATCTTGATGAAATGAAACAGGAGGTTGGAGCCTCATAGAGACAAGGTTGGTGCCTTGGAAGATAGGGTTGGAGCCCTTGAGGTTGGTGCCTCAGAATTGACAAGGTTGGTGCCTTGGAAAATAGGGTTGGAGCCCTAAAAGATTGGAGTCCTCAAGAAACTAGGTCGGAGCCTGTACCAGAGATAGGGTTGGAGCCCTAGAGGTAGGTGCCTTAAATTGACAAGGTTGGAGCCTTGGAAAGACCAAGTCGGTGCTTGGCACAATACAAGTTGGAGCTTGGAAGATTGGAGTCTCCATCTGGGGTTGGAGACCTATATCATTATTGTACTTTACTTATTGTACAGAAGAAATTAATAAAAGTATTTATTTCATCATTGTTCATTTTGTGTTCTATATATAAGTGATTTAACTGGTAAAATTAACAATTGAAAAGAAATACTGATTCACCCCCCTCTTAGTATTTCCAACATCCCCTTATGTCCGACTCTGCCTCTTCTACTCGTGCCTGCATCATTCAGTCTTCTATTTATTTACAAAGCACCACCACATACAACTCGATTCTGCACGGGGTCGGGCATTACCCGAGTCTACTGCCCTCATTCACGTTTCTTCATAAAACCAACACAATTGCACACAATCTTGGAATTTAAATAAATTCACCTTAACCTTTGAATGGTATCGCGTCCACCTTTCCATAACATTTCGACACTTTGGCGTTCATAACATATTCCTTAGCGCTTTCCTCCTAAACTTGCCACGTGCGACAACGGGAAGGTGATGTGGTAGGATGGAGGTGGGGCCGATCGCAAATCGACAAATTTGTTATAAGAAATGGGAGGTAAGTGTTAAAAGTCGCGAAGTGCGATGTGCGATGTGTGAGAGGGATGACGTGGCAAGAGGAGGTGGGGCCAATTGCAAATCGATAGATTTGTTATAAGAAACCGGAGGTAAGTGTTAAAATTTGCGATGTGCGATGTGCAAGAGGGATGGCATGGCAAGCGGACGTGGGGCTAATCGAAAATCGCAAATTGGTAGATTTGTTAGAAGAAATGGGAATTAAGTGTTAAAATTCGCGAAGTGCGATGTGCGATGAAAACTATGGCCGACACGTGGCTTCTCTTCACAACCTCTGATCAATCTGACTTGCATTTCTGTCCTATGATCTTTGACGTCCATCTCTCCGCTTCAATTTTGCGCTTTGATCCTGACCGTCAATTTTCCCCTTTACGCTTCTTCCAAAACTCTTAAGTTTTTAAGGGAAAATACGCCAGTTCTCTACCTTCAGGAAATCTGTACGTTTTATTCGATAATGAACACAGTTTCATTCAATAGGCTTGCATGCATTCCTTTAACAAATAAACGATCTTGATTACCACTTGGTTTTTCTCCATGGCGTAACCCTCCTAAGCTTATTCGGTATTCTGTAGCGCTAGTCTCTCATGAGCATGCGAAGAAGCCTGACTCGACCCGCCTTCACATCTCCACACATAATGTTAATACACCAACATATAAATCAAAATTCTTTTTCAACATACAAATTTTTTTCATTTTCTACCATATATGCTTTTTTGGTGTTTTGAGAAATATTTTAGAAAGTAAATGCAAATGAGCCACAACATCTGGCTCCACTTGGGGATAGTGATTTTTTCCATGAAAGCTCTAAGAACCACAAATTAGTGCCTTATCCATTGGGCATGGATTCAAATATTTATTGGTGACATATGAACAATGAGAAATATGGTATTTACAATGGTGAAATGCTGAACTTTAGTGTTGGAAATAATGCTTCAGATATTGGCCATTCACAGGCAGCTGCAGAGAAGCTCCGTCTGATGGAAGTATTGTTTGATCTGGCTTCAGAAATTATGTACGGACCACACCAGAGAGGGTAAAAGTTTCCATGCTTTCCTTTATCCGCCCTTCTGGTGTCCCATCTTAATACTAAATCTCCTGCTTGAAAAGGATTTCTTTTGATTTTCTGTCAAATATGGACTTCATCTTTTCTTGATAAGAAATAAAGTTATCTCTAAATTTGTTTCTATCTTCACTTGATTCAATCACTTTGTTCAATCTTCTCACTAGAGCATCAGGTTCTTCCTGAGCTTCTTGAAGGAAAGAAATCACAGGTTTGGCCAACTGAGAAGGAAATAGTGCCTGAGTTCCATAAACCAATTCATAGGGTGACTTTCCAGTAGAACTCTTGGTGGTTACTCGTACTTCCCAAAGAGAAAACTTCAACTTTGAATCCCAGTCTTTTTTATTTTCAGTGATTTTCTTCTGCAGAATCCTGACTAATGTCTTGTTTGAAGACTCTACTAATCCATTCCCCTGTGGATGGTAGGCTATGGAATGAGACAAAATTACATTATATGTTTGACATAAATTAATGAATCGAGCAAAATTAAATACCTGAGCATTATTAGTTACAATCTTGACTGGACAGCCAAACCTACTGAAGATGTTCTCCCCCAGAAACTTCATTACCACTTGGTCATTTTCTTTCTTGGTGGGTTTGCTTCAACCCACTTTATGAAGTAATCAATAGCAGTTAGAATCCATTTGAACTTTCACTTGATGGTGGATTGGTCTCTCCAATAAAGTCCAGTCCCCACTGCCTGAAAGGCTCTTCTATGAATACTGGAATGACAGGCAACGGATCAAGTATCTTGTTTTTTGCAAACAATTGACACTTCTGACAAGCGAACCATTACGTATATATCGTGAACAATGTGGCTAGTAAAGCTGTTTGGGACACCAAATCTTTGCCTTCAACTATAATGTCCTCCACTATAATTTCATGATATTCCTTGATAACTTCAATGGATTCACCTTCAGTTAAACACAACAACAAAATACCAACAGGATCTTTCCAGTACAACTTTGCTTCTACTATGACATATGGCTAAGATTTAAGCTTGAGAGCTCTGTATTTGGTTCTGTTCAGTGAAGATGGACAAGAAAAGAAACACGGGTAATGAACAACATCTTTATATCAATCCGAACACAAAAAATTGTATTGAATACTTGTTTTGGGCTTATTCTGACCTTCTTCATTGTCAGCTCCATCCACTGGTGCCAAGAGATTAATTCCCAATGCTTGAAAATTTGTTTATGTTAGCAACTTTGCTAAACCCTGTCCTTTGATTAACTTTGTGGGTTTAATTTCCAAATCATACTCATGGATTTTAGCTATATATTTCCCTCTTTTTCCTTCAACATCACTTTGAACCAACACGTCCTTGACAGTAGAATTAGGTACATAAGCGGTTATTTGAGATTGTAACACATAAGTCCTGAAGGATTTGAGTGCTTTAACCAATGCATAAACTTGTTTCTCCAAAATGTCATATTTGAGCTCAGCATCTCTGAGAACTTTGCTGAAGAATGCCACTGACTACTCCTTACTATCCTCATTTTTCTACAATAACACAACAACAATAGTAGTGGGGGAAGCGAACGAAAATATTTGAAATACCTTTTGATAATCAGGACATATTAAAACAGGAGCTTCCTGGAGTGCTTCTTTTATTCCGGAAAATGCTTCTCTTGCTTCTTTATCCCACCCAACTTCTACATTTTTCTTCAACATGTCAGTTATATTTCTCACAATCTCAGCATAATTTGGTACAAATATTCTCATAAAGTTTATTTTCCCCAAAAATCTCTGAATATCTTTCTTACTTCTGGGCAAAGGAATGGTCTAAATTGCCTCCACCCTTGTTGGATCAATCTTTACTCCTTGTTTTGAAACTATGTGACCCAATAATTTACCTTCCTCCAAGGCAAACAAAGATTTTTTTGGATTTAGTGACAGACCATACTTCCTACACTTTTTCGAAATTTCTTTGCATATGTTCCATGTGTTCATCATATGATCCTGAAAAAACAGTCACATCATCCAAATATATAGCCACATACGTGTCCCCAACAAACGCTATGTCCATGGCCCTCTGCAAAGTTTCACCTGCATTCATAAGACCAAATGGCATCCTTGCATACATGAAGGTGCCCCGGGGGGTTGTGAAAGATGTCTTTTTCTGATCTTCCTGATCCATTTCCACTTGATTATATCTGGAGAATCCATCAACCATAGACATCCTATAAGCTCTTGTCACCTTCAGTAAGACATAATCCATTTTAGGTAAATGATAATTATCTTTTAGAGATGTTCTATTCAAATTCCTGAAGTCCACTCACAATCTTATCTCTCCATTTTTCTTCCTCATAAGAACCAGATTAGAGACCCAATCAGAATATCTGAGAGGAACTATGATTTTTTCTTGCAACAATTTCTTCACTTCCTTTTCAATTGGAGCTAACCGTAATGGATTAATCTATCTGAGTTTTTGTCTATGTGGTTTAATTCCTTCTTTCACTGGGATCTTATGTTGTATTATGCTTTTATCATACGTTTTCAAGTCTTCATATGACCAATAAAACACATCCATATACTTCTTAAAATGATCAATGTATCTTTCTTTATAATTTTCGGGAATGCCCTTGAATAACTTCACCATTTTTGTCTCCTGTTGAGTTCCCAAATTACATTCTTCCATCTCTTCTTCTTGATGTGTTTTATTTGAATCAACAACAACATCATTAGAATCAAATAATCTTTCAAGGGGAACCAGTCCTTTAGGGAGGATATTGTCTTTCAACTGGATAATCTTCTACTCACCTATTGACTGCTTGAGGTTACTTACCTCTCCTTTCTGCTCTGTCTGTTCTTCTTCTTGATCTATCTCAGCATATTCAAAGTTTCCAATCATTGTCAAGAAATTATTTATCTGCTCATCATCTTCAAACACCTGCCAATGTTTTACATTGTCAGGAATGGAGGGTCTATGTCTAATTTCAATCTCATACCTTATCCTTGGATTCATTGGAGACTTAAAGGTACTAGATGCAACTGCTAACGAATCTTCCAACCTATTCTCCTCCCTTGGTATCAACTAAATATTGAAGGCTTCAAAATAGTTCTCTATCAGATCCCAAACTTCATTTATGTATGATCTTAATCTCGGATGCTTGGTCTGACATTGATTTTTAATTTGTCTTATTATCAGTTCAGAATCACCGAAAATTGAAATGCACTGAACTCCCATCTGTTTAGCAACTTGAAGGCTTAAGATCAAGGCCTCTTACTCAGCCACGCTTTTTTTTTAATTAAATTATAATTTAAAAGAAAAATGCATGAGGTTACCTTCTCGTGATATTAGCAAGAATCCAGCTCCTGTGCCTTCCTTGGAGTAGGCACCATAAAAGTAGAATTTCCAAATCTTTTTTGAGTGCAGCTCATTATTTACAACTACTGAAGAGACCTACCTCCCTGTGTATTCAGCAAATTCTGCATCTTCATGCAGCATGAAACATGAAAGATCCTCTGTTTCTTGACTATAAATAGGGGAATTTCCTGCATCTTTCTTGGTATTAGTCTTCACGAACCTTGTTTCCCTGTACAATATCGTTTCTCCCCCATTGAAAACAAGAATGATAGCACAAGTGAAATCCAATTTAAGAACACCTCCTAGCTTTTCTCCCCAAGATCTTGACAGAAGCATTCCAAACCTGGCTGGAATGTATGCAACCACTACATCCATGACTATACTCTTTGCAGGAATTTGTGCCAAAGAAACTACTACATATTTAATTAACCCAATACATTTCACCCATTTGGAATCAAATGAATATAGATCCCTGTAAGGTTTGGTAATCTGCAAGTTTAGTTCCTTCATAACAGACAATGGCATGAGATTATGGGATGCACCTGAGTCCAGCATATAATTATGGAGAGTAAAATCATGAAGCAACAACGAAATATAGAATGGTGGGATAGAAGGGTCTACTTCTTCTACATGAGGACCAAAGGTGACCATTAACTTCTCTTCTTCTAAGCCCACAATGTCACTTATATCTTCAATCTATGTGAGAATGATAAATTCTGAAATTTCTTTCTTGTAGATTGGTATTTTAGCTAATTCTAGAAGAGGTACCTGAATTTTTACCTTCTCCAACTCTTTTGTCAAACTGAAAGGATGAGTTTGTTTAACATTCTTTTCAGGTTCTTCTTCACCCTTTCTAGAATTTAGTGCTTGTTCGGGTACAAGAACAAATCTCTCCAAAATATTTGTATCAACTGATTTTCTCTGGGAAGGTTCACCTTGTTTCATATATGTTCTATTAACTGAATTTACAGATCGCTTCCCATCACTGACTTGTTTTACAGGGTCCTTTTGTTGTGGAGTCGCCATTGGGGAAGGAATAGAATCTTGTTGTTCACCTTCATTATCCTGCACTTTAGATCTTTCTAGACCTTAAATCATACTTTTTATGCAACTTAGCTTGCATGAAATCTATGAATTGCCTAAAGTATTCATCCATTTCATCTTGGTCAAAAGATACTTCAGCTTCAACATATTCTCCCTCACAATCTTCCTCTTCATCATCTTCTATTATGTACATAGCAGATATTTTATCTTCAACCTCCCTTTTGTCATCTTCTGCTGACTCTCCAGGTGTTGCTTCTATATACAATGGTGCTTGAACCTGGTCTTGATCTTTTCTTTCCCTCTGCAAAATTTGCAGGGGATGTCTTCTGAATTGAGGGTTAAATCCCCCTCAGTTTTGTTGTAATTGTCTTTGGGAGTTTTTACTTTCCAATTCCATCTTAACTAGCTTATTTGACAATTTTTTTATCACCTTTGTTATATCTTCAATTCTTTGATCTTTTTCTTTACCCTTCTCTTCGATTGGCTGCTTCCCTATCGCCTTTCTAGCTGCGGTCATATTAGCTTCAATCTCTAAAGCATCTGTTTGTATTTTCTCTAGCGTAGGGGCTCTCATTTCTCTAAGCGTGAAACTAAAATCGGCTTCAAAAGCCCCAACAAAAACCACCTTTGCTCCAAAAGGAGGGGGATTCATTTCTACAGGCATACTGTTATACAACTTATTGAATCTCTTGATAAAATTTGATATATTCACATCTGGTTTTCTTTTGATTGCATTGAATTCTGTCAATGAATATCCATGATCCCTTTTTTCACCCCATCTCCAAGTGAATTGATTTTCCAGTTCTTCCCATGTATTAATAGAATTATTTGGCAATCCCTTAAACCACTTTCTAGCCTCTCCATCTAGAGACTGAAAAAAAAAGTCTCATTACAACATCAAGATGTTCTACATTCATATTTTCAGCAAAATTACAAAACATAGGCAAGTGTTGTTCTGCAGTTATTTCATCTTCTCCAGTAAAACGTGGAAGTAATTTAAGATACTCTTGAGGCATTGCATTCACTAGTTGAGGAAGGTTAAGTGGAGCATATATGTTCAACAAAAAGGCTGGTGCTACCATGTTTACACCTTGATTGACTATTCCTTAGTTAGATGCAGTCGACGGACCTGCTGTGAAAATGAATGGAGGTGGAGGTAAAAATGATATGGGGGTGGGTTGATGGATAATAGCAGAGGGACCAGCAACTGGAGTTTGTTCAGATTGAGTAACAATAAAAGAAACAGACTCAAAGGACTGTTCTTCCAACTTAGGTTCTTGAAAATAAAGCGGTGTGAAAGGTGAATCTTGTTCCAAGAAAGGAAGTACTTCAGAGATATCTTCAAACAAAGGATTACTAGAACTACTGCCAGGAGCTCACAGTGTAGGACTAGGTGTTGAGGGGGTTTTGGGTTTCCAAACCCTTTTTAGAAACTAATCTTTTGGGGTCTGACAAAGCAAGGACCTTCTACTATGAGGTATCTGACCTCGTGTGAGGCCTCTTGTGAGCCAGAATTCTGAGAATAACAAACACGACCAAATATTTCCTCCTCACTGAACAACCAGAGGAAATAATGTGAAAAACCCATGGAAAATAAACTTCGTTTCTTCGTCCCCAGCAACAGCACCAGAAAATGTTGTACCTTAAGAGACAATTCCTTAGCTGTGTAAAGGAATCAGTGCTTAAGACATTTTTGAAAGTGTGTCACAAAGTAATTATATCAGGTGGTCTTCGTTCAATCCCTTTGGAAACTAATTCTTTAAAACCATTGACAACCTAGTATAATGAAAGACTCTACAATGCCATTAACTGCTAATATTTGAATGGAAAAGAAGAACTATAGAAGAAACTCAAAATGATATGTTGTAACACAGAATCTACCACTCTAAATCTCAGAATGAATTTATGGAGAGAGAAGAAAGTCAAAATAATATGACGTACACAGAATTTATTACTTTTAAGTTCCAAAGAGAATTTATGAAGGGAGAATAGTTGGAGTGAAGGAGCGCAAATTAAGGTTATTTAACTCTTACCCATAGATGTAATTAAGAGATCAGCTGCTACATTACTTCACTTCATTCAAAGAAGAAGGGACAGAAAATGGCACAGGAAGAACAAATCACAATGAACAGTTGCAGGAAACTTGATGCTTCTTTCATTAATTCCTCATAAAAGTAAGTACCACAGTTTTGGTCTTCTAGAGGTCCAAAACTCGGAACCCCTCTTCTTTCTTTCTATCTTGCTTAAATACATCAAAAACAGTTCGTAACTGCTAAAACTTCTTGAAACTACTTCGACTACCTAAACTGTTAAAACTACTTATTACATTGCAATTAAGGACATCACTATAGCTTCGATATTAACTTACAAAGAAAACAACTTAAAACTTAAAATATCATTCTTCTTGCTGAATCTGATTTGTTGCTGATGCGTCTCCCTAAAGTGTTGATGTGTCTCATTGACAAATCAGACATCCTTGCCCTACATCTCTTCTAGAGTTCACTGTTTGTCTTTTCTGCTTGATGTCATGTCTTTTATTTTTCTAATGCGGTATCTGAACAATTCTGCAATAACGCCTCTTTGCCCGACTTGACCCAGCTGTTGTGCTTCAAACAGTGCTACCATATGCTCCTTTGCCCGACTTGACCCAGCTGTTGTGCTTCAAACAGTGCCACCATATGCTCCTTTGCCTGACTCTGCCTCTTTCGCTCGTGCCTGCATCGTTCAGTCTTCTATTTATTTACAAAGCACCACCGCATACAATTATGTTCTGCACAAGGTCGGGTGTTACCCGAGTCTACTGCCCTCGTTCACGTTTCTTCATAAAACCAACACAATTGCACATAATATTGGATTTTAAACAAATTCACCTTAACCTTTGAATGGTATCATGTTGGCCTTTCCATAACATTTCAGCACTTAGGCGTTCATAACATATTCCTTAGCGCTTTCCTCCTGAACTTGCGACGTGCAACAACGGGAAGGTGACGTGGCAGGATGGAGGTGGGGCTGATCACAAATCGCAAATCGTCAAATTTGTTATAAGAAATGGGAGGTAAGTGTTAAAAGTAGTGAAGTGCGATGTGCGATGTGCGAGAGGGATGACGTGGCAAGCAGAGGTGGGGCCAATTGCAAATTGCAAATCGGTAGATTTGTTATAAGAAATGGGAGGTAAGTGTTAAAAGTCGCGAAATGCGATGTGCGATGGAACCTATGGCCGACACGTGGCTTCTCTTCACAACCTCCGATCAATCTGACTTGCATTTCTATGCTATGATCTCTGCCGTCAATCACTCTGCTTCAATTTTGCGCTTTGATCATGACCGTCGATTTTCCCCTTTATGCTTCTTCCAAAACCCTTAAGCTTTTAAGGGATAATACACTAGTTCTCTGCCTTCGGGAAATCTATATGATTTCTTCGATAATGAACACAATTTCATTCAACATGCTTGCATATGTTCCTTTAACGAATAAATGATCTTGATTACCAATTTGTTTTTCTCCACAACGTAACCCTCCTGAGCTTATTTGGTATTCTGTAGCGCTAGTCTCTCCTAAGCTTGTGAAGAAGCCCGACTCAATTCGCCTTCACCTATCCACACATAATGTTAATACACCAACATATAAATCAAAATTCTTTTTTGACATACAATTTTTTTTCATTTTCTACCATATATGCGTTTTTGGTGTTTTGAGAAATATTTCAAAAAGTAAATGCAAATGAGCCACAATAGGAGGAAGGAAGGCAAAGGAAGGACAAGAAAGCAAAGGGAAGCAAAGATCAATCAAGGAAGAGCGGGATCAAGCAACTATAATGAGATTACTCGCAAGTATCGAGTTGCATGTATGATTTCCTTGATAGTGTTGGCAAGCATGGTACATGCATGTGTGTTTTTAGTTCTCTTGATGTCATTGGCATGGGTTTTTCCAGGTGTGATAATGGTTTTCAGCCTTGCCTTTCCATTTCCAGATAGTCATGGTGTGATGGGATATTTCTTACTTGGTTGAGCTGGATTGTCGGATGGTTTCAAAACTGAGTGGGGTGGTCTCAAAAAAATCACAAGGCCTAGGAATCCCTTGACCGGTAATGGTGGGATACACGGTAAAACCTGATTGTGAATGCTCTCGTTGGGCCTAAGAATCCCTTGACTGGTAATGGCAGGATATAAGGTAAAGCCTAGAGGGTAGAGATGACAAACTCCTCACGGTTTAGGTGTTTAGATCCAAAGGCGTCTATGCTTGTTTAGGCCTAGTGATCCCTTGACCAATATATGGCGGGATTGCAGTAAAGCCTGTAGTGTATGTTTATTGTTTGGGCCTAGAAATCCCTTGGCAGGATACACAGTAAAGCCCAAGTAAGCCTTGGTGGGTTTTGTTGCAAGTCCCACATTCATGCTTGGAATATGGCACAAGGATGATTGGTTGAAAGAAAGATTTGGTTCAGTGCAATCTATGGTAGGGTGGTACGTAGAATTCCCTAACTTGGTCGGATTTGGCATATGTTAATAAAATCTCCTTTCCTCTTGTGTTTTATGTGAAAATGTACTTCTTATTATGTGGATTTAATGGATGTTCCATTGTTATTATTATGTTGGTTATAAGCATGGTTTTATGACAGATCTTAGTCATGGATATCATCATATTTTGATTAGTAAATGAATGAATGATGAATGTATGACCTAATAGATGATAATGCAGCTATTGTGAGACGGCATCAATCATTCTTGATGAATCTCAGATAAGTATGAGACCCCTATGTTCAGATATGTTATTATGACTTGTAGATTACATGTTCATGAAATTTTTGACAGACTACATGTCATGGCTAGAAGGGGTCTGATCAAGTCCTTGTTCAAGTTTTTGCATGAGTAGCCTTGTTTTAATGTTATTTATCATTTCTTGAAGTTTCATGAAGTTATGGGCAGAGGCATGAGTCCTAGCCCTTAAAAAATGGCTCAGAATCTAGGGTCGTTGGCACAAAACTGCATGAAAAAAACTACAGTCGCATGGATGGCTTGTCATGAGAGCGACCATAGGGTTTCAGTTGCTTGGAAGGCCTTTCATGGGAGAAATTGGGGGTCTAGTTCAGTGAAAAGCTAGGTTGACTCAGAGGTTGGGCACCTGGAGTGATTGGTTGGCTCTTGGGGGTCCTGTAGCACCCGAGGAAGGTCTGTAAAGTGTTGGTCCATTGGTTCCACTTCCTTAAGGTGATCTAGGAGGTCAAATCATATCATAGTAAATCTTTGTCACATGTTTACCCTGGAAAACCGATAACTTGGGTAAATGTGGAAGGAGGGTGTTATAGAGTGGCATCAGAGTGGATTTCTTTCTCTTTGGGGAATGTCTAGTTTCCATTGTCTTTGGGTGTTATCTGATACCACAAAGTGGTATGAGAGCATGGTTCACCCCTTACACTGGATGGGAAGAATGTGTTTGTCATGTATACATGTTGGTTGCATTTGTGTTCATTATGTTTGTGGTCTATGTGTTTGTTGTGTATGCATGGTGGTGGTGATGTTGTTGAATGTGGTCGTCATGAGTGCATTTTAGATTGCATTCGTTATGCATATCAGTGCCCTTATGCATGCATTGTCATGGTAATGGTTGTCATGCATGGAGTAAGGTATGAAGTGGTTATGGTCATGCATGGTAACTGGCTATCATGGCTACCTTCATCTCTCTTTAGAGTTGCAATAAAAACCTTGAGTATTTCTTATTGGAGACAATTTCTTTTTGATATTGCTGTTGTGTGCAGAATCTTGAGTCCTGACACTCTTAGCATGGATTTTTAGTATGCATCATATGGATTGTCTCTTTCTTAGGGGTTTAATTGCTATGAATTCACATTTCCTTCATCTCTCTTTATAGTTGCAGTGAAAACCTTGAGTATTTCTTATTAGAGACAATTTCTTTCTGATTATTTCTGTTGTGTACAGAATCCTGGGCCTGGGCACTCTCAGCATGGATTTTTTGTATGCATCATATGGACCGTTTCTTTCTTAGGGGTTTAATTGTTATGAATTCACATTGTTATCATGGTTACCTTCATCTCTCTTTAGAGTTCCAACGAAAACCTTGAGTATCTCTTATTGGAGACACTTTATTTTTTATCAATGTTGTTGTGTACAGAATCCTAAGCCTCGACACTCTCAGCATGGATTTTTTGTATGCATCATATGGACCATCTCTTTCTTAGTGGTTTAATTGCTATGAATTCACATTGCTATCATGGCTACCTTCATCTCTCTTTAGAGTTGCAACGAAAACCTTGAGTATTTATTATTCAATCGGAACACTAGGGTATTATGTGGGTACTTGAGTTGCAACATTGTATTCTACAACTACAACTCTCATAATTGTAGTTGTTTTGGGGGTTATTGTAGCTTCTAGAGTTTCAATTGTGTTGTCTCATGGTGGAGTTGTAGCAACTGTGGCTTCTCCAAATGGGGTTGTAACACATTTTAGTTTATTTGTGTTCTTACCACTTTGCTCCAAACCCTGCCTTCTATGTGTCGCACATACTTAACTAGGTGACATACAAGATTGTGATGTGAGAGGGTTCCTTGTGGTTGGGAAATAATCTACAAAATTGAGGGCTTGTTCTATAACTTTCTCCAGTGGAAAAATAGTCAAATAATTGGACTTTCATGTTGTAGGTGGTTAAATAACTGAAGACTATATATTATGCAACCTTCTGGTGGCCTTCATAAGTAATGTATCTGTGGGAAGTGGTGGCCTTGCTGAGGAAGGTTTCATAAGAGGAAGCATAGACTATGCCATTCTTTTAGTATAATAATAATTTGTTTGTATCGCATTCTCTGCATATTCCATTGAGTTGCTCGAACTTGTATTAAAATTGACACATGCATTATTTCCCTGAATCTAAGTGTCATTCATTCGTTTAACATGATGATAACAAAAAGAACTCTAAATTTATGTTGTAGATAAATTTGATTGAATTCTCAAGTGGATTAACTTGCAGCGATGAAATTCTTGAAGAATCTTTCAAGGCATCGCTAAATGAAATATAGTTGGAGTGCCTATGTTATGTAACAGCTAAATTATGGGTGAACTTAATAATTATGTTATGTAACAGTGGGAGTAATTATGTTATGTAATAGTTGGAGTGTTTATGTTATGTAACAATTAGTCAGTTAGTTAGTTTTTGTAACATTATAAATTATGCAGGTTTTTTGTAATTAGTTAGTTTTTGTAACATTGCAATATAGTTAATCAGTTAGTTAGTTTCTGTTATAGTTCGGTTAGTTAGTTTTTGCAACATTATAAATTATGCAAGGTTTTTTTAATCAATTAGTTTTTATAACAGTGCAATTTAGTTAATCAGTTAGTTTTTGTAAAATGTCTGTTAGTTAGTTTTTGTAACATTATTATGCAGGGTTTTTGTAACATTGGAATTTAGTTAGTAAGTTAATTAGTTCTTGTAACATGTCAGTTGGTTATTTTTGTAACAATATAAATTATAAACCATACTCGAAACATATTGTATATTCAACTAATATATTAAACCATATGTTTGTCTTTTGAACTGTATCCAAATACACATTGGAACTTACATTGCAACAGACCAAAAAAATATGGTAACTTCATCCACATTGAAATTTGGTTACAAACAAAAAAGTCATGCCACCCCTATGCTTGATGGCCTCCATTTTCTGAAATGCCCAAACTTGTTGAAGTGCTTGCCTGAGCCAAATTTTTGGCATATGCTTGAGTCCAGCTTACTCCTTGTAACCATGGAGGGATTGAATAACCAAATTGTCCACTTGCTCTACTAACTCCAACACTAACTGGAGGTGGCCTATAATATATCGGATTTACCCCTGCACTGGTAGGTGTATAGGGGGTGGGTATAACCCCTCGCTGATAGTGGAGGACTTGGATGTTAATCAGGTCCTAGTACGATAGTGTATGATCTGCAATGTGGTCCAAAGTGTTGGACATCATCTTGTTTGCCTCCAACTGAATTGCACCATACTCCTCCCTGTCTGTCACCCCTTCTTTTTCCAACACTTTTTGAGTCTTTCTTACCTCCCTCTCTTGCATTGCCAATTGGTTTTTATGCTCCTTCTCTTCCCTTGTTTTTTGTCTTTCAAGCCTTTCCTTTGCTTGAGTTGTTGCTGTTGCAATCCTTGAATCTCTCTTTTCCTTAACGAACTCCTTCTTTCTCTGTTTGGATTCTTGAATTTCAAGTTTTCTACGCTCAGACTTGAACATTAGGTTCATATATTCTGCAGAGGTGAGTAATTGTGAACTCCTCTCTAATCGAAGATAGTCGGTTGTCAAATGCATTGATGAGGCATTCACTCTCTCTACTCGTAGCTTTAGGAACCTACCAAGTATTGTTTGGTTCATTGTCACATACTCCTGATGGCTTGACACTTTTCTTTCAACCTCAAGGAAACCTGATTGAACCCTATTGTTGTCCTCATTTGGTACTTCACTCTGAATAGATTCTTCTTCCAGTGATCCATTGTCCACAAAATAATGAACAAGTTCAATGCTCAACACTGTTGATTGAGAAGGCATTTCCATGCTTTCATCATTAGTGGATAACACATTATCTTTGTTGTTATTCATCATGGACTTTGTCAACCAAGATGGTGGGGTTAATTGGGTTGGCATGCTCAATTGATCATTTTTATTCGTGTTGCATTCTCATTTGAAACCACATTTGCATTGTCATTTTTCATGATCAACTACTTCATTTGGAATATCACATGCAGAATTAGTAGGTGCTTCAGTGGGTGTGGCAACCTCCATGTTATTGACAATTGATTCATTACTTAATTGTGTCTCACATACATGTGCATCATCATAGAAGTTCCCTTGAGAAAGGGATATCATACCTTCAGCAGCAATAACATCTTCCTGCCAATCCACATCTTCTTGGGCATCAACCTGGTCATGTAAGTCCTCTGCTTCCTGACCTTCCACAACAAAATCCTGGCTGCAATAGTATCATTAATAAGAGCATCAACATTAAGTGGCCAAATTCCAGTCTTCCTAACTCCAACCTTGATATTAGAAGGTGTTAGAACCTTTTTAAATGATTTACTTGCAAGCTCAACTAGCTCAAATATTTTTACCTCCACCCCTGGATTCTTTGTCATCCATGAAGCTCGTTATGCCCTGAAATAGTTCTTGAAAGGCCCAAACACACTGACATCAATGAATTGCAATCTGTGAGAAGTATGAGCTGGAAATGTTAATAGTTCAATGCTCAAATGGTTGGCCTCCTTGATTGTCTGCACAACCATGTGGCTTCCATGGCCATCTAAAATTAGTAGGTGTCTATTTTCAGGCGAACCACCACCTACCACAGATGCAACAAAGTGTAAAATCCAATTCAAGAAGAGTTCATTTGTCATCCATGCATGGGGATGTGCAACCATGCATGCAACTGGTTCACAATTCTATATATAGTTTTTAAGTTGTGTTTTTCCTTTGAATAAATAAAAACTTGGCATTGAAGAACTAGTTGCATTGACACAACAAAGTATAATGATCCACTCCTTGCTCTTAGGAAATTTTTTTGGCACATTTCTGCTCCCTCTCTTGGCAATTACCCACATGCTACAATTCCTTCTAGCCTGTAAGCTTGTTTCGTCACGGTTCCAGATATGGTTTTGGGCATAAGAGTGTTTCTCACATGCACGAGAAAGAGTGTCATAGAACTTAGACACAATTGCGGGGCGTAAATTTAAAGCCCTGTCTCTGTCAAGACCCTCTGATGTTCGTAAGACAAGGTTTGGATGCCTTTTATTAAACCCACTCCACCAAGATTTTCCAGGAAACCCATCTTTGAAGGAGTTTGGCCTCCCCTGACAAATTTGAGCTACTGTGGATTTGAGTTGTATCAACTCTAACCCATGTCACATTTGGGCCATCTCCTTAAACCACATAACCACCTCGACCTCCTCCTCTTCAGTCATAATAGTAACAAGCCCTCAATGCTTTGTATGAGCGAGCCTATTAATCCAATATTGTATGCTTGAGGCTGCAATTCCATGTTTTTTTTTCATATGCATGTACTGAATATCCTCTGAACTCTATGTCAGCGATTGCACCTAGCATGTCTTCCTTTTTCCACCCTCTTATGGCACTGATCTTCTTCATTGAGCTTGCACCTTGTATTTTGGTTGAGGGTTACTCTGCGGCAGATGGTTGGACAGTAGGATTTGCCACCACATGGGCATTCTCAACATCATTGCATGGAGCATTGGCAGCATTGACATCATCGAACATTTCCTCTTTCGATGAAGTGCATCGCAATTGGGCACCCTTGGTCCCTCGCCTCCTTCTGTTCCTTTTACGATCTGAAATTGAAACTCGTGGCATGGTTGCAATAACATGCATATTGTTAAAATTTAGTTATGTCAGTGGAAGTTGTTTCAGCAATAGAAACTCAGTGTTATTTGAATAAAGAATTAAATATGAAAAGGGTAATCAATAATTGCAAGCTACATAATAGAAACTCAGTCTTATTTATTTCCTGAGATTTAAATATGAACAGGTTAATCAATACTTGCAACCTACATATAATTGAATAAGAAATTTATGTGTTTGCATCGACTTGAATCTCCATCCACAGATATCAAGACTTAATTTGATAGAAATATTAGGCCTATGTGTTTGATAGAAATATTAGGCCTAAATTTAGCTTGAACATAATCATGTATCCTAAGCAAACAAATCCATAATATCCTGATAAAACTAAAAAAAAAGGAAGGATACTAAAAACTATCTCCTTACAAATGCTAGGAATAAGTGTTGGTTAATTGAAATAAGTTTTAAATTCATTTGTTGTTAAGGTAAGTGAAAAAGGTGACTAAAAGTTGCAATGTTTGACTATATCTTAAAACACTCTGGATCTCTACAATGTCAGCTACAACTGCTTCCAATTTGCAATTGGGCCACGAGTTTTGCTGCTAACATGCTGACTCTCTCTTTGGATAGATTGTAATGGAAATCTCTTTTGATTTGATTTAAAATGATTATTCTTATGATAGATTGTAATGGAAATCTCCTTTGATTTGATTAAGAATGATTAGTCTTATGAGATGTAGAAGTTTTATAGGGGATTACCTATAACAATTGCCACCATGCCTCCTTTAAAATGATAACTAAAGCCTTGACATCTTGCAATGGAAGAGGCTTTTGTTGCTCATCCAAAACTAAATTCCTTGGCATTTGTGAAGATGGCTCCTCCATTGTAGCTACCTTGTATTCATTTTCCATTTGTGTCTCAACTAACTAAAAACTAACATCACTACAGTTTCCTTTTAAAATAGACCAGAAACTTCCAAGCAATTTTGAAACAAATTTCTTCATGTTTTCATAGAGGCATGACATGAACAAGCATCCACATTATTGCATACAAGATGCCAAATTGTTGTGATTAAGGAATGATCAGGCCTATGTGTTTTGACTAAGATGCTTTGGTATTTTTGTCTTTGTTGTCTTTGTTGGGCATGATTAATTTTTTGTCTTTGTTGACTCAGATGTTTTGGGTTTTTGTCTGCAATTTCACACACAAAAGCCGGATTTTGTTTACAATTTCTAATTTATGGTGTTCTCTAGTTTATGGCTATTATGACGCAAACTTAAAATTCTTGAAAAAAAAGAAGAAGCTCTAAACATAGTTTTAAAAAAAACATAAAGAGAGTGAAACAAGCCTAAAAACAGTACCTATAAACCCTAAAACCCTAACATAAGAGAAAAGATGAGAATCTAGAGGTGCTTCTTGGGCTAGAGAAGATGTTGTAACATTCACTGATATGAAACCATAGTTGCTTGTTGCACTATGAAACACTAAACCTTGGCAATATGTCAATGTTATGATGCCATAGATATCCTTATCTCAGAAAAATGCATGGAGAGGAGAGAATGAGTGAACAGAAGAGAAAAAATGAAAAGATGAGCATGTGATATGCTTCTTGGGCTAGAGAAGATGTTGTAACAATCACTGATATGAAACCATAGTTGCTTGTTGCACTGTGAAACAATAAACCTTAGCAATATGTCAATGTTATGATGCCATAGATATCCTTATCTCAGATTGTGGCTTGCAGTGTTAAGTCCCTATATTACTAGTATAGTCCCTTATTGTTGTTAGTGTAACCCCCTTATTGTTATTATTGTACCCTTGTAACCCCCATATTGTTATTATTGTGCCCTTAAATTATTATTGTTAGGTCGACTAGGCTTGGCACAGGCCCCGCTTTTAACTCCTATATATAGAAAGGAGGTTTTGTAATTTGAATCATCCAAGAATTGTTCATTCATGTAATGTATTGGAGGTTGCCCCCTCGAAGTGGCTTATTTCTAAGGCGTTGATATCTCTTTTCTTCTCTTTTTGGAGCTGGTTTCCCAACATGCAGTCATCGTGGGAGAGAAAAATGCATGGAGTGGAGAGAATGAGTGAATTTGGCACCTTTGGTGGGTCATAGAGACAAACTCGCGGGTTTGACTATGTTGATGAAAACACCTTTCAGAGATGATCTAATCCATACTCACAATTCAGCGAATATGGAACACAAGGCCTGTTTCATTGCCTTATACGTTAGACTTTAACATTATAGCAAGACTGGACTTCAGCGTTATTTTGACAAAAATATCAAGCCTGTGTGTTTGATAGAAATATCAGGCCTATGTGTTTTGACTCAGATGCTATGGTTTTTTGTCTACAATTTCACACACAGAAGCCGAATTGCACACAATTTTTTCATATGGTAAATTAATGGAAGATTTGGAAGATTAAAAATAACAAAAAGGCAGCAGCTTCATATGGTAAATTAATGGAAAATAAAAAAATAACATAAAGAAATAAAGGAAAGAAATTGAAGTTTATACTGTAAATTAATGGAAGATTTAAAAAAACAGAAAGAAAATACTTGAATTATTCAAACCTGAATACAATGTGCATTGTCTCTGATGGAGTGAATCCAGCTGCAACTGAGTAGAATGAAAGTTTATGAAGCAATTGTGGGTGGTTTTCTAGATTTTTGTTGTTGAATTTGATTGGAAGGGAGGATTGACATGGAATGTTTTTTTCCAAATTCAAAAGTGTGTTGTGGATTGATTTGAATGCCATCCAATAGCTAATAAACTCTTATGCTTGATCTTTGTGTTTTCTTTTGTTTAATTCCTAAATCTTGTGTGTTGGTGTCATTTATTGCTTTGAACAGGTTGCATTGATGAACATATATGTAGTTATGGCTGACACATACATTCTCTATTCTTGTGTAGGTAGCTATGAACTTTGGTCGTAGCTGCTCCAATTTATATTTATTGGGGTTGGTCTGATGTGATATGTGTTTTGTTGGATAGTATGGGATGGAAGTTTTACTCGTTAATTTTGTCTTCTTTTCTAAATCAGATTTGGAGGTACTTGGGACAGGATGTCTTGTCAAATTGTGATACTAAAGGCTAGTGTTGGATAGTGATAAGCTCAATCAATATAAGAGCCCATTTTGGACATATTTGAATAACTTATATAACTTAATATTATCTATTTATGTTTTAATTATGATTTTTTTTGTCATGTTTTGATGGTTGTGTGGGACCAGTACTATAACAACTACTAGTCCCTGCACAACAACAGAAGCCTCTCCCCTATCTACATGCTAATAAAAAAGTAAATGGAAATTCGTGATGTTCATCACATCCACTCAAATAATTCGATCAAATGGATGGTTTGCTTGCCTTTGAAACTAAGGTTACAACCCAAACAATAATTGTAACAAATGTCGATTTAAAAGTAATTCTATTTCAACCTATTAAAACAAAATATAAGCCATGACAATGTAATGACCACGCAGATCCTCATCCATTAGAAAAAATCATGATTCTATCCAACCTCATTAAAACATTCAAATAAAAAGGACAAAATAAAGATATTCAACAACAGCTTAGCAACCAAAAAGACCAACCATAGTAATCATATTTTTGACTTTTATCCATGAAACTTGGGCAAAGGCGAGTCAAACAGCTGAATATTAACAAAGCAAATAGTAGTAGGACATGAGCAGGAAAAAACAAGAAACTAGGATCAGCATGTAGCCTGCAATACTCGGAAAATACAGTGTCAGATATTTATATTGATAGCAGTACCCATGCAGTAATGTGACCAAATTGATATTGGTAAAACCTATTTAAGGTGACCGTACTCATAGTAAATGCTCATTTGAAAGACAGATTTCCATAGTTGAGCGAGTATTTCATTCATACTCTTTAAATTTTAAAATCATTGGTCTTAGCAATGTTTTTTTAAGATCCAAATAAACAGAGAACCTTCATGTATTCCCCTATGTATCTTATGATTTCCAGTCAATAGATATTAGTTAATTGTAAACAGTATTATAGTCGAACTTATGACCCACGATTATCACATATCCCTCCAACATTACACAAGCCTTTGTTGAAATGACAGCAACATACCAAAACTGCTGAAAAATGACATTATGTTTATATATGTAAGGTATTGTTGTTGTTTAACTTCATTCATTCCTTTCTAGATCCTCAGTGACTTTTTTGCAAATATAACCGCAGATTTCATATTCTTTTTACTCCTTGATCTTCGAAAACCATGCTCAACTGTAGAAACAGAGTGCCAACATGATCAAAGCAATTTCAGCTTCAAGGCCATAAATAATATTCTTACACATAAAGTATATAGCTAGAGAAGGGAAACAGTATTATTTCCTTGGCACTTATTTTTTTTATCAATTGTTTTGATAGAGGCCATATCCAAAGAATTTCAGTATCATGTTACATACTACATAAACAACTTTTTGAAAGGAAGTCATGCTCAAATTCAATGAAGCATTTACATTTTCAAGGAAATTTCAGAAATCTGGAATAAGATACAGAAAAAGTAGAGTGATGGAGAGAAAACTTAAATACAGATGTTATCATTCAGTGACTTAACAAAGTAAAAAACAAATGTTGTCATACCAGGAGTAAACCAGAGGCACAAGTAGCGAAGAGAACATAACAGCAGTGACGACATCAAATTTAACAAACTCAAAACATGCTTGAGAAGTTTAAAATATTAATTTATTACATAAGGTTAAAAGCTAGAAAAATTCAATTTATGAAATGAAAGGGCGCCTGCCAAGAGCCTCGAATCCTACAGAAAACCTAAAGCAGAACTAAGGTTTAAGAATCAAATATCCTTATTTAACGCAAGGCCATAAATGACAAAAAGAGGTTGTTCAAAAAGTTCACAACACCAGTTTCCTGCGAAATACCCAGAAACATTCTGTGTCGACAAAGAGTGTTGACATTCTATTTTAATGTTGGAGCAAGTTTTTTATCACATTATTGCATGCCATATTTACAGAGAGAGAAATGCAGATGCGGACTCCTTAACAAAGCAGGGGGCACTTCTGAACATGGGCACTTGGCAAGCTACTGAAAAGATAGGTTTCGTGACCACAGTACATCGTCTCAGGCCTTTCATGGAAGGTCGCCCTCCAGATACACAGCAGTTTTGATCAACATGGTTTTTGTTTCTGTTCAGCTTATCACAATCACTGGCACCCTATTTTTACAGATTTTGAGATCAGAGCTCGTTTTTGTTTGGGAGCTCTTTTTTTTTCCAACTCATATGGACAGTATTTATGTCATTGCACAGTCATCTTATGGTTTAATATGTGATATATCCTGAAACACCGGGATTTTTTTGCTACTCAGGGCAGAAAGTTTTTTTTGAATGCACAATGTGTATCTGCGGAATGTAATTTTCTTATTTATGAAAATTACGATTTTTTCCTTCTGAAGAACAAAATTAACAATAAAATAAAATAAATGGAAAATAAAAAATAAAATAATAACAATAAAAAATAAAAAAACGCAAGGCCATAAAAGTAAAAAATGAGATTGTTCAAAAAGTTCACAACACCAGTTTCTGTGAAATACATAGAAACATTATGTGATGACACAGAGTAAGGGCAGATAATTTTGTTGAAGCCCAATTGAGCTCTTGTGCAGCAACCTTCAATAGCAGAGAGGGGTGAACCTGAACAAACACAAATCAATAAAAAGTTGTATTCTTCTTGTGGATGACGCTAAAATTGAGTAAACACATTCTCATTACTCACTATGCAACAAGGAGAGGAATATTTCTCAAATAGAATCCAATGCAAGTGAGTGCTTGGTATTTAACACCCAAACAATTATAAAACTCAACAACAAGAAGTCGACAGAATAAGCATTGTAATGAGTGAACATAGCTCTAGTTTGTACAAATATTTGCTTCCGCATTGTAGATTTCAAGTGCCCCTAATTTAATAGCCTAAATCAATATATACAAAGGTAGGACCTGTAAGAATAGGGTGTAATATATTACCAAATATGATCAGAAATGTCAAAGAGCCATGAGCATACACATTCAAGATTCAAGTCAACACATTCTCAATGTTCACTATGCACCCCTTCCTTTGCCTTCTTTGCTATAGTCTCTTCCTGGGTGCTTCTGCCTTAGATTTCTTTGTTGTGGTTACCTTAGCTGCTGGTATTTAAACCAAGGAGGATTTTTTCTCAAATAAAATCTAATGCAAATGAGTGCTTTGTCTTTAACACCCAAACAATTATAAAAATAAAAATAAAAGGGTCAACAGAATAAGCATTGTAGTGAGTGAACATAGCTCTAGTTTGTACAAATATTTGCTTTCGCATTATAGATTTCAAGTGCCCCTAATTGCAGTATGAATTGAACTAGAAGAATTTCAAATAAATTTCTTGGAAAGTTGCCCCCTCTAAAGAGGAAAAAGTTCTTTGGGTTGTGGTCTAGTGGGATAGCAAAAATTAAATATGAATTTTATGAGAAGTCAAACATTAACAATGTACCAAGTCACATTCCAAATCACTCATATAATAATAGCCGACGTTGGATAGCATTGTGCATGAAGCGTCGTCGTCAACTAAGTACTCACAGCGCCATGTATATAAAATGAGGTTTGTATCATCTCATACTTCATGTGGGATTATTCGCAAGTGGAAAAATAAGAAGTACAACAGTTCAGTCCCCATGGCTCTTATCTTCATGATAAAGTTTCCAAAGGTTTTCACTGGAAAAAATACAAAAGTATTTGTTAAGAGAAGAGCCAAAATCAGTGAGTTGTGCACTGGTCGTCATCTATTAGATCCGCATTCCATTGTAGGTTATAACCCTGTACAGAAATTATCTGCAAACGAACTCTTAAAACAGAAATTAAACAATAGCGAGAGCATAAAACATAAAACATGTATACACAGATCATTTCCCCTAGATCCCAAAATCGGGACTACCAACTTGAATTTTCATTATATTCCTTTCAATGTTACAATACATATATATACATGCTGAAGCATTCATAAACCCCAATCCATTAACTTTAGATTAAAACATAACCATAGTTCCCTTGACCGGATCTACAAAATGTTGAAAAGTGTAACTAAGTTTGGTCTTCATAATGACTTGTAATTATGAATTTATGTAATGAAGAAGACAAAGATAATAAAATGTATTTTGTAATACTTGCATCATGGGTTTCATGAGCAAGGAGGTTTTATTATAGGTCAAAGACTTCTTCTTGATGTCTTTAGGGGTTTGTCATCTTGTCATAAAATGTATAATTTAGAGTCATGTATATGAAGTGATGTTACACTTGTAAAGACAAATTATTGATGTAATTTGTATGCTCCAAGACCTTGTCAATATGCTCCTCGAAGTCGACTCAATCCACGTTGAAGATCTCCTTGATGAAGTCGGCTCACACTCAGATTGATATGTCGGCCTAGAAGAGGGAAACAATCCCTATATATAAGAGAGCTTTGCTGTTAAATTTAGATAGACATGGAGTGTTCTATGCTTAATGCAAATTTACTTCAATCTTTCTTAGGCCCGATTCAATTTAGCAATCACATAAACATGAAAGTAAAATGCTGATAGAACACAATAATAGATCAACAGAAGACAAGCCAATAATATAGATCAGATTTTACAATTCTTCTTGTCCAGCAAAGATATAGGATATTGTGCGTTACGGCAATCAACAGGATGCATCAACCAGCAAAGTCTTTCTTAGATCAGCCAACCCTCCAAGTGTCACACATACAGCCCTCAAAGACAGCTCATCAAAAGTCAACGTTGGTCAACCAAAAGTCAACGCAGGACAGTTGACAAAAAGTCAACGCTGCAGATTTAGGGCTTCGGTCAAACTGCTTATTTTTCCTCGATTTTTGTGCCTAGTTGTACGACCTACAAAAATCGGATTTCCAGCAAAGATTGGAGGTCAAACGGTCAAGGGTTGACCACGGTCAACGCTGGTCAACGCTCAGCAAAATAGCCCTAAACAGATCCATAGATTTTCGCCATCTTCAGCTCCGCACGTGTGAAGGAAAGAGGCCTCCAAAGGCTATCGAACCAATCAAATCACAATGAGAGAATGTGTGATGAGTTGATGAGCAAATGATCTCCAAGTCTCTCCAATTTATATCCATCAGTGAGGGTGTGTAACACATCTATTACGCTTGTGAGCCTATATTACAAATCTGGTCGACCTTGCACATGTGTGGAAAATAAAATCAAAATATATGTTCTTCTCATCCAAACAAGATGATCTTTAGATCAATCTTGCACCTCTCCGAAAGAGGAACCCAGCAAAAATATGATCATCATCATATGAGTAGTGCAACATGGAGTTTGGACCTAGCTGCCCAAAATTAACACTCCCTCTCAACTAGGGAGAACCCCATTTGTCCACCTGTGACATCCAGAGATCAGTACCATCGTGTACCATCATATACCATCGTGCGTCATTCTGCCGTAACTTGCTTTGCTAGCTCTCGTCGCAAATAGAACAAGCAGAGTGAGTCACAAAGACATCACGCTCTGTTGACTCGAAGTCAGCTTCGACTCAAAAGAGTCACATACTAACCCGAAGTTAGTTTACTGACTCGAAGTCAGTTTAGAGGATAAAACCTCAATAGACTCAAAAAGAGTCACATACTAACCCGAATTTAGTTCACTGACCCGAAGTCAGTTTAGAGGTAAGAACCTCATCATACTTGATCCCAAATCAAGGTGTTGGACACGTGCCATCCTAGACATAGAGAGTACGACAATCTCTGATGCGTCCATCGGTCTTGCTATTGGTCTCTATCCACATTTCCCACCTCATTGGCCAAATGAGAGGTACTTACCATGAGTCTGAAACTCCATGGGTAGGATGCGTGTGGGGCATAGATCAAAGAGAGGTAAACCAACTCAATATCATAACGGTGGTGCAGAGGCACAACAAGGTTCAGCAAGCCTAGCCCCATGTGTGCTTATAGCTCCAATAAGCTATCCCCAAGCCCCCTGGAGCTCCTAGAGCTCATAGTCCAACTCAAGAAGGACCCTCAGAATAGGGTCTTTCCATGATTCCAAGCTTCTCACGGAAGGTTAGGAACTTGACCTTCCCCAGGGGCTTTGTGAGAATATCTGCGACCTGCTCATCAGTTCCTATATGATCGAGCCTTACGGCGCCTCGTTGTACCATATCCCAGATAAAGTGGTACCTGATATCAATATGCTTGGATCGATTGTGGAACACAGGATTCTCAGAAAGACGAATCTCACTTTGGTTATCACAAAGGATAACGGTGGTATCTAGCACATGCCCAAACAACTCACTGAAGAGCTTTCGCAACCAAACAGCTTCACAATAGGTCATACTCGCTACAATGTATTCGGCCTTAGCGGTGCTCAAAGCCACCGAATTTTGCTTCCTGCCCATCCAAGATATTGAAGCAAAACCCAAGGTGAAGCAACATCTAGACGTGCTCTTGCGATCCACCACACTGCCAGCCCAATCGGCATTAGTATATCCATGGAGTCTCAAACTCCCGTCAGTGTATCTCAGCCCATGGTTGATTGTGCCCTGAAGATATCTCAATAGATTCTTGGCACCAATCCAGTGAATGTGATGAGGATCAACCATATGTTGACTCAAAGTGTTCATGGCAAAACATACGTCCGGACGGGAGTTCACTAGTAACATCAGGGTCCCCACGAGTAGTCGATACTCGGTGGGATTTCCCAGCACGGGCCTAGCAGCGTTTCCACACAACTTCTTAAAGTTGAGTTCCATCGGTGTCGACATAGACTTACAGTCCACCATACCAAATCTTTCCAGCAGCTTCATGACATATTTTCCTTGAGAAAGGAAAATCTCGCCTAGCCTCTGCCAAACCTCCAAGCCTAGGAAGTAATGCATCAATCCTAGGTCTTTCATCTCAAATTCGGAATCTAGCTCCCTCTTACATTGATGAATGAGAGGGTCAGCACCTGTCAGGAAGAGATCGTCCACATAGAGAACTAGAATGAGAGGCCTTTCTCTATCAACCTTAAAATAAAGGTTTGGATCAGCATTACTTCGAGTGAAGCCCAACTTCATCAAGTAGCTATCTATCCTCTCATACCAAGCCCTGAGGGCTTCTTTCAACCCATAGAGAGATTTCTTTAACCTACATACATGAGTGTCTCTATCTCAGAGTTCGAACCCTAGAGGTTGCTCCACATACACCTCTTCCTTTATAGAACCATGCAGAAAAGCAATCTTCACATCTATCTGATGGAGACTCCTCCTTGCGTTGCAGCAAGGGCAATGATAGATCGGATGGTGGTATAGTGGACCACGGGTGAAAATATATCATCATAATCTATGCCTTCCTTTTGAGAGAAGCCTCAAGCAACAAATCTTGCCTTGTATTTTTCAGCACTACCATCAAATCCATGCTTGATCTTATAGAGCCATTTCGAGGTGACAACAGATTTGTCCTCCGGTCTCGAGACCACTTCCCATACATCATTTTTCATAATAGATTCATATTCTTTGTGCATAGCATCATTCCAAACTTGATGCTTTACGGCTTCTTCAAATGATCCAGGCTCAAATTGTGCAATTGTACTCATGGTTGCTAGATACCCTTGGTATCTATTCGGCTTCTTGCTTTCACAGAATGTCCCCCTTGGGGCAATATGTCTCTCGGCATCTGCGAGAGTATCCCTGAGCCATGAGAGTCTTTTCTTATTTGAAGGAGGTCGACCAATAGGATCTATGTTGCACTAGTTGTGGGGACGGGAGGACGGAGGGGACAGGGGGACGAGTTTCTAGAACGGCTAGAGCGCACCCCCAAATTTTCAGGGGACAGCGGGTTGGGGACGGCAAGTGCGACAACTCTTTATTATATTTATTATTTATTAAAAAATTAAAATAAAAATAAATTAAACATGAATCAAAATAAATAAAATACTAAAATGATAAATCTAAAGACTAATACTAATAGTATCTAATTGTCATTGAGAATTGTGCATCACAAAAACAAATTTCGTCATCATTGCATAACTTAAGTACTATTAGTTTCATACAACTTACAACCCACAATCTACTACTGTCTAATATCTACATAATCATTCTATGATCATTGATGCATGATGAATTATTTCAGAATTTAAATAGCAGCTAAAGTGTAAAAGTAAATAGTATTAAAATTGAATAAAGATGTAAACATGAAAAATTCATTAAAATTTAAATATAAATCTCAAATTAAGAGTCTAGAAGTAAAAAACCATGGATTATAAATTTATAAATTATAGTCTAATATAGTCACTAGTGTAGCTGCCAAATGGTAAAACGGTAAACCGTAAATTATTTAAGTTTGATAGGTATATGCGATAGCCTTTAGGTTAGGGTAAATGTAATTTAGGACATTTTTTTAATTTAAAATTTTGAATTTTATTATTAAATTTTTTTTTTTTTTTTTAATAAAAATGAAATATTTTAATTTTTTTAAACTTATGATTTGAAATTTTATTGGGGATGTCCAGAAGTCCCCGATATATCGATACAAGAATAAATTCATTTCTCTTATTATCAATAACATTAGACTCATCGTACCTGGAATTTCTTGACCTCTTGAAAGGTTGCCCATTTCCACTATGATCAGAGGGAGCCTTCCTTTTTCCTTTGAACCTGTTGTTCCTTTGATTGCCATTTCCCCTGGAGTTGTTGTTGTCATCATCCTGGGAGAGTCCCTTCTATTAAGGCACTCTCTTGCATAGTGACCAAACTTGTTACAAGTGTAACATCTTCCCTTCCTTCCTTTGGGCCCCGCTCTTCCATGGTTTTGATTTCTCAGACCACCATTGTTCCTCTTCTTTGCATGAGTGGTGAAGGCAGTAGGGTCACCTCCATTTACATTAGAGGGATGATCTCTCTCCATCATTATTGTCTCCTCTTGAGTGCATCTCGTCAATATTTCATCAAAATCAGGAATCACATTATTATTAAGAATAGTGGTATTGAATACATACCAATCACGGGGGAGACCTCCAAGCGCAATGAGAACCATCTCTCGATCAATTATTTCTTCTCCTATAGCTAGAAGATTATTCCTAATTTCAGTGAGCCTCATAAAATAGGATTGAATGGATTCATCCTTGCCTTTCTTGATATTCTTCAATTGATTCTTGAAGAAAAGAACTTGATTAGCATTGCTATCCCTGAACATGCTAACCAACTTATCATACATCTCTTTAGATGTGCTTAACTCAAAAATGTAAGCAACCAATTGCTTATGAATAGAATCTCGGATAATCATCTTTGCTTTGATTTCCCCTTTTCTATACTTCGTCTTTGTGGCAGCAGGTGCATTTGATGGAGGCTCTTGAATCTTCCACTGCACATAGTCCATGACATCTTGATCTTCTAATGCCAAATCTAAGGACATCTTCCATGCATGATAATCAGACTTATCAATCAATTTATCATCATCCTTGAAACCCTTATAGGTTGAGGAGGCCATTGGTCCTTGATAGGATTTCTTCTTCGGTGATTGCTTCTCACACTAGCTTGGGCTTTGTCTTCACCTCAGCTCTGATACCATGTTAAATTTAGATAGACATGGAGTGTTCTATGCTTAATGCAAATTTACTTCAATCTTTCTTAGGCCCGATTCAATTTAGCAATCACATAAACATGAAAGTAAAATGCTGATAGAACACAATAATAGATCAACAGAAGACAAGCCAATAATATAGATCAGATTTTACAATTCTTCTTGTCCAGCAAAGACATAGGATAGTGTGCGTTACGACAGTCAACAGGATATATCAGCCAGCAAAGTCTTTCTTCGATCAGCCAACCATCCAAGTGTCACACATACAGTCCTCAAAGACAGCTCATCAAAAGTCAATGTTGGTCAACCAAAAGTCAATGCATAAAAGTCAACACAGGACAGTCAACATAAAGTCAACGCTACAGATTTAGGGCTTCAGTCAAATTGCTCCTTTTTCCTCGATTTTTGTGCCCAGTTGTATGGCCTACAAAAATTGGATTTCCAGCAAAGATTGGAGGTCAAACGGTCAAGGGTTGACCACGGTCAACGCTCAGCGAAACAACACTAAACAGATTCGCAGATTTTCTCCAGCTTCAGCTCCGCACGTGTGAAGGAAAGAGGCCTCCAAAGGCTATCAAACCAATCAGATCACAATGAGAGAATGTGTGATGAGTTGATGAGAAAATGACCTCCAAGTCTCTCCAATTTATATCCATCAGTGAGGGCGTGTGACACATCTATTAGGCTTGTGAGCCTACATTACAAATCTGGCCGACCTTGCACGTGTGGAAAATAAAATCAAAATATATGTTCTGCTCATCCAAACAAGATGATCTTTAGATCAATCTTGCACCTCTCTGAAAGAGGAATCCAACAAAAATATGATGATCATCATATGAGCAGTGCAACATGGATTTTGGACCTAGTTGCCCAAAATTACCATTTGCGGCCTCATTAGGACACACAAGTTTGGATTAAGTTCTGTGATCAAGTGCGAGGTAAGGATATGCTTTAGTGCGAAGTTTGAAGACAGATCAATGAAGAAGAAAAGAGGAAGTCCTATCTTTGTTATGGGTCGAATACACTGTGGTCTTCAAGAAGGCCGAGGGTTGTTACAGGAAGAGACATGACTGTGATCTAGTGTGTAGAAAAGTGTGTAGAAGGAAGTCAAGCCAGTGAGGACAAGAAGAGTTGCAAGGTGTGCAAGGGATCTTCGTTTTGGGCTAATCGATATTTGGATATCTCTGAAAGGGTCATACAAAACGTAAAGAAGAAGGTATTACAGCAAAGGAAGAAATTTCGGTCTAGGGTATCATGAGTGCTGGAAGATACGCCGAGGAAAAGACTTTAGGAGGCCGAGCATAGTTCAAGGAAGGGCAGAAAGGGAGATCATTGTTTAGGACTAGGAACCGAGCTTTCCTAGTCCTGGTGCAAAGCAATGCAGAAAGTAAGATCAACCTAAGGAGTCTTGTAGACCAGTGAAGAAGTCTTGGAGGCATACTGGTGTCAAGGGTCTATGTCATGGTTAAGGTAATCGTCAATTTAAGATCTATAATAAGGATTACTTTCGGGTTTTCCTCTCCAAGAGGGAAAGGTTTTGGCCCTGACTTGAAGAGCCTAAACTTTGTGTCTCTTGTGTTTTGATAATTGACTTGATGAAAGACATAATAAGTTAACGAAGATAAGATCTAAGTAAATGAAACATAACAAGTTCACAAGTAATTATCAAGAAGAGAAATTGAATTAAATGCCCTAATTTCTCAACACAAAATATCATGGACAGAAAACCATCATGCCCAACAACCAAGTGCTAAACCCATGCACAAAACCATAGGTAGGTCTGCCCACCTAATATAGGATTCAAAAAACATTTCCCGGGGTGTTGCGCTGGACCTCGTGTAGTGCCCCCCTGCTGCGCCTGGCACAAGCAAAGGGGGGGTTGACCGTCCCCCCTCTTACCTCCTTTGCGCGTGCAGCTAGTCGTCGAAAGAATATAACACAAACCCAACATCCATGACATTGACTAGTTGATCTCTTTACAATATTAAAAGTAAGCAAGGATTTGTTATGTTGCCTAATTTTGCTCCCAGTTGTGCAAGGCTGCAAACAACTTATGGGCATTCTTCCAAAGTTATAGAACTGTATGGTGAAAACAAGGACAAATCAATATGATTAAAATTTGGAAAGGAGACTCAAACACACAGCTGAACTATTTTCCCACTAGACATTTGCGGCACTTTCAACCAAAGGATGAGAACCTGTTGCTAGCAGCAATGGCAATTATATATATATATATATATATATATATATATATATTCTGCAAATAAACTAGTGTTTATGAAGAGAAGTGGCTCATGAGAATGACAGCGCCATGAAAGCATTGGAGAATTGATGCAGAAATCAGATTTCTATTTTCAGAATGATACGCCACGACTCATGATCATAGATATTGATTCCTCCAACAACCATATCTTCAATTTTATTTTTAGCAAACAATTAGTTAATGGTTTAAGGATTTGAGCATCAGCTTAGCATTTGAAGGCATATAAGCATCAGTTGAAGACTTCATAAAGAGAGGTGAGTTTGATTTTAGAGAGGCAGAACTGTATTATTATTTTTTCCTGTGGACAATATTTTAGGATCAGTCATAATAGACTCTATTTCCAGCCATTTGCACTATGTACTTGGTTATGTTAATCTATTTCCTCTAATTCATAGTCTTTGCATCTCTATGATAGCTCGAGGTTATATGGATTACTCTTTGAAAGGCTAAAGTTTAGTATCAATTTTCCATTAGGTCTATTGCAGCATCTCAATAACTACAGAGATTTATGCTAGATTCGATCTATTTCTATTGTAACTCTTCTTGGTCGGATTGCTTGCTAAATATTTCATATAATTACTGTCTATTTAAGTGCATGATTGCTGGAATATTTTTCGAGTACGTTTTCCGCATTTAGAGATTTTAGCATTAGTTTCATGTTTTAGATTTTAGTTTATATTTCTCATTCTGCAACTTATCCCTTTAAATATACATAAATGTCTATTTTGGTTGGAAAGTAGCCTGTTGACTGGTCTATCAAAACCCATTGTCCCACAGTTCAAAGAGTAAAATACAATCTCCATTGTCTGGTGCCTTGGTATGATTCTAACTCCATTGCCCAATGGATAGGCTTCTGATCTAGGAGATTCACATACCTTAATCCCCAATCTACTACCGACTCTCCTCACACCCTTTCATCCTGTTCTTTCGCAGATCTGGCCTTTGTGCTCAATATGTTACTGTTTAGTGACAGTGAACAGCAAGCTTCATTTAAATTGAGGGAACCACCTCTGACCCAAGGGCCAGCTTGAGGTCAGTTTCCAGATGCCCTGGCATAGTTCCTAGACAGTTGGGAACAATCTCAAGGAACAACACAACGCATGAAAGAAATTATGGAGAAAGAAGAGACATACCCAAGCAACAAGATTGTGCTCCCCTGCTGACCTGGAATCATCAATGGCTTTCTTATATGTGATTAATTCTAACAAAACAACGCCAAAACTATACACATACAATTTATAGTTGACCAGTCATAGCATACTCTGATGCGAAACATCCATAGGTTCCCAGCACATGAATGGAAACATGAGTCTTTTCTCCAACTGGCCCAAGTTTAGCTAATTCAAAATCAGATAACTTAGAATGATACTCTTCATCTAGTAAGATACTGGGGCACTTCAAATCTCAATATATCTGTGATAGCCCTGGTCACCTTTCATCTTTAAAAATGTTGTAATATTTTGAAAGATAAAATAGAGCACATGGGCTGAGGTAAAAGGGACACTGATTCGGGGGCTAAGGAGGATTTTAGCTTGGAGGATATTTTGGATTTTTACTACAGCCATGAAGACTGATAAATGGCAAGCAAAGGGGCAGGTGGCATTATGGTGGTTGGCTAAGCAGGCAGACACAAAAATCAATTAGTAATGACAAGGTCTGCTAAAACAAAAAAATCTAGAACAAGATGGACAGATGGGCTGCATTTGATTGGCCAACGAGTCTTAGGCCAGACTGACAAAAAGAACAGAAAAGGGGCAAAAATTCGGGTAACTAGAGGACAGGCGGGAAAAAGAGGATTTAACAAGGGAGAAGGAGAGGGGAGAGCACGGGGAAACCCAACAAAATATAGAGCTGACACTGCTGGTGTGTGTGGGACTGGAGGGTTTATACCTGTAGTACTGTACCCATCTTGAGGCAGCGTAGGGGAAAACAGAGTCGAGGCGAAGAAGCTTACTCAGCCAGGAGAGAGATTTTGATCACTAGAACTCCTGGATCAATTGGCAGCTTGGGCTTTGTCCTTGGAGCAGTCTCCTTACGCCCTGGAATCTGGCTCGGGGTAGACAGCTGCATAAGACGTTTGATCGCAGTTAGTCTATGGTTGGGAGGTGAGTTTTTGTCCCTAACTCAGTGCCTAACCTCTTTGAAATATATGATTCCCTTATGTTAATTGTACAGCAAATTACTGCTACTGCTAGTAAGACTGGATACATAGCTTGTGTAAGTTTGAAATGCGGTCTTGATTGACGTTGTGGAAGATTTCAATATACTGTACATAGTGTGTTGTATGTCCTTGGAGCGCTTGGAAAGTTTATGAAATGCTGTGTATGGTCTATACAACGAACTGTGTGTAACTAGAATGCCTGAACTGTTCATAATGCACTGTACTATAACCTATGTACCGAAATGTGTGTGTGCCGTGTATTACCCCCTTATACACCAAGTTGGAATTATGACCTGCATATGCAGAATATCAAAAGCTTGACCCTACCCTCTACTGTCTTTTGGCTTCATCTGAAGGGAAAATGTCATCAACGCCTCTTTGATGAGATTCAACAGGATGGGGATTGAAGTTGGTCCTGTTTCGGGAAGCCTTGTTTTACTCTGTGTGCAGGCTATCGCTCCTGGAATCCTTATCGGATCTGTATGAAATGGGTGTTGTCCGACCTAAAACATGAATAGTAAGTTCTATGTACTAAAAGTTTGATATTGCAGATTTATACCACCGAGGCCTGTGCAGGGGCTTTTTGAAGGAAAGCTCGACTGATATGACGAAGTGTAAAATAATACAGTTAAAACAGTTTAGTATACTTTAAACAGATATCTATAGTCTTCTTCAATGAATGGAATAGGGCCTGCTCTGAAGATTTTTCTTGTCAAAATTATATAGATATAATTGAAGAGACACCTTTGCCTCTCTTTCATGCAGTTGACCTCCATTTAGAACTTACAGTTCCAATGTGAAATGAAATGAGTTACTCTAAATTGTTTGTTCTATTCTCTCCATAACTTGCCACTGTCAATGTTGCATCATGCTTTTTATTCTAAATTGCTTGGTTTACTCTCTCCATAACTCTGATTATTCTACCTACTCCCTCAAGGAGCCACCTTTAATATTGGTAACATGTTTTTACCTAGGAACTTGTAAGACAGCTAAACTTGCCTTTCGTAGCATGAACAATGTATATTGAAGCAGCATTTATGTGAGCAGATCATAAGATTTTGATTGTCGTTTTTGAATTCCCAACTGTAAACAATTCATTGTCCCACCAATAAGGGTTGTCATCTTTGTTTGCTGTTTACGGTGGTACCTATGCTTTACATGATCCTCGTTGTCTTATATTATTCTTTACCTTTCTCCCTACCTGCTTAACCTATGTTTTACAAGATCCTCCATTTTTCATACTATACCTTGTTGATAAATCTAGGGCAGCATTTAGATTTGGGTTTTTAAAATAATTTCTCTTAACTTGACAAGTTCTTGTGATTTTTTTTAATTATTTTCATTATATTATTATTCTTTCCATCCTCAAGACAAATGCCAAAACAAATGACGATCACGAATACAAGAAAAGGGACACAAGATGTAGACACTCAGCCAAGGTAAAACAAACCCAGTCAAACTCTTCTACTAGTAATATCAAGTTGAGATGACCAAGACCCTTTTAACTTAGACTAAGAACATCCTCCATCCATCAAGTCAGACTTTCAAGAAGTAAACCATCTACTGATTGATTTCTTCATAAGTCTACATCAAATAATTCTTCAGAATAGTCGGCCCTCTTTATTCTTTTGTATCTTCGGCTCCTACAACCATAAATAACTTCGGTCCTTCAATTCTTTTGACAAGCTTTGATTCTGTACTCATAGAGAACTTTCGTCCCGTAATCATAAGAAACTTCGATCTTGTAATCATAAGAAACTTCCTTCTATATCAAACTCTTCTTTCTGTTGAAATTGCAGATCAAAGACGATGAAAATTTGGTGACACTTCACAAGGTCAATTGCTCTATATATGTGGTCTATGCAAAGTGGACGAGTCTGATCATGAGGCCAACTTGACTTGTTGAAGAGGCCAACTTGATGGAGGAGGAATAAGACTTAATTTTAACAATAAAACAATTTTCTTTCTTTGTCTTTTAATTCTTTTCATTATATTATTATTCCTTCCATCATCAAAGCAAATGCCAAAACAAATGAAGATCACGAATACAAGAAAAGGGACACAAGATGTAGGCACTCAGCCAAGGCAAAACCTCTAACAAGGGGAAAAACCCAGTCAAACTCTTCTAGTAGTAATATTAAGTTGAGACGACCAAGACCCTTTTGACTTAGACTAAGAACATCCTCCATCCATCAAGTCAGCCTTTCAAGAAGTAAACCATCTGCCGATTCATTTCTTCATAAGTCTACATCAAATAATTCTTCAGGATACTTAGCCCTCTTTATTCTTTGTACCTTCGGCTCCTACAACCATAAACAACTTCGGTCCTGCAATTCATTTGACAAGCTGTGATTCTGTACTCATAGAGAACTTTCGTCCTGTAATCATAAGAAACTTTGATCCTATAATCATAAGAAATTCCTTCTATATCGAACTCTTCTTTCTGTTGAATTTGCAGATCAAAGATGATGAAAATTCGGTAACACTTTCAGAGCTTGATGGAGGAGGAATAAGACTTAATTTTAACATTAAACAATTTTCTTTCTTTGACACAATGGGCCCTAAGAAGGGTCTCTTACATAAAAACTTTTACTTTGACTCAACAAAAGAATCCTAGAGCACTCAATGGGTGCTTTGACCTATTGACCATTGACCCAAGCATGAAACCCATGCTTTAATAAGTCAATTACTTTTATAATAAACATTTATTTTCCTTCCTTTTGACAAATACATTATATCAGTGTTGATAATATCGCGATATTTTCAATGAAACGATATTTCGGCCTGAAAATATCGCAATATTTTCAGATTTGAAAATATTGCGATATTTTCAAAATATCGGCTAAATATCGCCAAATTTTGAAAATATCGGGCAATTTTTAAAAATATGAAAAAATGATTTTTTTATGCTTGTCGATATTTTGCCGATATTTTTGCCGATATTGCCGATAAGATGTTTTCTGGACCCTCGCCGATATTTTGCTGATACCGATATTATCAACACTACATTATATCATGACTCAAGTACAATTATGAAGACCGGCACTAATTACATTCTTCAACGCTCCCTCTTAACTAGGGAGGTATTCATAATTACATATATACAGAGGTACATTGAAGATCTCAAAATGATATACTCTATGAAGATTCACACCACACGGAGTGCTACAGATTAGATACTTGACCAAGGTATCTAATCTGGTCAGGACTAAAGTGTGTTCCAAGCTTCAGCCACTCTAGGTACCATCAGGATTCCACTCTAACACCAACCCAGGGATCTAGGTGCGTATCCAAGGTCAAAGCTCCAAGACCAATGCCACCCTCCCTACTTCGGGATCAGGACATCAACCACATATAGGCCGGCCAGAGGTCCTCCCAAGCATCTTGACGCCCCAAGATGCTTCATCTCTCCTTATTAACTGAATCAGATATAACCACCAACCCAAGCATGCTTCAAATGTTCAACCTACTTATGGAGTGATCCTGCACAATCACAACCCCAATCAATAATAAACTTTTAATATATATATGCATATATGTTTAGCACAAACCTTTGGGGTTTTCAGTTATTCTGATGTTGCTTAAATCATCATCATATTATCCAAATACATCTAGTTGGAAGTTTCCTTCTTCAATTTTCCAGCAACACCAAACTCAGCCTCAGCACTTTTCAATGTAATCATGTTTTGTTTGCAACTTCATTAATCATGAACAACCTGTCTGTAGTGCTTTAGCTATTCACCGATCTCAATCATCCTTATGATCTTTATATCAAGTTATCAACTCGAAGAGATTAATTTATCTACCAAGCTCCCTCTCAACTAGGGAAATATACACCTTTCCTTTATCCAAGTTTCTTCTTAACGAGGGAATAAGTCCATCAACAATTTTTATTCTTTCAGCCACACGGACTCTTTATTTTGCATCATCATTACATCAGAGAACTTCAATCTTTCAAAGCTTTGTTGCTTTAGAAACATCATCCTTTCTATGGCAACAAGATTATCTATTCATTTTTAATGTCCTCAGCTCCCTCTTTCTATCATGCTCATTATTATTACCAAGTTAATTATGAACATCTTCAACATCTTGAAGATTGTGTACCTGTGAATCTTTAATAGCAAGTACAAATTTACAAAAGCATGAAGTCAACTATATCAAAATCATGTCATTACAATGGAAGCATCAAAATAATCAAGTTTTAGACATCAAATACCTAAATCTAGTTAGGCTCATAGTCAACAAAGGTCACATCCTTTATATTATGGACTTTAACAACTTGCTAGGGTTTTTGTCATAAACCCTAGATTCTATCATCGAGACTTAAAGCCTTATATTTCAGCTACTAAATCAAGTTAGCAATCCAATCATAGCACTTTACATTCTCAATATTATGCCCTAGAATTTCATGTCAAGCTTTACTAGGGCTTTGTCACAAACCCTAGATTTCATTCATGAAAGGATCAATAATCAAGTTAGCATATTAGCATTTTATATCTAGGGATTCACTCTTATATCAATCTCTTACTAGGGTTTTTATTGTAAACCCTAGATAAACACATCTAACTTCAAAAATTAGATGTACAACAATTTGATTAGACTAGGGTTTCAATTATGTGGAAGCTCATACACCCAGGTTTTCATTCCTAGGACTAACTATTGCATGGGTTTTGACATAAACCCAAATTCACCAAACCCTGAAATCTAGGGTTTTATTTTTTAACTTAGATATTATCGACAAACCCTAAAAGGCTAGGATTTAATAAACCATAAACATCAAGAGTAGAATTTTATTTCTAGACTTTATCCACAAACCCTAAATAGACTAAGGGTTTCATTGTCAACATACCCTAAGCATCAAGAGGTTAGGGATTTATAGTGAACCCTAAAGGTTAGGATTTCACCAAAAATGGTCAAACAAGAGATAGTATGATAAGGGTAGATTCAATCTAATGATTAATTACCCTAACAAGAATCTTATGATTCAAAAACCTAGACATGAGAGAGTTAGTAATGTATAGTAAATTCCAAAATAATTGTACCTTTTATGTGAGGAAGATTAGCTATAAATCATGTGAACTTATGAACTTACCTTGAGTTGCTCCTTTTACAAACCTTATAGGGTTTCCTTATTGAAGGACTCCCTCTTAGCATCTTCATGGTCTATTTCCATATGAGTCAACTTGTGTCCAAGGATCAACATGCTTACCTTATCTTTGCTTCCTGCAATATTTATTGACAAGCAATACCAAAAATATACAAGTACAATAATTGGGATTTCATAGACTCTATAAGAAGAGAGATAGTCTAAAAGTTGCCTTTCAAAACATCAAATTCGAGGATTGCACATACTACTAGAACAAATAGAAAGGGATTAGGGCTTCTCAACTAGGATTTTCAACAATTTTTAACATTACAAACCTTAGAACCAAAATAGATTTCAAAAACTTTAATTTAATAAGGTTTAAACAATTATGTGTATGAAAAAAATTATACTTACCTCAAGGTCTACTTACCTATATCCTCCATTATTACACTATGTCTATTTTTCCAATCTTCATCCTCCAAAAGAATGCAGTCTTCTGGACTTGAAAACGATTAGTACATATCTATAGTTGAAATTATATGGATAGAGTTCCCATATATATATATATATATATATATATATATATATATATATTCACAAGTCTCCTTTTAGTGATAACATTGGTCCTTAAGGTTCTTGTAGCTTCACGTTAGGTATTCCAAGATTATGCCAATAAGTCTTTTAATCAATTCGCTCTTGCTAGCTTCCTTAAATGATTACAAGTACTTCTAGTCCATCAAAGATACACCTATAACTTGTTTCGATCAACCACCAAAAAGCACAAAGTTCTAAACCATATGAGATAGCATCTAAATTCAGATCTTTGATGGAGATAGCAACAAATTCTGATCTTTGATGGAGATTCCAGATCTTATAACTTAGGTACAGGACTTTGTTCTTCTTTTTAGGCTTCTCGGTCTTGACAAGGTTGTTTTCCTAACTTCTTGGATCTTTGGAACAGAGCCTTTAGGCTCCTCAAAACTTCTCGTTCTCCTAGATCAGACTCATGTCCTAGTCACTGTGGAATGGGCTTACAAATGTGCCCAGAATTTCTTTCTTCTAGGAGCTTGGTCTTGGTAAACAACTTTTCTCCTTTGACTTGAAGCCTTTTACTATTGTAGTGACCTTCTAAGTTCTAACTGCCCTTATGCCGATGAACCAAGCTCTGCTACCATGTTGAGAAATCTAGGGCAGCATTTAAATTTGGCTTCTTTAAATAATTTCTCTTAACTTGACAAGTTCTTGTGATGTCTTTTAGTTCTTTCGATTATATTATTATTCTTTCCATCATCAAGACAAACGACAAAACAAATGAAGATCACGAATACAAGAAAAGGGACACGAGATGTAGGCACACATCCAGGGCAAAACCCCTAACAAGGGGAAAAACCCAGTCAAACTCTTCTACTAGTAATATCAAGTTGAGATGACCAAGACCCTTTTGACTTAGACTAAGAACATCCCCCATCCATCAAGTCAGCCTTTCAAGAAGTAAACCATCCTCTGATTCATTTCTTCATAAGTCTACATCAAATAATTCTCCACGATACTTGGCCCTCTTTATTCTCTTGTACCTTCGGCTCCTGCAACCATAAATAACTTCGGTCCTGCAATTCTTTTGACAAGCTTTGTTTTTGTATTCATAGAGCACTTCGGTCCTGTAATCATAAGAAACTTCCTTCTATATCGAACTCTTCTTTTTGTTCAAATTGCAGATCAAAGATGATGAAAATTCAGTGACACTCCACAAGGTCGAATGCTCTATATATGTGGTCTTTGCAAAGTGGACGATTTTGATCATGAGGCACTCAACGAAAAGAATCCTTGTGGAGTGTCACTCAACAAAAAAAATTCCTAGAGCACTCAATGGGTGCTTTGACCTATTGACCATTGACCCAAGCATGAAACCCATGCTTTAATAAGTCAATTACTTTTATAATAAAAAATTATTTTTCTTCTTTTTGACAAATACATTATATCATAACTCAAATACAATTATGAAGACTGACACTAGTTACATTCTTCAACATACCTTACCCTTTTCCACACATGACCAATAAGAAGAGTCTGAAAAGTTCAATGGCAGGTATTCTGGAATTCCTATTATGGCATAAAATATCCTCATCTAAAAAAACATATTACGTCACATTTGTTGTTAGGATTGGTTTGGGCATAAACATAATCCAGCCTGAAGGTGAACCCCACAATAACTTGGTGATCGCTAATTTGGAAAACTAGCTGGGCAGAGCTCCGAATAAATTAACTGTTATAATCATGAATAAGAAAGAAAGAACACAGTTCTGATTTCTGAATGTACATAAGCATGGGCATGTAATATCCGGTGGATAAACATTTAACAAAATACACTTCCTTCAATTGGTTTGGAGTATTATTTTGTCTTCATGGCCAAGCTATCTTGACTCTCCAACAACTTGGCTCTCAATCTCCATTTCCTCCCATAGCTCTAGTTCTTGAGGCTTTTGATTTGAATGGGGCTCTATTGCTCTCTGGTTCTTGGCTTGCTTTATGGTACACGACCTAGCGAGGCCTGGAGTTTTCTCATGTTATGATTAATCGGACTATCTCCTTCACTCACTCAAAATGATGAACGAGAGCAGGTTGGAAGGTTTTCTTTTAGTGGGTCTCTTGACTCTAATCTGTCTGAGACACATAATCCTTTGTTGTTGTTATTCAATACTTAGTGACTTTGATGGTTTGATTGCCCCCTCTATGGTAGCAAGATATTGTTCAACTACCTTTGTAACTGATTCCTTTATGACTGCTACATGTGCACCATGTTGACCTTAAAAATGGTCAACACCCATACTATTGTGAATTGTCGCAATGAAGCTATCTGCTGAAATTCTTTTCTATTTCTATGAGCCCAATAAGCCGCAATTTGACCTTAGTATATGATCATTTAACGTAAATCTGGTTAAATTCATGCCATGCACTATGGGTGAACGTCCCAGTGTGCACTATTGACTAAGATGATCCTACAGGTTACAGATTGATAGTCTATCTATATATGCTTCATATGTTACTCATGGTTTGTTTGTAGTGTTGCTAATGTGTCTTGTATGTGGCATGCTTATGATATGGTTCCTGGTTGTCGTGGTTTGGTTCAAATGATGATATTATCTGTAGAAAGTTGCTATTACTATGTGTAAATTCTGGTCTCCACCCATGATTCAACTCTGCTTGTTGTGGATATTGATGCTCTATGAACTCCCCAAGGATGATCATATAATCTGGTTTCACCTATTCACTATGTTACATTTAAGTTAAAGAAATTCATTACCTCGATTCTTTTTTAATGGTATACTTTTTCAATATTCAATCAGATGTTTGGTGAAATCAGGCATTTGTCCTTAGTAGAAGTTAATGAGAGATCTATGTATCAATATTTTCTGGCCGACAATCGTGAAAATATATATGAAAATTTTACTTACCCCATTCTCGTAACGACAAGATGAGAGTCGAGTAACACAGTAACCACATCAGGTTAATTAAGGGCGTGTGTTACAATATCATTGGTGGGTTGACTTTGTCGTGCAGGTATTTCAATCCTTTAGCAGCCCCTACAGCTATTTTCATTTGAGTCTTTCAATTTAATGGCTCCTTATCAGGTGGAAGATCTGCAAAAACCATATTATTCACATTTAATGTTGATTGCCAATTCATTTGTAGATTCATAACAAAGACTTTCGCATTACACTTTATAACAACAAAAGAACTAGGGTAATCATGAAAATCTCATTCACCCTTTGAAATCCTAAAAATCCTTTGATCACCATCAACACAATATCCAATAAGGTTAAAACGATTCTCACGAAGGAGGAGAGAAAGCATCAAAATTTCAAAAAGATATTCTTTGTTTCCTTGCACTCCATTCCCGTCACGTTGTTTAACAGAAACATCCTGAGCACAATGAATAAGCATTAACTTTGAAACATAAATATATGCAAACAATAAAACTAACAACGATAAACAAATAAAAAATGTCACCAAACAAAAAAACGTCTGTAATTAATTATCATAAACTGATATTCTCCAAATTTTACAGAGATAACTTAATTGGTCTTATTAAATTTAATTAGAACCAAGTTTATTATGACCAACTGACTTGTCTTCTTGAAAAATGTTAATTCCAGTACTGGAAAATTCTAATCAATAGACTGTGACATTGTATTCTGACATGTTTCAAATAATTAAATAGTAAAATTTTCAAGAAAATAACAGTTTTATCCAACATTTTGCCTACCAAGCAAAGCGTTTTGATATCAACCCAACTTACTTTAGATATGCATTTATTAGTTTAAATTTTAAAATTTATATATATCTCAATTCTCATTCAAAAGAGTGTCAAAACGATAAAGAATGAGACATTTCATATTTGAAAGTTCAAATAAAACTTAATCTTTAAGAGATCCTTAAAAAACGTTAAAAAAATAAATGTATCTCAAATAATTCAATATATTTGGGTAAGGTTGTGCAAGTCTAGTCAGAGGTGGCAGGTGCGAGGGCGGGGACTTCTCGTTGGCCCCAAAGGATAAAAAGAACTGGAATGCTCATGGAGCCTAGGCATAGCCTCTAACAACAAGGGTGAAATGCATGCTCTCTTCTAAGGCATCGTCCTGGCTTGATCTTTACCAATTAGATCTCTAATTATAATAGGCGGCTCAAACAACTCCATTCGTCATCTTGCTTTAAGAACTTTTCATTTAGACTCCACAAGGAACATTACATCCACGCTTCACCAACTTTACACAAGAATTTTGAGGTCACTCGCTTGGATTCCTCACATTCAAGTCAAACATGTTTAAGAAACCTGAATAGGGCAGCAGACAAGTTGGAAAATCAATACTTATCACTCCCTCCTGAAACTTGGAGGGTCAATAGAACCCTGCAGGAAGCAATTGCCAATGCTACCTTAAAAATATGATGATGAATTTCAAATTAAAATTTTATTTGCAGCAGCTCTAGGCAGTGCAACAGGGAGACACTCACGGCAGTGAGCACAAAATCTCCTCTGCAAACTCAACCAAATCTGCCCCAGCTGAACTACCTGATCTTAATCAGGTAGTTGTTGATGAAAATTTGATCATTATAGATGACTAAGAGTCAATCCTTATTATATTTTAATGCATTTTCTATAGATTGTATCCATATGGCTCTTTTTAGAACTTAGTATTAGGATTGAAGTGAAGAAGTCTGTCCATACTAGTGTATTCCTAAAACCCTTTGCGATATTTTATCTCGGGAACTTATGGATGTTTCTCCTTTGTGCTTCGGTGCATTTTTTGCTAATACAATCTACCTTGTTATGCCTTGTTACTGTTGAAAAAAGAAAAATAATAAGGATGAATAATAGAGCTGCTCATAAGTAGCAAGATAAACCAATACCCCTAATAGGTATAACTGGAGCATTCTACTTTTAATTGTAAATCTACTATTATTTTCTGTTAACAAAAAGGTTGAGTGGGGTGTGTATTCCTGGTTGATATAGCCCATGAACAAAATTAGACCCATCTAACTATGTTAACAGTTTCTGAGGCTTGAACCTTTTCCCCACAAAACATACTTGACAGCTAGATTTTAAGCCTCCAATTCACCAACGACTTCAAACAGAGGTTTCCATCAAAGAACTGAGGTTTTGTAATGATTGTGTAGAGCCATGATTGTAATGTTTAAATAGCCAAAAAAATAGAAAACGTATCAAGATTCAAAACTAACCAGAGCTTCTTCACTTTTCTACAACACTAAGAGTAGCTAACAAAGCCCATAATTCTGTTTTAATAGATAGCATTTTGTGGTTTCTAAAAAAATAGACCAATCACCTCGTCAGTACTTTCGAGCCTCCACCACAACACTCACCCGGCCTGCCAGTCCCGAATGAAGCCACCCTTCAGCAACCGCTTCAGTGTGCATCTCTGCCCTCTTTAATGGTTATCCACAATTAAAATAACTTGATTATTTGTCACTCGAAGTCCTCTTAAATCGCAAGGACTACTTGTCCCACCTCACCAACGGATCGCAAGGGCAATATGGATAGAAAAATTGGCTAAAAGCAATCGTAGATTGCCTTGAAAATGCCCACTAGGACTAGGGTTAGGGTTTAGGCTATGGAAAAGAAAAATTCTTCTGGACCTTGGCTATGCATGTAAGTCCAAATCTATAGACCACCTCTGATTCATAAGCCCCTCCAAGTTATTGGTAGGTGCAGGTTCAAGTCTCTTTGGGTCTTTCAATTGGAAAACGTAGGTTAAATTCTCCTTGGGTCGATCAAAGTTAGGTTTCATGTAGCTGGGTGAGAATTTGGCAATCTAAAAAGGTTACCAGAAGGGAAAAAATAAAAAATGAAGGAAATTGTATTTTTCTTTAATTTGACATTAGAATTAGTTAATAAATGTAATGTTTAATATGTAAAAATTTCGTCAAACTATCATTTTAAATATAAAACTTTGTTTTTAGAAATTCAATTTTTTTTTTTTAATTTAAATAATTAAAATTTGAAAAATAAATGATTCAATCTAAATATTAAAAAAAACAGAATAAAGTATCATCAATATTATACTATTCATATTATTCCCATCATTGCAAACATAAACGGCCACATAGCAAAGTGATCAACGATGGGTATATAAACATTAACAACCATGGCAATGCCTATTCATTATACGCAGTTGCCTTCAAGGAGAGCCTATTAGGTACCATCCAATATGAGCGCTTGTCCAGCCTCCGACAACTCATCTTGTCTCTAACAACGATCGTCTCCCACATTAAATGACCTTCACCCTCCGTTTGGTCTCCATTTTCGTCATGGTACCGTTGCAAAGGTAATGCCTCAAGCTTGTCAGTTATGATCCCAAAGACGATTAATCTATTCATACATATCCATCCATAACAACCATACTCCTGCATCCCAAAGACCGAAGGTAGGGAAGGATGAATGGTCTGCGGGCCGAAAAACCACGAAGAGTGATAGGAAACAGGAGGCGGAAAGTGGTCGGAAGGAAGATGTAGTTGACTGTGGTTTTGATTTTGGTGATTTCTAGTCCATATGGTGGAATATGCCTCATTAGAGAGTGGAGGTTTGGAATACAATTGGTGCCATGGAGGGGAGCAACATTCCTATAATCCAGCCTTAGAAGATGGTCGTGGTAGAGGAAATGAGGATGTTTGCTAGGGAACCCTGCTCAACAAGATTGGTATTTGCCCCAGGTAGATGGGTCTCCAAAGTAGATGAGGGACAAAACTTTGGCTCAGTCACACGGTGAAGGCTCAAAAGCACAATCCTCTGGAAACCCCACATAATACTCAATATTCCAAGTTGTTCTAGGTGGAGACGAAAGTGGTTTGGGGCGAAATCAATTTCTCAAAGGCAAAAGGTCTTCTCTCTGAGCTTTTCAACGAGGGTTTTGAATTAGGACTTGAAAACATCATCAATTTGTTCCGCATAAAATTCCTTCCCATGGGTCAAGTGAGGATCTTGTAAAGGGCATTATCAACAATTCATTAGGTTCATTCACGGATAGATTGAAGGGAATTCAAATGGTAAATCTTTGTCGACAGAAACCGTAGGGTTTTAGGAGGGTCTGACTAGGTAAGAGCATCCCGGTAAGATGAGGAAAATAGGTAAATGTCCTAAACTTGAAAATGCAAATCAAAATTTGGTTGTTAGAGAGGATGTTAAGTTTGGGGAAGTAATGGAAATGGCAGAGACGGTTTTGGTAGGATGGGAAAGAGGCAAATAATTCTCAGTGGAACTTCTTCGCAGTTAGGTCGCAAAGGAATGGGGGCATTTGATAAAGGATCTTCCCAAGGTCTTCCCAAGGTCAGTACCCTCATGGGAGGTTGGTTCATGTTTAAGTTCAATTCAGCAGAAACAACAAGCTAGGCTCTGGGAAAGAAATTGTGTGTAGATTCCATGCTAATATTGCTGAAGCATTGGAATCCGTTGCTTGATGCACATCGTGAAAGGCTGGAGGCTACCCTGATTGGGTTAGGCACGTTGGAATCCGTTGTTTGATGCACGTGGTGAAAGGTTGGAGGCTACCCTGATTGGGTTAGGATTCCTAGTTTCTCGTTGCAGCCTAAGTCACCATGTTCGTGTTCATGTTCGAGTTCGACGACCTTACAATTCGAATAAAGTTCAACACCTAAAATTTTGACAATAAAGTTCGGCATAAAATTCGACATATAGAAATATGAAAAAAATATGTATATATATTATATATATATATATAAAAAAATCAATTTTAAGCCGGCTAAAAAATAAATGTGACATTCATCTTTATATATTCTATTGTATGTACTTTGGGCATATCTCAAAATATCTAAAACTTTATGACAGTTAGAAAAATTTGCATAAACCAAATCAAATTTCAAGCGAACCTAATCGAATTTTTACCGAATTTTAAAAAAATTCGTTCAAATTCGGCATTAAGTTCGCATTCGAATTCGACGTCAAGTTCGAGTTCGAGTTTGGCATCAAGTTCGGCGAACAAAACCGATTTTGTTCGAAATCGTTTGAGGTTCGGCGAATTTCGAATCCCAAGGATAAAATTCGCCGAACTCGGTGACTTAGGTTGCAGCTATGGTACAAGGATGTCTTCGAAATTATTGAGAATAATTTGGGATCCTACCTACAGGTCGATATGTCATTTGAAACCAGTGGTAAGATGGCCATCGCAAGGGTGTTGGTTTATTTGGACCCTCGTGAGGGTTTTTTGTAAAATTAAACATATGCTAAATGGGTTATGAGCACAAACAACTGATAGACTATGAAGGAATTCCATTCAAATGTCATATGTGTCACAAATATGGACACATCCTGAAGAATTCCCCGCTCCTTTTCATGCGCAAAAAGGATATGCGATCACCCAATTCTGGAAATTATGATAAGGATAAAATGAAGGAAAATGGCAGTCCCAAAGAGAAGATAAAAGATTCAATAAAGGAAAGAAGCTCTCCTGTCCCTGTGCAGACATATGAGGAGGGTGATGCAGCGATGAAGGTGTCAGGCGCTTCCGAGATACACGATGCAAATGTGGATCCTCCAACTTCATTAGGCCCTTTGGCATCGATTACCACCTCTTTTTCCCCTCTTGTGTCCTTTTTAATTAGCTCTTTTAGTTCTCTTGTCATGAATACAAGATCATCCTTTCCCTTTGTCCAATATGCTTGTTATGCCCTCCTTGGCTCTGATACAGTGCCTTATTCCCCCTCCTAATCCTATAGGTCCTTCTTCCTTGTCTATTCCTCCTATTGCTAGGGCTTCCTCCTCTGATGCCAATCCCAGATATAACCTTCATTCTTTCGTAGGCAAAGGGGATGCCATCTCCTATGTAGGAGGTCTTGGCCCCTCTTCCCCGATTTATATTGGTGGGAGATAAAGGGGAAGGAAGTCACATATTTCTAAGGCTAAATTCAAGACAAGTATGGATCTTGTTGCGGGTAGACATAATTCTATTAATGGGGCGCTCAAAGTAGCATGAGCCCCTGTCATGATCCCCTAATGATCTCTCTCCTACAATTGTAGGGGTTTAGCTAGCCCGTCAAATAAATTAGCTTTGAAGCACATGATTTCCTCCGCGCAACTTGACATTATATTCTTGCAAGAGACATTGGGTGAGGGGGACAAGGTGGTTGAGGTGTTGGATTCTTTGTTGTCTAGATGGATTTTTATAGCTTCAGATGCCAAAGGTAGATCTGGGAGATTAGCTATTGGATTTAAGAAAAAAGCAATTAAATGTATTGGCTCCTGGGGGGGAGATGTTTCAAGGGGTTGATATTTTCTTTGTGGATCTAGGGTGAGATCTTAAGATACTCAACATTTATGGGCCATGTCATGATAGAAAAACCTTATGGGATATGTTGATGTATAGATCCTTCATGAAATTAAATAATCTGGTGATTGGGGGTGATCTAAATTTTTCTATTGGCATCTCGGAAATTTGGGGTCCAAGAGCTCGACCAAACTCCTTATCCGACTACTTCAGCCACATTCTTACGGATAACAAATTATGTGATGTGGAACTAATCAAATCTAAGCCAATTTGGAGGAATCGTAGATTAGGGGAGGCTATGGTGGCTAGACGTATAGATCGTTTTCTGATGGTTGAAGATTTGATGGAAAGTACCCCTCTATTTCAACAGTGGATAGGAGTGGGGGGAGAGTTTGATCACCACCCTATCTTTATTGAACTAAAGGGGAATTCAAATAAGTCGAGAAGCCCTTTCAAATTATGTGCATCATGGTTGAAGGATGCATCTTCCCTCAAGTTGGTCTCTGATACTTGGATCCCTTTCAACTCGGATGAGGAGGTGCTTGTGGCTAGCCCGCTAACCAATTTACCAAGAATCTCAAAAGGGTTAAACAAGCTATGATTCGATGGTTAGTACAGAAGAAACGAGCGGAGGAGGAGCTTAAAGTTGTGGAGGAAGAATTAGAGAGACTGGAAGCTCCTAAAGGGGGGGGGTATCTGAGTGAGGACTCAAAACAAAGAATCACTTAGCTGGAAACTACAAAGAAAAGAATTTTGGGAGAAAAAGAGGAAGTATGGAGACAAAAAAGTAGATCAATCTGGTTAAAAAGCGGGGAGAAAAATACGAAGTTCTTTCAAAATTTTGCAAAGGGACGCAAAGCATATTACACCATCTGGGCTTTGGACACTCCGGATGGGGGTAGAGCTTCTTCTTTCGATGAGCCTACTAGTCTAGGGAAAAATCATTTCAACGAATTATTTAGGGCTCCTCCTTAAGCTACTGTAGTAGAAGTTATTTAAATGGCACAATTTTTCCCCAAATTTAAATGATGAGGACAATCAGAATCTAATGAACTCTATAATTGAGGAAGAATTGCAAAAGGTTTTGCACAACTTTCAGAAGGACAAAAGCTCAGGCTCCAACGTATGGTCAGTGGAATTTTTCCTAGGATTATATGATTTACTAGGGGCAAACCTTCTAAAAGTGGTGGAGTGTTATGAATACATAAATTAATTAAATAATAGATTAAATAAATAATAAATAAAATTAATTAACTAATTACTAAACCTTAATAAACAGTTATTAGTTCTGAAGGGAAACAAGCCAAATGACATGACCATTCACCTTCCTGACTAGTCAATGCCTATTTAGGCAACCGTCACAAAGGAATATAACCACCCATTCAATTTCATTCGATAATAAATTATATCTTTACAAAAATGTATACACTTATTTGCATATAAATCTTGCATATGTGCGTTCTTTGTTACATGGAGGACTCTCGATCATTGGGTCAGATGCTCGACTCTTTCAACTCAACTTTCATTGCGCTCATCCCTAAATCTAAAACTCCCCAGTCCTTTGATGATTTCAAGCCTATATCATTGTGCAACTATATTTACAAAATCATCGCCAAAAATAGGTTGAAGCCGATTCTTTCTAATCACATCTCAAAGGAACATTTTTCTTTCTAGAAGGAAAGCAAATTCATGAAGCTATTGGGGTTGCACAAGAAGGGCTCATTTACCCACCACATGTGGGTAGTACCCATAAAAGAATTTTTTTCTCCTAAATGGTCCTCAACCAGTAGCCACCAGATAGCTCGATGTGCCATTATCTCCACCAACTAAGCCAGCCATGTGGTCCCTTGCCCATCTATTATAATCGTATGTTTGAAGGTGGGCCTCGCGAACCCAAAGGTATGGCTTTTCATTGTGTAGTTGGATAATTTTGTCTGCCTATGATGGACACGTTTGGGCATGGATTAGTGGAAGGATTCAGCGAAAAGAGTGGGTTTGGTTTGTACTCTTGTCTCCTCTATCCAATTTGATGGTAAGCCTTGTATCCTAGTCCCGTGGGATCTATTTTAAGTCTGAGGGGTTTCCGCAGTGCATTATATTAGATATCATTTTTGGGATTCAACTGTGTTAATTTAGTCATTCATCTATGACCATTTCCATGAGAGGTAGTCGTAACTGACTAATTTCTCATGATTTTTGAATAGTCCACTTAGCACTCATTGCATCAGGTGATGCTCACAGGGGTAAAGAAGTGGGATTGAAACTAGTGAAATGAATCACATAGTGTCAATCATCACTTCCGGGGCTTGCACCCGATAACCAGGACTTCCCGGGAGGTCACCCATCCCAGAACTCCTCTGGCTCAAGCGCGCTTAACTGTGGATTTTTCCCCACAATCAAGCCCACTTAGCTTGCTACCTCATTTACGACCCAGATCTGCAACTGTGAGCACCCTCCTGTAACCATTGCTTCTCAGATCTATCCAGTTGCGCCAAATGAACAGAGCCCAGGAGCGCCTTTGCCCAAGCACGAGATCTCCACTAACAGCAGTAGCGAGGATTTGACGGAAGCCTGGCTCCACCCACCTTCGCCTCAGGATCTAACCATGCCCAAACCCAGCAATGCGGCTTCAGCAGCATCCTGTGCAGATCTCAATCTGAAGGGCTCCAGAATTAAGGACCCCAACAGTATTTGCGCGAATCAGATCAGTTCCCCTATGAAGGCCATCAGCAAGGAAAAAACTGCCACTCACAGCCTACCTCTGCTCCATATCAGACCTTCGCTCCATCGCACCCCTCTCGAAAAGGCAGACATGACCCCCTCCTTCCAGATCCAGATCATATTTCTCAATGGCAAAATGCTGCTCTGCTGGGTGCGATCTGCGGATCGGGTGCAAAGTCTAGCGCATATCCTCGAACTCAAGCTGAGGATCCCTTCTGTCATGCAGCGATTCCTCTACAGAGGTAAATAGCTCGAGAACACCCTCTCGCTCTCTTTTTATAATATTGAAAAAAGCGCAACTCTGGTTTTATCCCTTCGTCTACGAGGAGGGGCTTCTGGGCAGCCCTCCTTTGCACAAGCTTTCTCCTATAAGGATGTTGTCCATGCATAGCACCCTAAGAAAGCTGCACCTCCTCCTGAGGCTCCCAAGCCTTTTTTAGTGGACAAAATAGAGGATATACCAACGATTGAAATCTCCCACCCAGCATTGGATGACCAGTTTCAGTTATATGCAGAAAAAGCCATAATCTGTCAATTCAACGGATTATGGCCACGCTTAACAGATCTCTATCAATGGGTTCACACTACCTGGACCAATAACAGCAGGATTTTCTTCTGCTCAAAGGGCTTCTTCATAGTTATGTTCGCTTTCGAGGAGGACTATCAAAAAGCCTTAAACAAGAGGACCTTGGTTCTGGGGAAAAGCTGGGCTATTCCTCACACCATGGTTCCCAGACTTCGACCCCTCCACGGTTGTCATCACCAAGCTTCCTATTTGGGTCAGGCTCCCAAATTTATCAGCCCCTCTATGGCACTTTTCTGTCTTTCAAGGAATCATAAATACTCTAAGATGCTTTTTGGCAACAGACACCTCCAGGGGGGAATCAGCCATATATACCTTCGGTAGAATATGCGCTGAAATAGACATCAGCAAAGGCCTGCCAGATCAAATCAATCTCAAAGTGGGAGACTTCCATTGGACACAGACCCTGGACTATGAGAATACCACCTTCCGATGCCGCCACTGTCACCAAATAGGACACCTTCAAAACTCTTGCTCCTCTTTCCTTGCCCAAAAGAAGAAGAGCAACCGCAAATCAAACTCCAAAAGTTGGAAGCCATGTGTTCCGCCTCCCATGGATGACATCGATTCCTTCAACTCGGATGAGGAATAGATCGAAGCAGATGTGGAGGTTGCAAAGCAAGAGAAGGACATGACCTCGGCAGACCCTGAAGTGCCCACCGGTCCCGCGAGTGCTCAGAAACGGTCTCATGAAACCTCCTCCTCAGATTCGGATAAGGAGTTGTCTCCTTCAAACACCAACAGGCTACAAGTGGTACTAGCCCAACAACCCCAAGATGGTTGGGTCAGAGTTTCAAAAAAGAAAGGAAAAAAATGTCGTATTGAGGAAGCAACCCACTCTGGGTAGTTTCCAGTGTTTGTCTTGTAGCTCCCTTGCTTTTCTGCTTGTATCTCTTGCTTCTCTCTTGGCTACTCTATGGGACCGAGGTTGAATGTTCTTCATTTCCGGTTCCCTGTCATCTAGCATCTATTGTTTGTAATCCATCTTGTACCATACACTCTTCTAATAGAAATAGACTAATTTACCCAAAAAAAAGACATTCCCCCCCTCGATGATAAATCCAAAATAAGAACGAAGAACCATCTTCCAAGTTCTCATGCTGAAATTGTTGATCCTCAAAAACATTGCCTGAAAAACCGCCAAAGATGGATGCCGAAAAAACTACAATCTAAAGAGACCATGAGTCAGTTGCATGTCTGATTCATCTCTGAATTTCGCTTGACAACTCCATCACGTGTCAAGTTGCAAAAGGATCCATCGGTCCTTTGCTTGAAATCAGCATCCTTTGTCCACTGACATAATTTGAGAACGCCCACTAGCGAATCTGCTTGTCCATTGACAAAATTTTGAAGATACCCACTGGCGAATTTGCTGATGATGACAAAAAGCAACTCACTGTTGATTTTGTTGATGCTGTCAGAAACTGCTCATTGTTGATGTCGAAAAACTGCTTACTGTTGCTTTTGCTATCGACCGCCCACTAGCGAATTTGTTGATGCCCACTAGCTGCTTTGCAGATGTTGTCGAGACTTTCAATCTGGCAACCACCGTCAATTTCATTAACATTTTCCCCCCTTTGTCAGCTGAAAGGACAGACAATCATCTGGAAATTATTTTTGAACCCCCCTTCAAGTGTAGGAGTGTTGCACTGTTGTACTCCCCCGTTCAATTGCATGAGTACCATCTTCTTTTGACTGTTGGCTGCACTAGGTGTGATTGAATTCGGTTGTAAAACTTATACAATCTTTTGACTGTTGACGACCATTCCCAAGGATCAATCCATTCATAATTGATCTTCAATCTGGTCAGTTGGTGTTGGTTGCAGCATTTCTCTGATGAATGATTATACTTGCCACAATGGCGACAAGGATGGAGATCAAAACAATGATCTTCCATATGACCTGTTCTTTGACAATGTGAGCATTTTGATTTGACTGCAACTTCGGTTTGCGTGCATGTTGGTTTGTCTGCAACTTTCGCAAAATTTGTTGATGTGATTTGTTCAAGAAAGCCTACACTGACGAACTTGATGGGCTTTGAATAATCTGGGATATGTAAGTTGTCGTCATCTTTGACATATCCTAATCCTCGTTGATTTCTGTTACTTTGGATTTCTTCCCATGGCTTGATGATTGGTTTGGAATAAAGTTGAACTTGAACAACTTCGACACTTGAAGTTGTTTGGATGAATGGCTTATCATCTTTATCTGTATGGTTCAAAGACTTGGAAGCATCACTCTGCGCTTGCAACTCATTTCTTTGTAGTTGCGACTCCAGTTGAAGGAACTCAATCGTTTCATTTATCTGTTGTAGATGCCTTGAAATGTCAGCAAGAGTTGCTTTTTTGATTTGCGCCATGTCTTCAACACTTGATAGGATCAAATTGTGAAGAACTTGTAACAGTTGGATGTGTTGCACCATGTGAACTCGCTCGCTTGAATTCAGGCTCGCTTGTCTTGAACTTTCTCACTTGAATTGAACGTGTTGAATAGAATTTGCTCCCTTGATTTGAATGACACGCTTGCTTTGATTGTTGATTCAATGAACTTCACGCTGGCTCGCTTGATGTTGTGAACTTTATACTGACTTGATTGTGCTTTTTGGCAAAGGGTGTCGAACATTGTCAAAAATGCACCCAAAAGACAAATGACAAGTTCAAATAATATGACTCAGTTGAAGACTTACCGGACTTAATTGTCTTAGGTTGACCACCTTATCAATTCAAATTGGGGTGTCGGTTTCAACCGAGAATTCACCGTACAATTCAACTCAGTTACAAAAATGTTTATCTACAAGTGATACAAAACGTGTTGTTAATGTTGTCTTGTCTTGGAATGCATGATTTTGTGGCGTCCTTAACTTGATTATTCTGATTGCAGGATGTGGAATATGGTTGTAGAAGACCTCTTTATCAACTTGATGATGTGTTACACAAATGCATGTGATTGTTTGTGCTTTTGTACTTTAGATTGATTACATGAGCTTGATAACTTAAGCTTGATGATTTTAAGCTTGCTTGTTTATGTGCATGTAGTTGTGTAATTTTGTGTACCATATTACAAAGAGAGTGTAAAAAATTGGACACAAGTCATGCACACGCATTCACTACACACGATGTACCTAAGATCCCCTTATTCAATTTCGGGTGGATCTAGGACACGAGCATCACACAAAAAATATGATTTTATTAATTATCAAGGTACATCAGCCTTTCTTCTTTACAACATCTGCATTGAAGCTTCTCAAGCACAGATTGTGAGAACTCCTCGTCTTCAAAAACTAGATGGACTGACTCAACCTCTTTCAAAGTAAAACTTTACTTTGAATAATAACTTCTCCTTCTAAAAATATTCCCTTATCACTCCAAAAAGCACATTTAAAATAAGACACTCATCTCTCCAAAATTACATCAACCTTATTACTCCAAAAAAACTCTTCAATACTCTCAACTTTCAACTCATCACTCCAAATTTAAAAATTTTCACTTTATAACAAATCTTTTAAAAAATATATATTTTTTGAACACACGTTATCACTCCATTACAAAAATTAATTTTGAATACACCTTTACATATTTCCCATTAAATTATTGATTTCCACTTTATGAAGTCACTTAAAGTCACGTTGCCCTTGTAAACATTACAACTTAAGGATGTAAAGGTATATTAACCATTCACTTTGACATACTCCCCTTTTTTTAAATTCATTAAAAAGTTTTATGAAGTCACTTTAAAAAAGAGATCTGTCTTTTCAGATTTAAAGCACACCTTAAAAAAATTATTTGGAGAAGTTACCTAAGACGGCATAAAAAAAAAATTCAACGATCTTGCAAATCTGGACTTCGCTGGATCTGGAAATATGGATGACAGTACAAAAAAAAAAACATTTGTTCCTTCCTCATCGAACAGTGTTTAGGTAGACCAGAGAGTTGAAATTTGATCCTTGGTGCATTCCTGCAAATCAAACCAGTGGAGGACAGCAGCGTGATCTCAATTCGATCTGCACACTCGCAGTCACTTCTCTTCCGTTGCAGCTATTACCGGGGCGGCCAACATGCCTCCACAGTTAGCGTACCACGCAATCTTGAGATCCCAACTTTTGTTTTAACAAAAAACTGAAAGCTATAGCAAATAATACAGGATGGTTTGTTAGCATATACTTATCTGGATCCTTTCCTCTCAACCCCGACTTTCGACATAAAGCGAAACCTCCACAGCAGTTGCTTCCACGGACCAAATTTTAAAAAATACAACCTAATTCTTCCTGAAAAAACAATAAACCCTACCTGCAATTGAATGATTTACCACAATATCAACAGCAAAATAGATGATCTGCAACTCATAAATCAATTGCACGGATCTTCTACCTTTGCGTAGCTTTAGGGCACGATCAATGCATCAGCTTCGAATTTGTTTTCTATTTGTTGTAGTGCCTGAGACCCATCCGTTGCATCGACTTCCACCACAGGACCAAGCCAAAGCAACTACTTACACTAGGAAAATATCCCAATGGCTCAACAGTCAGTCAAAATTCTGCCGCCTACCAATTCAACGAATCAGAATTTTCTGAGACTGGAGGTAGGGAAAACATGATCTGCGTCTCCTACTACAACGATCTGGCAAGGATGCCCTGATATCTACTTCAGCGGTGCCAACTGACATTGTCAAGCACAGGTTGGCTGCACAAAAGAGAAGAAATTGCTATCATTGAATCATTGCAAAAGGAAAGAAAAATAAATCGAGATGTCACTAGCATTTTCATACGCGTTGTATTGATTCCAGGTTTGGCGAGAGCATAGGAGAGATTACAGAGGACACTCTTGTAGTTGTTGGACATAGCATTTCAGCTGCTTGTAATATAGCCAGGATTCAGAATGTCATAAATCCGTGGTTGATGGCCACACAGGGTTAGATCTTCGTCGGCCTGTGATACTTTTGACATCTTATCAATGGACCAGTTCAATCGGCAGTTACAACATTGTAAGCATATGGCTTCACGCAGACCAAACATAAGGGATCTATGCAGACTAACTATGAGACTAATTACACACATGAGCCTTCTCCAATCAACAAAGCCCCAACATTAGTTACAATGCCTACTTTTCAGATTTTTAATTATGATATGTACTTACAGTTTGTGCAAGATATACTATTGTGCGCATTCTCAAAAATCCGATGCAACTCCGCACAATGCAATCTCAGCATCAGCAGCAGGGCTCAATACAAATTTTAATGCAGATCACTGCAACTCTGTTTGCCAGCTTGTGAATTTCCTTGAACGAGAATTTCCTCGCTGTTACTTCCGGAATATTGTACTTCGATGATATTAAACTGCCTGTCCCTGAATCGCCTGATTCTGGTTTCGAATGTCGACAAGCCTATTACTGCACCCACGCGTTGCGGCCTTTGGATTCCCGATTATATCCGTCCTTAGCACTTTCATAAAAGAAAAATTGTGTTTGTTCAACCTCTCGGCAAGTGTCCAGTGTTACCAGATCTTCCATGACTTCACAACCGCTCCTCAACAGTCATACAGACCTTACTTCAGACCGACACTCCGTTGGGTAACACGCTGTTCAGTACAAGCTTCACCAATTTTTTGTGCCTTGCTCTGATACCACATGCAACAAATCAATTAACTAATAAAACACTCATAAAAATACAAGGAGACAGAACTGGCGAAAAAGGCCTGAGAGCCTTACGGCATTCCTCACATATTCTTCCTTATTCAAAGAATGTAATAATACAAATAAATAAATGAGGAAGTTATCTCAAGATAGTGCGTCTATCTTGGACAACTTGGGTGAGAAAATAGCTCAATCACACACTAATCTAGGAGCTAAGTTAGGTAGGCCTAAACTAACTCCAACTTAAGAGAAACTAACATAATCTAGAAAATTAGGCATAAAATCCTAATTTTCAATATTTAATGTAATTTATTTTGGATTTATAATTGTTTATGAGAGAGAGCCTAACATTGGTGGTCAAAATAACCTCTCTTTTCTTCATCTCTTCCAATTCTCGGCCTAACCCTAGAAGGTCTCGTAGGGCATCAAGCGAAATCTTTTGTAGCGATCAAAAGCCCTTGAAAATCGGTCTAGAGCTACGTTGGGGTCTTCTCAAGGTGTCCAATTTTGAGCTCAATCTGATGATGGAATTTCGAGATATAGCAAGCCCTAGCTCAAAGATCGTTCTTCTCCCTAGGTTTCCTTGGGTTAGTGTCATCATTTGGATCATTGCACTTGACTTTCAAGAGAGATTCATTCCTGATTCTATTCTCCTCCCTAACCTAGTCAATCCCCTCTATTGTTGATCAACTCCACACCATTGACCTAGTTTGGGCCCACTTGGGTTCTTTGTGGTCCCACAACTTTGTGACTCAAATTCCACAAGGATCACATAGAATTCATTTCTCCACTGGGATTATTAGGTCTAGGATACCTCTTATTAAGGGATATTCTCCAACCCTAGGTCTAGGTATCCTCTTAGCCCTTCTAAGAGAGCCCTCCATCTTGCTTCCACAGCAAGTAAGCCCATTATCTAAGTCTCTCTCGTGAATAGGCTTTAAGAATCACTCCTCATCCCATCATTGATCTACCTACATTTGTGATTCCTCTTATACCGAGTCTCCTCCCATCGGTGAAAGTCCGTAAAGAGCAGGGAGCCTTAGCTGAGGTGACAGTGAGATATTGCTTCATTGTTGCTACCACTTGACCTAGTAGTTGATCTATAGAATCCCCTCCTAGGAACCCTGCTAGTTTGAGCGATAACAGGCTCCAAAGTATAAAAACATGGAAAAGTAAAGGTATGGTGCTCAAAATTGACCTCTCAAAAGCATACAATAGAGTTAGTTGGGTATACCTTCGTCTTCTCCTTACCCATCTTGGGTTTGAGGTCCCTTTTATAAATTGGGTGATAAGTTGTATCACATCTGTGTCCTTTGCAGTTTTGATTAATGGAACCGCATCAAAATTCTTTCATGCTCAATGGGGTCTTTGACAAGGATGCCCCTTGTCTTCTCCCCTCTTGTTTCTTTTGGCGGCAAAAGGTTTGAGCAAGATGCTAGTAGATGCAAAAAGAGGGGGGGATTTAAGAGGTGCTTGGGTGGCAGAAGATTTGAACATCACACACTTATTGTTTGTTGATGATATCTTATAATTATAAGATGGCTCTAGAAATGACATTATAGCCATTGAAAATGCTTTGACTCTGTTTCAGAGGGTTATAGGCATGCTAATACACATCCACAAATCATCCATCTCCACTCTCAACTTATCTAGGGATGAATCTGTCAATGCACAAAATTCATTTCCCTTCCACTCACTCAACTTCAATGAGTGTTTAAAATATTTGGGATTCTATTTGAAGCCTTATGATTATAAAAAAGCAGACTAGCACTAGCTCATTGCAAAGATTGAGAGCAGATTGAAGGTGTGGAGTTTCAAGTGGATATCTAGGGCAGGAAGATTGGATCTTATTAAAGTTGTTCTTGAGGCAATCCCTATTTTCTAGATGTCACTATCTTGGATACTCAAAGGAGTCTTGAATTCCATTCACAAAATATGTTGTCGATTTTTATGGCTTGGCTCCAAATACAGCCAAATCTTCTCATTGGTTAAATGGGAAAAGATCTCTATACCCAAGATTTGGGGTGGATGGGGTCTAAAAAATCTGCCATCTTTCTCAAAGGCGTTGGTAGCGAAGGTGGGTTAGAGGTTGATATCCACAAGAATTTATGGAAGAAAGTCGTATACAGAAAATACATTTTCTCGTTTTTGTTAGAAGACTAAATTTGTCAGGGAGACAAGAAGAGGCCTAAAATATCTGTGGTTTGGAGCATTGTGCTATCTTTTTTAGTAATCTCGGAGGGGTTGGCCTGGAAAATTGGTAATGGAGCAAAGGTAAAAATAAGCATCGATCCCTGGGTTGGATGTGGGGAACACTTTCGACGAACTCAAGAGTTAATTGTTCTGCTCTATAACATATGCATGAGTACCTTAAATCAGATAATTGATTTTAATCACACCACTATTTGGGCTCAGGGGCAGAGGATGTTGGAAATACTGAGAGGGAGGTGAATCAGTATTTCTTAGCAATTAGCACTTTTTAATCATTTTTAGAGCATTAGTTATTATTAATGTTCTTCTTCAACAATTATAAACAATAATCAACTGTAGACAACGCCATATAACAATGTAGGAAGATAAAACAATAGACACAGAGATTTTTAGGTGGAAAACCCCTCCGGGTCAAAAACCACCGAACGCTTCTCTATTAATTGTCTTCTTCTCTCTTTAAAAGAAATATTAATTACATCAAGATTTCAGCTATAACTAAGGGATGCGTCAGCGCCATAATTCACAGGCCACAACATGTAGGACGCTATTAAAACCTAATATCCTGCTACAACCATAAGGACGCCCCAACGCCCTGTAGATCAGGGCACAACCTTATGAGTGTCCCAACACTCTGTTTACCAGTTGTTGTCGGAAAGGATGCCTCACTGCCCTATTAGTTTATCAGCCACAACTGAATGGATGCCACAATGCCCTATGCAAGCCACAACTTGCCCTAGCACCACCCTGCCACCCTGAAGTGTTCTCAGGCTACAACCTGAAGGTGACTCCAATCACATGCCTTGCACCACCCTCCCACCCTAATAAACAAGCGGACCACGTTTCACAATTTTCAGACTAGATTTCCCTGAACTCTGAATCAATGTAAGAATGTTGTAAAGAAGATACTACTATAACTTGTCAAATCCTGGTAGCCACTGACCATACTGCACAATACTATCCAAATTGATCACCACACAAAGATGCTCATCAAAGCCTCACTAGTAACACTGCCAAGTCAACTAACCACTGTACAACCTATTATTATTCATCACTGCCACTGCTCCACTGCACATCACTATCACTGCTCCACTGCACATCATTATCACTGCTCAACTGCACATGAATAGATGAGCATTCACGAGCTCACAAATTGGCTACCAACTGCACGTCACTATACGACACTGCTCACGAATGAATAAGCATCAAAGCTCATATGCAGACAACCACATCACTGACCCAAACTTCCTGTACTACAACAAATGTTAAACCCAAAATCTGATAATGGAATACTCCAAGATGCCTCAGGTCATCCCTATGACCTACTACCAATGCTCTCAAACTCTTTCCACGGAGTGCTACCAGCATATGTCTTCTTAGTGCTGATCACTGCTCATACATTGCTATCCATCTGTACAACAAGATGATATAGTCACTGTGAAGAGTTATGCCAATGAGTCTTAAGTCAATGTGTCAAGTCACTGAGTATGTAGGTCTATGTCAAGTATAAGAACATTGTAGTCAATGGTTAGGTCTTGTATGTCAACTTAGTATGTCAATGTCTCAAATCATATTCATAATAACTCTAGTGATATAGTCAACCATATGTCATAGAAGGCCAATTCAAATCACTACTAAGTTATGTCAAGTCAAAGTCAAGGTGTCAATGCACTGTCAAGCCTATATGTCATGTATACATGACAAGTCTTTAGATCTAAATGTTAAGTCACCACTTCAATACCACTGTTATCATAAGTGCATACCTGGTTGTTACATATATGTCATAAACAACCAATTCATTCATTGCTAAGAATCCTTATCTTAGTAGCTGAGGTCACAGTATATACAATCAATATCAGACATCAGTTAAGGCAGCCATATACTGTGTAGTAGATAGACATTATTGAAGGACTGATGATGAAGACCTTTGTAACTGACAATACTATTATGATATCCTATTGTGCTATGTCATACACTGAATGAATGGTTTTTGTTCTGATATAGAAAGCCCTAGTTGTTGTAGGCCACCTTCTCTAATAGTGTTAAGGACACTAGATAGCAAAATTGTTGTTCACTAAAGGAAACCCTTTCTAACAGACTATTTCATTCTCTGACTTCTCTATAACAACCCGTTACACCCTTGTGACTATACTCACGCTAGGAAGTCAATGTTTTGCTATACTTATGTCATGTGTATCAATATTTCTCTCAATGTTACAATCAATAGGTCCAACGTTAAGAAACTGTCATGCATTTGTCAAATGAATGTGAGGTTCATTCAAACCATGTCTTATTAATTGATCCTGTCTATGATCTCAAACACTGTAACAAGTTATGTTGTCGATGTTACAGACACCCATTATTATTTTCAATACTGTAGGAAATTGAGGTTCAAGAATACTCATAAATGTGAAATCAATGATGTCTGCAATCACAACAAGATTTGAAGTCAATGATTGGGTTATTGCCTTCGGTTCTTGAAGTTATTCAACTTATACACAATGAGATTGTGGCGTCAATTACGGTCATATATTGACAACCATGGGTGAACAAACTTCCTTTCATTGAGACTATTGTTCTTTCATGATCAAGTCTTCTGGACCAAGATCCCGAGTCCTCTACCTACAATCATTCAAGCCTAAATGAAACCAAAAGATCCAAACAAAAGGACTGTGTACAATACCATAAACAGTTCTGCCCTAAATGACCTAAAGACTGCAAGTAGCCTGCTCTAACTACCCAAATGAATCTCCATTTACCAGAAGAAAATTTGTAGTACAAAACCCTGACCTAGCATACTCTAAATGATCCTTTAAAAGGTAAGTGAAACTCCAGTCTAGGCATCCCTTCGTTGGTTTGTAAAATAGTGAATTAAACTTTGGAACAGATTGCAAGATATGTCATGATTGTGTCATTAAAGAATGTCGTCTTTTACCTGCAACGAGGGTTTACCAAAGCGTATCCAAAACTTAGCAGATAGCACACTAAATTGCAATGAAATTTCTGACCTGAAGACTTTTGTACAACGCTGAAATTGATTATTAAAGAGTTCGTTATAGTTTGGAGATATGTCTCTTCAAATCTTAGCTACACTGTAGCTATCTTATGCCTCACTGCTCCTTTAAATGACCTGCAATAAATACGAACCATCCAGCCAAAAGGAACCAAACCCTACCACTGTAATTTCTGCATCAATTTCTTTTTAGGGTGACCGAGAGCTACAGGTGTCCTTATTTTTATTGTTGTTTAAGTGCATATCTGTGATTTTAGGAGAGGGATTAGTCCTCCATTTATAGATTATAGGAGGTGAAAAGAGGGGTTCCATAGGTGACCATTAGAGGAGGCATCGTTAGGAATTAAGGAATTAAAAAATTTATATCAAATGTGCCTTGTAGTCAAAGGTAGGGTGACCGCTGGCCTTGAGGGGTATAGTGAGGTTTCTAATGTAAATGTTTGAGTAGACTTAGGCATAAAGCTTTAAACATTAGAAGGTTTCAACAACTAGATGTTGGAGGAGACCTGTTTAATAAATTTAATTTAATTTAATTTAGTAATTTTTAATAACTTGTTGATTAAACTCTAAGTAATTGTACACTAACCCTCTTTGGTGTGTTTTGTAAGTGATACATGAGTGCATTAAGTCAATGATTGATTTATTGTCTTTGGTTTTTGAAGTTATGTAACTTATACAGGGTGAGATTACAGTGATAAACAATGTCATATGTTGTCAACCGTAGGAGGAGGTGTCATTTCACTACCCCTTGGGGTTTTAGCCCAGAAACTGGAGTCACCAACTTCAATTGTGAATATATCTCAAACTAGGAGGCCTCTTGGGGCGTACCACATATCATCAAAAACGTCTTTTCGAGAAGAATCAAATGGCATACATCTTTGACCCGAACTCAATGATTTGACCTACCAAAAACCCTCGACAAAGTCGGGGTACATCCTCAGTCCAAGAAACCCAAACCCTAGGGCTTGGGTTTTCAACCATCCAACAATATAGCTACCATCTTGATGTAATCCAACAATTACTAAAAAGTGTTCATTAACCATTTGACATCAATGACTGGTGTTTTTGGTCAAAGTCAAACTCAGTCAACTCCATGGGTTGACATCAATGACAACACCATCCAACAATCCCCCCCTTTGTCATTGATGGCAACACACGTACTCCTCCTGCTAGTACAACTCCCCCTGACATCATGCTTCACCTCCTTCTCGAGATTTCAATCTCCTTCTCAGGTTTTTCTCTCCCCCTTTGACATCAATGGCAAAGGGTTACTCCCCCTCAGAATTTGCTTAGTTCATGTGGACCAGTTATCTTCCTGTGCTCCCCCTAACGAGAAGCCTTCTTGTAATAGTCTGTCAATGACAATCCCTGTGGACTTGTGTCTTGAAGAGAAGACTTCCTTTGTGAACCTGTAATCCTTCAATTGTTCTACTCCCCCTGAACCTGTTAAGAAATTGCCATCTTGTTCAAACTATTTGTCTACCAATCGTAGACTTGTGCCATGTACTACTGCATAGACTCCCCCTCTACAAACTTCAAGGAGTCAACAAGCTAGATTGTTCAAAATAGTGATTCACCTAACGAGTCATCTTTACTTGATTCCTCACAACCTGTTACGAATCCTGAAGGCATGACTATTGTTATCCTCCTGTATTCTATAGTATTCACTAGGTGACTATGGATTTTCTACAAGCAAGCTAAAGATAACATTCCTTGTCTATCAGCTATCTTTAGAAATCTCACTGCCTTCATTATCTTCATAAAACCTTTTTTAACTGTCTCTCAATTTGCCTTCAAGTCACCCTGCCGCTCTTAAAGAGTTCATTTTGGGCTTATTTCCTTTATTTTTCACTCTCTTCCCTACCAAAAACCTCATTTCCCATTTTCCCCTACTAAAAACCCCCATTAATCCCCTCGCCTTCATCTTTTTCCCTTATCTCATCAAAACAATATAAAAGATCCTCTTTTGCATTGTTTTAAATAAAAAATATGAACCTTTCGGACCCACTTTTACATATATTAAAACCCTGTTTTAACTATAAAAGTCCGACCCTTTAAATGTTTTACCCCTCCGCCCTTTGTTGAAAAACCTTTGTTTTAACCCCCCCTTCCTCTTATTCCTAAGCTCCCGCTTCTATTCTTATTAACCTAGGCTCCTTTTATTAAAAAACCCCCACCCGCGTAAACATTAACCCTACGGCCCTTGCCCATATAATAAGCACCCCCGCTTATTCTATTTGACCTCTGGGCCCTACCTTCCACCTAACCCCGCACTCCACTAAAACTACTCCACCTGTCTGCCACTCCTAAACTCCCGACCACCGTAGATCTAGCTCCCCCGAGATCCGACGGCCCGCAGCCCTTATCACAACATTATTTGCACCAGGGTTAGCATTTCCAAAACGCGCGAAATGGGTGTTATCCCTCTGCCACGCATCATCCACTGTATGGAATCACACCCGATTCCCCAAAACCATTACCGCCCCTCACTTCGTGTGAAAACCACCTTCCACTTGTGCGAAAACCGCCTAACCATTTCCCGCCAAAATCTAATACCGCCCTCCAATTTAAATGCTCCAGAGCCCTGTGCCTCTGCGATGAAGCATAAACCGCCATTTACACCTCTACATCGCTCCAAAAGCCCACAAAACCCCAAATAAATGCAGAAAATCCTCCCACGTAGGTTTTGAACTTACAGTTTGTTTTATTTTGCAGGTTTCATGGCAGAAATACAAGAAATGGCATTCTAAGGTCCCAAAATAGTTTTCGATGGGCTCCCCGGGTGACGATCCAGAGAACCTGTCTCCATTTGAAGGATCAGAGGCATAAAAACAAGCACAATCACAGAATGAATCATGATCATTTGTGATTATTCAAAACCCTCCAACAGCAGAAAGTGCCCCCTGCATAGCAAATTAAAGATAGAGAAGGCAGTCTAAAGGCCGTGACAGTAAAGGTGAAAGGGTTAATGATTAAGTCAGGGATTAAAACACATTAAAAGGATTAGTCATAAACCAAGGATAAAGGCAAAAACAAAGGAAACGCAAAGATAAAACAAATAGTGAAGACAAAAGTTTAAGGGATAAACAAAGACAGATGAACACAAAAGCAGATTCGAATGACTCAACTCAGGCATTTACTTCTTTAAAGGATAGAGTTGGCCACCTACAGCATGTTTTCTTTCAATAAAGACATCAACAGTTATTGAGATAGTCAGAGATATTTCTCAACCACTCTGCAGTTATTATAAAAGTTATTAAGAAGCCTTAAAGTCAAACATTTCCAGAATTTAGCTCAAACAGTGAAGTTAGAAGTTATTGTTACAGTGAGTCACTTTCAGATGCTTTTGCCTTGGGCCTTGCATGGTCTCAAAGGTCAAAAATACATTAACTCTGTAATAAATAACATCTGAAACCCTAACCTAGGATTACCTCCTCATTCTGCAGATAAATACTGCATGAATGATTCATTTCTATTGTTGGTTGGTTGGTGGTTAATTGGCTCATTATTGTTGCTAAACTAGTTGAGAATTGCTAGGTTGGTTTTGAGAAAGCTATGAGTTGCAGAGATCTATTGTACATGGAGTAATGTAACTGTTTTGAACATCAGTAATACAAGCACGTTCACAGGATTCTTGAGCTATGTTAATGGTGAAGTTTTCCTTCTCTGTCGATGTTTTCCTTCTGTTTTCCATTTTGTCCATTATTTCTTTGATAAAAGAACAAAAATTTTAGATTAGGATATGCGGTCTTGACACCCTATTTCTATCTGCATTCTTTATCTCAATGTTTTCCTCTGCAAGGTCTGATTGGAGAATTCTTAATTTCTCTCTGGTTCCACCTAGCTTGTTGTCTTGAAAATGATTTAATAGAGTCAAGCCAAAGAAGTCTATGGTTTGCCCTGTCCTTTGGTGTAGCTTGAAACATTGTTTCTAAGGCCTTCTTTGAAGTATACTTAGTAGAGTCCATCCAGGGAAGTCTATGGTATGCCCTGTCCTCTGGTATGTCTTAAACTGTTGCTTTGAAGGTCTTTAGAGTGTTTGGTTAAAGAAGATAGGTTTAGCTTGCTCTTTAGCTGCACTCACTGTTATCTTAAATGTTTTCTTTGTCTGAAAGTAGTCCTAGGATTGTTGGATTGTTGTCTTAAAGGTTTGTTTATTAAAGTCTGGCCAAAGAAGTCTATGGTATGCCCTGTCCTTTGGTTTCCCTCAAACAGTTACCTAAAAGGCTTTTCTTGTTGAAGTAGAGTTAAAAGATTCTTAACTTACTTTTATTTTTGTTGCCTTCACAACTTATTGTCATTTCATATGCCATCTAATCTAAGAGATCCACTTGATATAGTTAGCTTGCCCTATGAAAACCCTTGCGGAGTTGATGAACAATTAAATCATTTTATGACTCCAAAGCCCAATGGATTAATGTTTCTCATGGTCTATCTATTCAGCTGAAACACTCCTTCAATTAATCCCACCATTTGATTTATCAACCTATCAATCAATCAATCAAAACAAACAAGTCCTTAGAACTTCATAACTAGCCTAATATCATAAAACAAGAGCATAAAGACAGATCATCTATAAACAATTACATAGAGAGATCCCTCTCTGAGTCCAGGAAGGCTAGGTCCTAGGATTCCAAAGTGGTTCTGATGTGGTTCCCTGCAGAGTTTGTTCTTGCCAATCTTGCAAATCACGGGGAGACAACATAGTGGCGACCATTGAGTAATTAACAGCTTTAATATCATCTCAAGAATTCAGATAACCTCATTTTTAACTTAAATAAATCAAGTGTTAGCCAATAATGGTATCTGGTTGCTGATGGTGGACAACAATCAGCCATAAAACAAGTAAAAATTCTCCACCTGGTGACTCCACTAGTTTTCAGTAGGCCTGCTGACTCCACTGGTTTTTCATAGACTCCACTAGGAAGCTTATTTTATCATTAAACTTTACAAAAACCCAGTTAAGAATACTTTGTGGATTAAGTATTCCTTTCACAGATTTGGTTTGTCCTTTAAGACTGTCATAAACTTTCAACCTTTTTTATTTTTGGGTCCAAGTCCTAGCTTCTAGAAGAATTTGTACCAAATCCCATCCTGACCCAAATCCTCCTGCAATAGCTAACAATCCTGAAAGCATCCTTAGGAAGTCTTCTATATCCAAAAGTCCAACTGTTAGCAGACCAATCCACAAAGCAAGTTCCCTTCCTGAAAACCTTAAAGACTTGCAGAATATCCTCTCTGACTCACCCCTAGAACAAAGCTTGTCTAGGACTAGATCTCAGAGTTAGATAACCCAGATAGTTTTAGATCCATCTACCTTACAGCAGAATTCTGTTGTACTAACCTCATCCCCCATTGTTCACTTTCCTCCATTCAACCCTGTACCTCTTTTTGTAAACCCTCCACTTGTTAATCCTCCATTATTTCCACAACAAAAGATCATGGCAACATGGTATACTCCCCTAGTTCTACCACAACCCTTAGTTGTTCTACCACAAGACTACCAGTCCAAGATCCCTTTATATGATGTTAGTAGTTCTACTAATGCTCAACAACATATGGACAGAATGAATGACTAATTTGACAGACAAGAAATAGATGATGAAACTGTTAAACTTAGAATTTTTGCTCAAAGCTTAGGGCGAGAGGCAAGAAAATGGTTTAAAGGCTTAACCCCTAATAGTATAAATGACCTCCCTGCTTTCCATCAACTATTCTTGAAAAAATGGAAAGTTAAGAAGAACCCTCTCCAAATCTTATCGGAGTATGAAAAAATTAAGAGAAACATTGGAGAGGGTGTCCAAGAGTACTACACTAGATTCAATAGTGTATATAATGCTCTCCCTATACACATGAAACCTCCACAAGGTCTAGCTCTAATGAAATTCCCTGATGGTTTTGAACCAAAGATGTCTTATCAATTAAGAGAAAGAGAACCCCTCACATTAGAAGACATGCAAAGGGGAGCAGTAAGTGTAGAAGCCAATATGATTGCTAAGAGATCTAGAATGAAAAATGAAAAAGGAGTCACATATAGGGAAGAAGTTGTACCCTCTACATCTGATACAAAGATTGATAACTTAGTCAAAACCATGGAGAGGATGATGGAGAGGATGAATGTAAATGAGAGAGCTTATCCTAGAGAAAACCAAAATAGCTCCTCAAAACAGAAATCAAAATCGGAACCAAAACCATAAATTTAGAAGAAACCCCCCTCAAATAAGACAAAGAGGTCTCGACGCTGAAATCAGCCTCTTTCTGGGGAAAGCTAAGGCCGAAAAAGGACAGGGGTGATTGGAAATAGCATGTAATCAGCAAATTGAATAATGAGGATATTGTTTTCCTCACTGAGAAAGAACAAGGCATGTTTTCCCCAACTCAATTTGAAGAAGAAAACCTAGAATCCGAAGACTATAAACAAGGCTTTGAAAATGCCATCATGGAAGTACATAGACAGTATGACCTTAGGAGAAAGAAAAACCAAGACACTCCCAAAAGAAAGACCTCTGAAATTTTTGCTAGGAAGATCCCTGAAAACATTCCTAAAAAGACGGTAGAAAATTTAAACACAGTGGCTGAAAGTTCTAATAAAAATAGAAACAAAAACAACCAATCTAGTGGCAAACAAAGTGGTGACTAAAGCAACATTAGCAATACAGCTAGTGCCCCTAATAAAACTGTTTTAACTGAGAATCCTAATAAAAACCAGCAAGCTGAAATTGTTGTGAAAACAGTGTCTGAAAAAAATGATTTGAACCTTCCAAAAACTCAGACACCTTTTAGTATAGAGAATGAAATTGCCAAGATTAAAATCTCTATTCCTCTAACTCAATTGGTCACTCAAGAGGTATATAAATCCCAACTTTTGAAAGCTTTAAACATAGGAAAAAATGCTGATTCTGTAAATTTAAATGATGACAAGCCTGAACTTCTGTTTGGACCAAAAGTAGAAAATTAAGAGAAGGTATTCTCCATTCTCAGGTCGGCTTAAACATCCATGATAAATTTCACAGCTTTCAGCTGTGAGCTTACGACTAAGAGAATATCTTTGATGAATCATGATTTTTCCACTAACGTATTTATCGGTAATTTTTCCATTTTTGAAAAAATCGATCGGGTAAAAATCTAATTGATAATGAAAATCGGCATGCTAAAACAACGGGTTATGCCCCGTACCTGTTTTTCATTTTCACATGGACACGTTTGGTTATGAGAGCTAGGGAGTGAAGGAGGAGAGCCAAGGAGGGAGATACGTGATCTACAAGCCCAAGATTGGACAAAAGTGAAGAATTTCTTGCAAGCCAAGCGAACAAAAATCGAATTTGGACCAAGTGTCTCCGGCAAAACGTTTTTTCCAAGTATGGGCATCAAATTTGACCCTTTTTTTTTTGTTTTTTTCTTGTTCTTCCATGGGTTTCTATTACCCATGTATTTTTCATCATTTGTGATTGCATTTGGTTGTGTTTTTTTTTTTGTTTTTGTTTTATTGAGAGGAGAGGGTTTATTTTGGTCAAAAATGCAAAAAATTGTTTGATAAATTTTGTTTTTTATATTTTTTCTTGTGCTCTTAGTTTCTTCCCATTATTTTTGCTTGTGTTTCAACATGTATTTTTTCCCATTATTTTTGCATTGAGTTGAGGGGTTTTTTTTTGTGAAAAAAAACAAAATATTGTATGTAAAATTGTAATTTTTTTATTTTATTTTTGAACTTGCAATTTTTCTTGTGCCCTAGGTTCAAATTTCAACTTTCAAACTTCAAAGTTCAAAGTTTCCAACATGCCAAGGAAATTAGATCCTTTATGGGAATTTGGTGAACCTGATCAGGGGTTTGACCGAGCAAACTTGACTTGCAAATTATGTGGTCAACACATGACAGGGGCGGTATACAGGTTGAAATACCACCGGCACAAATTCTTGGGCATGAAGTAGGCCCTTGCACAAATACCATTGCAGAAATAATCAAAATAGCCATGAACTCATTGGAAAGAATAGAAACCACTAAACTCAGCAAGGCAGCTCTGAAGAGTCAAATATCAGGGTTTAGAGCTGACCGTGAGAGTGGTAGTGGCGCTTCAGCATCGACATCTTCTACAGGAAGCCCCGTAGCTGCCTCCTCATTTTTTGCTCCTAGAACCACTCACGAGGCACAACCATCTATCTCCTCCCTTATTTAAAAAAAGAAGGAAGACGCTGATAGGTTGTTGGGCAAATTGTTTCTTTGGAGTGATATTCCTTTCACTGTTGCCAGGAACAATCCATTTTATCAGGTTGCGATTGATGCTATCGCTGTTGTTGGCCCAGGATACAAAGCCCCTTCATATGATGACTTTAGAGGGCGCATTCTGCAAAATGAGAAAGCTGACTGCACCAAGAGATTGGAAGAGTTAAGGGCATCATGGGAAGTCACAGGATGCACTGTGATGTCAGATGGTTGGACTGATCAAAGGGGTAGGACCCTTATTAACTTCTTGGTCAGTTGTCCCAAGTGGACAATGTTTATGAAATCTGTTGATGTATCTGCACATGTCAAAGATGCAAGATTATTATGTGATTTATTAGATGTGTTCATTCTGGAGGTTGGGCCCCAAAATGTTGTCCAAATCATAACGGACAACGCTGCAAACTATGTTTCTGCTGGCAAGATGCTTATGGAGAGGTATCCGAGCATATTTTGGACACCTTGTGTTGCACATTGCCTTGATTTGATGTTGGAGGACATCGGAAAGATTGATTTTGTCAAAGAGATTGTAGAATCATCAAAGAGAATCACAAAATTTATATATAATCATGGATCTGTGCTTCATTTGATGAGGACATTCACCAACAAGAAGGAGTTGGTGCGGCCTGCTATTACACGATTTGCCACTACTTTCATCTCTCTTCAATTCCTCTTGAATTCTAAGTGGGATTTGAAGAGAATGTTTCTTTCAGATGAGTGGCGTGCTTTGACTATCAGCCGCAAATCAGAGGGACAGGCCATCTGCAGGTTGGTGTCATATCAGGAAAGTTTCTGGGCTGGAGTGGAAGAGGTGTGCAGCATTACTGAACCTTTGGTAAAGGTTCTTAGATTGGTGGATGGAGACAAGCCCGCAATGGGCTACTTGTATGAGGCCATGGATAGGGCCAAAGAAGTTGTTCGCAGCTATTATGATGATAAGAGTGATGAGGGGTTTCAAAGACAACTTCTTTTATGGGAAGTGATTGATGATCAATGGAACAACACACTCCATCGTCCCATTCATGCTGCAGGGGCCTTCCTGAACCCCGCATTTTCTTATTCATGTGGCTTCCTATTTGATGCCGAGGTCATGGATGGCTTTTTCACTTGTGTTCAGAAGATGGTGCCAAATCCATCAGAACGTGCAGAGATATCCAAAGAGATGGAGGTATACAGAATGGCAGGTGGCACCTTGAGCTTCGACATGGCTGTCCAGGATAGGACTACTAAAATGCCAGGTAAGATTTTCATAATTTTAAAATTTTTCTTATGTTTGTAACTTTATAAATTTATCTTATTTGTTGTAACTTGTAACTTGTAGATGCATGGTGGAGGAGCTACGGTGGCAGATTACCAAAACTCCAAAAACTTGCCATTAGAATACTCATCCAAACATGTAGCTCTTCAGGATGCGAGCGCAACTGGAGTGTATTTGAAAAAATACACACCAAAAGGCGCAACAGGTAAAAAACTTAAAATATTCCAACTGATTTTTTGAATTCATTAAATATATATTTTTTTTAAATATTTAATTTATTAATTTATGACCCTTGTACAGGTTGGAGGCCCAGCGGCTCAATGACATGGTTTACGTCTACTACAATCTTAGATTGTGGGTGAGACAACTTGAGAGGACCCCTGATATGGAGGCCATCTCTTTAGATGCGATTGACACCACTGCTAAATGGAGGCTTGAGGCTGAGAGGCCTGTCATGGAGTCAGCCCCTGATTGGATAGATTAGGAGGTAGTGGAGGGGGAGGACGAGGAGGAGGAGGAGCAGCAGCAGCAGCAGCAGGAACAGGAGGAGGAGGTGACACCACCTACCACTACTACTGGTAGAGGACGTGGTCTGCCTCCTTTAGCTCCTAGTGCTTCAGGTTCCCGTTCTGGTGCTTCAGTTTAACTTTCTACTTCTAGAGCACGACAGAGCCCATTGCTAGTCCCGCCAACTTCTTCATCTAGAGAGAAAGACAAAGCTGTTGTATTTTCTCGCAAGAGGGGCAGAGGAAATCAATAGTATAGGACCATAGGTTATATGGTGCATTGACATTCCTTTGTATATGACATTATGACTCATGATATGAGATACAATATTATATTTTTTGTTGATATTTTGAGGCTGAGTTGACTCTTGAGACTCAGGACTTAGTATTCAGGACAGGATTCAGTTTTATGTGTGATGTAGCACTAGACATGATATTACACATCTTATATATTAGTTTTTTTTTCATATTTATGTGTCAATGCATTTATTTTATGTTGTAGACGCTTTAGATATTAAAAAAATTGAAAAAAAATGAATATTTTTGTATGTGCCGATTTTTTCCCGATGTTTTCCCAATTTTTACGATTTTTTCTGATTTTTTCCCCTCGCCGATTTAATCCCGATCGCGATGTTTGCAACATTGCTTCACACAACCTCATGCCAAAATTAATAATGGAAAGACTAGGCCTTGAGATAACTAAACCATACAAAGATTTATACTCTTTTGATTCCAGTAGAGTTAAATGTCTAGGCCTAATCAAAGATCTATGTGTCAATCTAGCACAAATACCAGCCAAGAGCCTTTTAATGAATATTGTAGTGACTAATATTCCTCTTAAATATGGCATGCTCCTTTCAAGATCCTGGGGTGCCAAACTCCAAGGTACCCTCCAAATGGACATGACGTATGCTACCACCCCTGTCTTTAGTCAACCAAGAAGACTATATAGGGAAACTTACATGAAATACATGGTTAGTAGTCAAGAAAAGCCAGATAACTCCCCTCTCTATTCCATTCACACTGACCTTGATTCATTTATCCTTTACAATGATGAAAATGTTAATGAACAAGTAGCAAAAAATGAGGAAACAATTGTAGAAGAAGAGGAAAAAGAGGAGAAACAGTCAAAACAGTCTGCCCAAACAGAAAATATCCAACATGGTGCAGACCTTCAAAGACAAAAGAATGACAAACATAGTAAAGACCTCAAAGAGCAGCCTAGTAACCAACATAGTGGCAGCCACTATAAACAACATAATGGGGACCATAATGACCAACACAATGATAAATCTAAAATTGAACCTCTTTGGAGTATGAGCTTTGACGGTTCTTGTGGCAAAACTGGTTCAAGAGCAGGTGTATGGGTGCATAACACAGAGACCAATCATGCAGAGGGTCACTCATACAAGCTAAACTTTCAATGCACAAATAACATAGCTGAATATGAGGCAATACTCCTAGGGCTACAATTACTGAAGAAATTAGAAGCTAAGAGGATAACTGTTCATGAAGATTCTGAGCTAGTTATTAGGCAAATTAAGGGAGAATACACAACCAAGCATCCTAGATTAAAAGCATATAGGGATGATGCCATTGACCTTTTGAAAACATTCACAGAACATGATCTCACCTTTGTCCCTAGAAATCAAAACATTCTTGCCAATGGTCTAGCCTTTGCAGCCAGCACATGTCAAAAACCTTATCATAGCAGACAATACACAATCCAACTCAAATATAGACTAGCAATTCCTGATAACATAAAATATTGGCAAGTTTTTGAATGAGATAAACAAATAGAAGATTTCCTGTAGTCCATAAATGAGTTTGAAGTGCCAAATTCAGACTCAGAGTATGAAGAAGACTGCTCTACTAAGAAACAATCTTACAAAGAAGAACCTCCTGATAATGCTGATATAAATATGTTAGACAAAGAACACATACATGAAAAAGAGTTGTGCACTAATCTAGAAAAAGAAAACTTTGAGGTGTTGCAGTCTAATATTGATAACTTGTCAAAAGCACTGGTTCCTCTAGAGGAACTGTTTGACTTTAATGATGTTGCTAGGAAGCAAAAAAATGGAACCCACTGAAGCTGAAATAGAAGAATGTAATATAGGCAGTAAACAAGCACCCAAAATGATAAAACTGTCCAAAACACTGCCAACTCATATAAAACAAAAATATCTTGAGCTTTTTAGAGAATTTATTGATGTGTTTGCTTGGAGTTATGAAGATCTAAAGTCATATGATACAGAGATAATTCAGCATAAGATCCCTCTCAAAGAAAACCAGAAACCCTTTAAACAGAAATTGCGTAAAATAAACTCGGTGCAACTACCCCTGGTTGAGAAAGAAATTAAGAAAATGTATGATGCTGGAATAATAGTCCCTCTGAGATACTCAGAATGGGTTTCAAATCTTGTATCAGTGAGGGAGAAAACAAGAAAAATAAGGCTATGCATAGACTTCAGAAATTTAAACAAAGCCTCCTTAAAAGACAACTACCATTTACCAAAAATGGATCACATCTTACAAAAGGTAGTAGGTTCTAAAAGAATTTCTTTGCTAGATGGTTTTTCAAGATACAATTAGGTGTTGGTACACTCAGATGATCAACACAAGATAGCTTTCACTACACCATGGGGCACCTTCATGTATGTGAAAATGCCTTTTGGGTTAATGAATATTGGGGCCACTTTCAAAGAGTCATGGATATTTTTTTCTCAGAAGAAATAAGTTACTTCATTGTGATATACTTTGATGACATCACAGTCTATTCTAAAACAGATGAAGAACACCTAACTCACTTAAGAAAGGTATTTGAAAAATGTAGAAAGAATGGTTTGTTATTGAATCCCAAGAAAACTTTGTTTGGCCTCCAAGAAGGAAAACTTTTAGGCCACATCATATCTGAAGAAGGGATCAAGATTGACCCAAAAAAGATTGAAGGAATATTGCAAATCAGTCATCCTAGAAATATCAAAGAGCTATAATATTTCATTGGAAAGATAAATTTCTTAAGAAGGATCATACCAAACCTTGCAGAACTCCTAAGAAACATCACAAACATGCTAAAAAGATAAATAGGAGTCAAATGGACCATAGAAACAAAACAATCCTTTGAACTGGTAAAGCAAGCACTTACCCAAACACCAGTTCTAATTAGCCCTAACTTTACCAAAGACTTCTTCATATTCTCCTTTGCATCAGAACATACAATTACTATTGTCCTACTGCTGTCCTACTGCAAAAAAATATAAAAGGACAAGAGCAGCCCATTGCATCTTTCAGCAAGGCATTAAGAGATGCACCTCTGAAATACAACATAATGGAAAAATAATTTTTGCCTTGATCAAGGCTTTAAAAGATTTCAGACTTTACATTTTGCACTCACACATCATTGCATTTATGCCTCACTCAGTGGTAAAAGACATATTAACACAAGATCCTGATGGCAAAAGAGGTAAGTGGGTTGCTGTTATTTTAGAATATGATCTGGAAATCAAGCCCACTAAATTGATCAAAGGACAGGGACTGGCTAAACTCATGGATGAAACAAATTTTCAAGCACTGGACATGAATATGATTAATGCATTAGATGAACAGGAGGAGTTGGAAACTCCACCCATTGAAGAATCATTTCTCAATTCATCTTGGTATGCTGATATTTTATATGTGCTTTTTAAAATGAATGTTCCTCCTAGTTTGTCCAAAACAAAGGCTAGATTCTTAAAGTTAAAAGCTGTAAATTATTGCATTTTAGATAAAGTTTTATATTGGAAAAATGCTAGTGGTATATTGCTTAAATGTTTGCCTGAGATGATGCAGATAAGATCCACCGTGATTTTCATGAAGGAGAATGTGGAGGCCACCTCTATTGGAAAACCATTGTCAACAAAATCCTTAGAGCTGGTTACTACTGGCCCACCCTCTTTCAAGACATTCATAAAATGGTAATTGCCTGCCATAAGTGCCAAATCTTTGAAGGCAAAAGAAAACTGTTGCCATTGCCTTTGCATCCAATCTCTGTTGAAGCTCCTTTTCAACAATAGGGCCTTGATTTTATTGGAGAAATCCATCCTGCCTCATCTGCCCAACACAAATAGATCTTTACTGCAACTAATTATTTTACAAAATGGATAGAGGTCATTCCTTCTAGGACTTCCACAGACTCAGTAATCATCAAATTCCTTGAAAACCACATTTTATCTAGATTTGGTTGTCCTAGAAAGATTATCACTGGCAATGTTGTTGCCTTTAGATCCAAGAAAATGGTAAACTTTTGTCACAAATATCGGATTACATTGGGCCATTCTACAGCTTATTACCCTCAAGGTAATGGGTTGGCAGAATCCTCAAATAAAAGTTTGATGAACATCATCAAAAAGTTGCTGGAAGAAAACAAGAAATCATGGCACAGCAAACTAATACATGCACTATGGGCAGACAGATTCACAAATAAAAAATCAATTGGAATGTTTCCCTATCAGCTAGTGTATGGGGTAGATGCAGTTTTCCCAACAAGCTTGGGAGTGCCAGTGATGAAGCTCATCCAGGAAGTACAGTCTGAGGAAGATGATATGCAAAGAAGGATAAACCAGACTGTCCAGTTGCAGCAAACCAGAGAAAAAGTGTTTAATAGAACACAGCAATTGCAGGAAAACATCAAGAAGCTTTTTGATAAGAGGACCAAGGCAAATGATTTCAACATTGGTGACAAAATGCTGAAGTGGGATTCAAGAAGAGAAGACAAAGGCAAACATGGAAAATTTGACAATCTATGGAAAGGCCCATACATCATCCATTCTGCAAGAGGTAACAACGTATTCTTTCTACAAGAAATGGATGGAACAGAATTGTTTGGAGGTCCTGTCGATGGCAGGATGCTTAAGCATTATTTTTGTTAAAAATATTTTGTTCATTGTATATAACACTGCTTGAATAAAATATCAGAAAAGTGAAACACAAAAACAGAGAAAATAAGAAAAAAGGGCAGATAAAAGAAAAGGTAAAACCCCATACCAAAAAAGAATATTTCTGAAAGCGTGCAAATCCAAATGCCACTACTTTTGAGAAAGAAAGTCTTATTCAGTCATACAGCCTAATCATGACTAAACAAATTTTAAATTGTTGTTGATAAGTTAGAAAGGAAAATTTTCCAAACTGTTTAAACTTGGCTTATCAATAAATTAGATTAGGAAAAGATATTGGTTCCAAAGTGCAAATCTGAACCAAAGAGAAAAAGAGGGATGCATGATAAATTCCAGATTATAGCCCTCAAGTTTTAGTTTTACTTTTTGCCAAAATAAAATATGTGTGTAGCTTGTCCAAAATGCCACAGCTCATGACAAATCAAATTGCTTAATCTTGATTTAGTCATGTTTTCAATTTCATGTTGATAGAATAGAGAATGAAAATCTGTCAAAATTGACAAATAAGTAGATTAGGTAGAGAATAAAAGAGCTCATCAGTCTAATCTGAGCCTTTGGATGATATAAGTGTAGAAGTAGATAGTTTCCTATTTTCAAAAGTAAAATGATGTCAAGGGTTTGCCAATCTAAATGCACCCAAATGAAGAAAAAATGCTAGGAAAAGTATGATGGGTAGGTAGGGTTGAGTTGAAGCAATCATGTTTTTTCAAATTTCAAAAATCACAGCTTCAAAAGAACAGCAGCAAATCAGCATATTGAAGAAGAGAAGTCTGTCAAAGTGAAAATCAAGGCACTGGTCTACAAATTCCATAGATTTGATCTCTGAGGTTCTTGACACCTCCTAAAGGAGTTGCCCTCTTCAACTGGAGCCACTGTTATCCTCCTGTATTCTAAAGTATTCACTAGGTGACTAGATTTTCTACAAGCAAGCTAAAGATAACATTCCTTGTCTATCAGCTATCTTTAGAAATCTCACTGCCTTCATTATCTTCATAAAACCTTTTTTCACTATCTCTCAGTTTGCCTTCAAGTCACCCTGCCACTCTTAAAGAGTACATTTTGGGCTTATTTCCTTTATTTTTCACTCTCTTCCCTACCAAAAACCTCATTTCCCATTTTCCCCTACTAAAAACCCCCATTAATCCCCTCGCCTTCATCTTTTTTCCTTATCTCATCGAAACAATGTAAAAAATCCTCTTTTACATTGTTTTAAATAAAAAATATGAGCCTTTCAGACCCACTTTTACATATATTAAAACCCTGTTTTAACTATAAAAGTCTGACCCTTTAAATGTTTTACCCCTCTGCCCTTTGTTGAAAAACCTTTATTTTAACCCCCCCTTCCTCTTATTCCTAAGTTCCCGCTTCTATTCTTATTAACCTAGGCTCCTTTTATTAAAAAACCCCCACTCGCGTAAACATTAACCCTACGGTCATATAACCTCGGTCCTTGCCCATATATAAGCACCCCTGCTTATTCTATTTGACCCTTGGGCCCTACCTTCCACCTAACCCTGCACTCCACTAAAACCACGCCACATGTCCGCTTGGACCCACCTCTTCACCTGTCCGCCACTCCTAAATCACGACCACCGTAGATCTAGCTCCCCCCGAGATCCGACGGCCCGCAGCCCTTATCGCAACACTATTTGCGTCGGGTTAGCATTTCCAAAACGCGCGAAATGGGTGGTATCCCTCCGCCACGCGTCATTCACTATATGGAATCGCACCCGATTCCCCAAAACCATTACCGCCCCTCCCTTCGTGAGAAAACCACCTTCCCCTTGCGCGAAAACCGCCTAACCATTTCCCACCAAAATCTAATATCCTCCGCATCACTCCAAAAGCCCACAAGACCCCAAATAAATGCAGAAAAGCCTCCCACGCAAGTTTTGAACTTACAGTTTGTTTTATTTTGCAGGTATCATGGCGGAAATACAAGAAATGGCATTCTAAGGTCCCGAAATAGTTTTCGATGGGCTCCTCGAGTGACGATCCAAAGAACCTGTCTCCATTTGAAGGATCGGAGGCATAAAAACAAGCACAATTACCGAATGAATCATGATCATTTGTGATTATTCAAAACCCTCCAACAGCAGAAAGTGCCCCCTGCACAGCAAATTAAAGACAGAGAAGGAAGTCTAAAGGCCGTGACAGTAAAGGTGAAAGGGTTAATGATTAAGTCAAGGATTAAAACACAAATTAAAAGGATTAGTCATAAACCAAGGATAAAGGCAAAAACAAAGGAAAAGCAGAGATAAAACAAACAGTGAAGACAAATCAAGTTTAAGGGATAAACAAAGACAGATGAACACAAAAGCAGATTCGAATGACTCAACTCAGGCATTTACTTCTTTAAAGGACACATTTGGCCACCTACAGCATGTTTTCTTTCAATAAAGACATCAACAGTTATTGAGACAGACAAAGATATTTCTCAACCACTCTGTAGTTATTATAAAAGTTATTAAGAAGCCTTAAAGTCAAACATTTCCAGAATTTAGCTCAAACAGTGAAGTAAGGAGTTATTGTTACAGTGAGTCACTTTCAGATGCTTTTGCCTTGGGCCTTCCATGGGCTCAAAGGTCAAAAATACATTAACTCTGTAATAAATAACATCTGAAACCCTAGCGTAGAATCACCTCCTCATTCTGCAGATAAATATTGCATGAATGATTCATTTCTATTGTTGGTTGGTTGGTGGTTAATTGGCTCATTACTATTGTTGAACTAGTTGAGAATTGCTAGGCTGGATTTGAGAAAGCTCTGAGTTGCAGAGATCGATTGTACATGGAGTAATGTAACTGTTTTGAACATCAGTAATACAAGGACGTTCATAGGATTCTTGAGCTATGTTAATAGTGAAGTTTTCCTTCTTTGTCAATGTTTTCCTTCTGTTTTCCATTTGGTCCATTATTTCTCTGATAAAAGAACAAAAATTTTAGATTAGGATACGCTGTCTTGGCACCCTATTTCTGTCTGCATTCTTTATCTCAATGTTTTCCTCTGCAAGGTCTGATTGGAGAATTCTTAATTGCTCTCTGGTTCCACCTAGCTTGTTGTCTTGAAAATGATTTAATAGAGTCAAGCCAAAGAAGTATATGGTATGCCTTGTCCTTTGGTGTAGCTTGAAACATTGTTTTTAAGGCCTTCTTTGAAGTATACTTAGTAGAGTCCATCCAGGGAATTTTATGGTATGCCCTGTCCTCTGGTATGTCTTAAACTGTTGCCTTGAAGGTCTTTAGAGTGTTTGGTTAAAAAAGATAGGTTTAGCTTGCTCTTTAGCTGCACTCACTGTTATCTTAAATGTTTTCTTTGTCTGAAAGTAGTCCTAGGCTTGTTGAATTGTTGTCTTAAAGGTTTGCTTATTAAAGTCTGGCCAAAGAAGTCTATGGTATGCCCTGTCCTTTGGTTTGCCTCAATTATTACCTAAAAGGCTTTTCTTGTTGAAGTAGAGCTAAAAGATTCTTAACTGACTTTTAGTTTTGCTGCCTTCACAACTTATTGTCATTTCATATGCCATCTAATCTAAGAGATCCACTTGATATAGTTAGCTTGCCCTATGAAAACCCTTGCAGAGTTGATGAACAATTAAATCCTTTTGACTCCATAGCCCAATGGATTAATGTTTCTCATGGTCTATCTATTCAGCTGAAACACTCCTTTAATTAATCCCACCATTTGATCTATCAACCTATCAATCAATCAATCAAAACAAACAAGTCCTTAGAACTTCATAACTAGCCTAATATCATAAAACAAGAGCATAAAGACATATCATCTATAAACAATTACATAGAGAGATCCCTCTTTGAGTCCAGGAAGGTTAGGTCCTAGGATTCCAAAGTGGTTCTGATGTGGTCCCCTACAGAGTTTGTTCTTGCCAATCTTGCAAATCACGGGGAGCCAACAACTGCTAGGAATTTCTTGTCTTTATGCACTTCTTGTTGATCCTTTACATGTTCTTCTTGTATTTGTTCATCCTGTACATGTTCCCTCTTCCAAACCTTGTTATTCTCGTCATCAATATTCATGATTGAATCCATTTTGTTCCTGCAGTGACGAGTTGTGTTAATGATTGTGACACTTGTAACATTCCATATTTAGATGGTTGTTGCATTCCTGAGTTGTGTGTCCATGATTATAACATTTAAAGCATTCATTGTCATCCATAGAAGATGCCATCTGGTATTTGTCTCGAGAACCTGCAAACTTGCTTCTAGGGTTTTGCAGATAATAGTTGTACCTCCCAAAAACTTCAAAATACCTAGCCATATGTCCATAGTTAGCACATAAAAAACAATTATCATTAAATAAATGTGCGTACCTGAATGGTTCATTTGGATCTAATGGGCCTTGATAGTTGTACCTGTCAACGACTTTACAATCCCTGGCCATATGTCCATAGTTACACGAAAAACAATAACCATTAAATAAACGAACATACCTTAAAGATTTTTCATTCTTATTTGGAGGCAGTGCTGTAGTCTGTTGTCGTCCTTTGTTCTTGACTGCTTTGGTCTTTTTCTTTGGAGTTGAAACATTCTTCTTTGGCTTTTCACTTTGATCATCTTCCTTCTTAGAATCATCCTGCGAAGATGTGGAGCTTGTATCTTCATCAACTGGAGCTTTACCGACTTATTGCCTTCATTTTTGCTTCTTCATCTGTCTTATCTTGTAAGTGTTATTTTTGCGATTTGATCTCATCAAGGGTTGCATCAAGTTCTCCTTGCTTTTGAGCAAGGTCTTCCTGAAATCTATCCTTTAACAATTTACTTCTTTCTTCTACTTCTTCAACCTGTAGCTTGATAAGAGAGGCTTTTTCAACTTCTCTGTTGAGTACATGTATTTGTTCCTTTTGCTTCTCAATCTCAATCCTGAGCCTGCTTAGTTCAGCTGAACATATTTCTAATTCCTTTTGTTTTTGGTCAACTACGGATATGTATCTTTGATCAGATTCCTTCCTTTCAATTTCTACTTCCTGCATCTATTGTTTGAGCATGCTAATCTCTGCAAAGGCCGTGTCGAGTTCTTGTTGCTTTTGTTGGACTTCTCTCTTGAGGTCTTGTGTCTCTATATTTTTTACTTCTTCCAATTGAGTTCTAAGACAGCTAATTATCTTCTTAGACTCTTCATTTTCCTTGATGAGTTCTTTTGTTGTCTTCAATTCTGCTTCCAAAAATCTTGTCTTTTCCTTTTGACTTTTGAGTTCCTTTATCACCTTGATCACTTGATTTTGAAACTCTATCTTACTCATTTCTCCAATTTCTTCATCATCGTCAAAAGGATCCGAATTTTCAATAATATATTGACCTTATTGCTTTGTTGAATAGAGATTATGAAGCTTTTCCCAAAGAGCTTTAGCTGTTAAACATTGACCAACTTTTGTTTTCACAGAGATTGGCAAAACATTCAAAATTACTTTCATGGCCTTTGAATTGTACCTTTTAGCTTCGTCGGTAGATGTGTCTCCAAAAACAACTGATTCCCATACTCCATGTGCCTGCAAATGTATTTCCATCCTAGATTCCCATATCCAGTAATTATCTTCATCAAAATCAGACGTTGATATACATTACTCACTTTCCTCAGATTTTGTTGTACCTGTACCTTCCTTGAAATCCTTGCAACCCGCTTCTTTGACTTTCCCATCTCTACGCTCTGAAAACTGCCTTCCAGTGGTTAAGCTGTGACTGAAGGAACCAAGCTCTAATACGAATTGTTGGAAATACTGAGAAGGGGGTGAATCGGTATTTCTTAGCAATTAGCACTTTTTAATCATTTTCAGAGCATTAGTTGTTCTTCAGTTATTATTAATGTTCTTATTCAACAATTATAAACAATAATCAACAGTAGAAAACACCATACAACAATGGAGGAAGATAAAACAATAGACACAGATATTTTTAGGTGGAAAACCCCCTCCGGGTCAAAACCACCAAACGCTTCTCTAGTAATTGTCTTCTTCTCTCTTTAAAAGAAATATTAATTACATCAAGATTTCAGCTACAACTGAGGGATGCATCAACCCCCTAATTCACAGGCCACAACCTGTAGGATGCTACTAAACCCTAATACCCTGTTGCAACCAGAAGGATGCCCCAACGCCCTGTAGATCAGGCCACAACCTGATGAGTGCCCCAACACTATGTTTACTAGCTGTTGTCGGAAAGGATGCTTCGTTGGCTTGTTAGTTTATCAGTCACAATGCCCTGTGCAAGCCACAACTGCCCAAGCACCACCCTGCAACCCTGAAGTGTTCTCAGGCCACAACTTGAAGGTGACTCCAATCACCTGCCTTGCACCACCCTCTCATCCTAATCAACAAGCGGACCACGTTTCACAGTTTTCAGATTGGATCCCCCTGAACTCTGAATCAATGTAAGAATGTTGTAAAGAAGATATTGTTATAAGTATAACCTATCAAATCTTGATAGCCACTGACCACACTGTATTGTTATAACCTGTCAAATCCTGGTAGTCACTGACCACACTGCACAATACTATCTAAACTGATCATTGCACAAAGTTGCTCATGAAAGCCTCACTGGTAACACTGCCAATTCAAATAACCATTGTACAACCTGTTATTACTGATCACTGCCACTGCTCAACTGCACATCACTTTCACTGCTCAACTGCACATCATTATTACTGCTCAATTGCACATGAATAGATAAGCATTCACGAGCTCACAAACAGGCTACCAACTGCATGTCACTGTACTGCAGTGCTCACAAATGAATAAGCATCAAAGCTCATATGCAGACAACGACATTACTGACCCAAACTGCCTGTACTGCAACAAATGCTGAACCCAAAATCTGATAATTGCATACTCCAAGATGCCTCAAGTCATCCCTATGACCTGCTACCAATGCTCTCAAACTCTGCCCACAGAGAGCTACTAGCATATGTCTTCTTAGTGTTGATCACTGCTCATACACTGTTATCCATCTGTACAACAAGATGATATAGTCACTGTGAAGAGTTATGCCAATGAGTCTTAAGTCAATGTGTCAAGTCACTGAGCATGTAGGTCTATGTCAAGTATACGAACATTGTAGTCAACCAGTTAGGTCTTGTATGTCAAGTTCGTATGTCAATGTGTCAAATCTCATTCATAATAACTCTATTGATATAGTCAACCATATGTCATAGAAGGCCAATTCAAATCATTGCTAAGTTATGTCAAGTCAAAGTCAAGGTGTCAATTCACTGTCAAGCCTATATGTCATGTATACATGACAAGTCATTAGTTCTAAATGTTAAGTCACCACTTCAATACCACTGCTATCATAAGTGCATACCTGGTTGTTACATATATGTCATAAACAACCAATTCATTCATTGCTAAGAATCCTTATCTTAGTAGTTGAGGTTACAGTATATACAATCAATATCAGACATCAGTTAAGGCAGCTATATACTGTGTAGTAGATAGACATCACTGAAGGACTGATGATGAAGACCTTTGTAATTGACAATACTAATGATGATAACCTATTGTGCTATGGCATACACTGAATGATTGGTTTTTGTTCTAATATAGAAATCCCTAGTTGTTGTAGGCCACCTTCTCTAATAGTGATAAGGACGCTAGACAGCTAAACTATTGTTCATTCAAGGAAACCCTTTCTAACAGACTGTTTCATTCTCTTACTTCTCTATAACAACCCCTTACAGCCTCATGACTATATTCACGCTAGGAAGTCAATGTTTTTCTATACATTTGTCATGTGTATCAATATTTCTCTCAATGTTACAATCAATAGGTCCAACGTTAAGAAATTGTCATGCTTTGTCAAATGAATGTGAGGTTCATTCAAACCATGTCTTATTAATTGATGTTGTCTATGATCTCAAACATTCTAACAAGTTATGTTGTTGATGTTACAGATACCCACTATTATTTTCAATACTCTAGTTAAATTGAGGCATCAATAATTGAACATGAATACTCACAAATTGTGTAATCAATGATGTCTACAATCAAAACAAGATTTGAAGTCACTGATTGGATTATTGCCTTTTGTTCTTGAAGTTATTAAACTTATACACAATGAGATTGCGGCGAGAATTACGGTCATATATTGACAACCATGGGTGAACAAACTTCCTTTCATTGAGACTATTGTTCTTTCATGATCAAGTCTTCTGGCCCAAGATCCCAAGCCCTCTACCTACAATCATTCAAGCCTAAACGAAACCAAAAGATCCAAACAAAAGGACTCTGCACAATACCATAAACAGTTCTTCCCTAAATGACCTAAAGACTGCAATTAGCATGCTCTAACTACCCAAATGAATCTCCATTTACCAGAAGAAAATTTGTAGTACAAAACCCAGACCTAGCATAGTATAGATGCTCCTTTAAAATGTAAGCGAAACTGTAGTCTAGGTATCCCTTCGCTGGTTTGTAAAATAGTGAATTAAACTTTAGAACAGATTGCAAGATATGTCATGATAGTGTCATTAAAGATGGTCGTCTTTTACCTGCAACGAGGGTTTACCAAATCGTATCCAAAACTTAACAGATAACACACTAAATTGCAATGAAATTTCTGACCTGAAGACTTTTGTACAACACTGAAATTGATTATTAAAGAGTTTGTTATAGTTGGAGATGTGTCTATTCAAATCTTAGCTCCATTATAGCTATCTTATGCCTCGCTCCTCCTTTAATTGACCTGCAATAAATACGAACTGCCTAGCCAAAAGGAACTGAACCCTACCACTATAATTTCTGCGTCATTTTTTTTAGGGTGACCGAGAGCTACAGGTGTCCTTATTTTTATAAAAATAAGGCGGGTCCTCTCCAAACATCGAATAAAAATGTTCCAAGAATAAGAAAATGCCCCTTAAATTTGGGTCTACCTTGAAATACCTTATGCCTACGCTTTTTCCGACACAAAACCCTGCCCAACATAAGGAAAAAAAACCATCTTTTTCTGAAAATTCTTGTTCTCGGAGTAATTCACAGCTGAAGAAGGACCTCTATTGTTTGAATCGAGTGAGGAGGGCTGTCTTCTCGTCATCATTGAGGGCCGATCCATGAGAAATGGAAATTTCCAATAAAATTAAAAACAGGACATACAAATACATGGGCAAGGGCAACATACAATTCGTCACGTAGGCCGGGCTGATTCAGGTCGGAGAACCGTGGCGCCAAAAATCTGTGCTGTCTATTTTTCTTTAATTTGACGTTGGTATTTTATTTTTGGGAATAGCTTTAGTCTGTAAGAAATTTGACGGAGAGCGGAGTTGGCTGAAGCCCTGCCAAAGTTATGAACAGGCGCGTGATCAATTTTTCTGGGATTCGTCAGAGTTAGTCCCAATAGTAGAGTTGATTGGGTTTAATTTGACGTTGGTATTTTATTTTTGGGATTAGCTTTAGTCTGTAAGAAATTTGACGGAGAGCGGAGTTGGCTGAAGCCCTACCAAAGTTATGAACATGCGCGTGTTCAATTTTTCTGGGGTTCGTCAGAGTTAGTCCCAATAGTAGAGTTGATTGGGTTTAATTTGACGTAGGTATTTTATTTTTGGTATTAGCTTTAGTCTGTAAGAAATTTGACGGAGAGCTGAGTTGGCTGAAGCCCTGCCAAAGTTATGAACAGGCGCGTGTTCAATTTTTCTGGGGTTCGTCAGAGTTAGTCCCAATAGTAGAGTTGATTGGATGGGAAAGGACGAAATTTCTTTTCTCCTTTACAATTTTTGTCTAAAATTCGATAGGAATTCATTAACTCAGTGTAAATTTTGCACAATTCAAATGTTATATAGAGTTTTTAGACGTAGTGAAAAAAAAAAAATTTTAAATAATATAAATCAAAATTTTATCTCAAAAATTTTGGCTAGATTCTAACTTGAAAATCCACTACACATTTCAAAAAATAACAACTCAGAAATTAAGAATTAGATGTCCCAAATAAAATAATTAAAAAAAATTAAATATATATATATATAGATATATATTTTAATTTATGTAATTATAATAATTTATCAAATATCTATGGATTATTAGAAAATGTATTTTTCTTAATTTAATTTAATTTGATATTAAAATTAATTAATAAATAAAAATTTTAATATGTAAGAATCCTATCAAACGAACATTTTAAGTAAAACTCTTTTTCGAAAATTCAAATTATTTTAAACAAGTTAAATAATTAAAGTTCGAAAAATCTAATCTCCCTTCGAAAAAAAGAAGGTAAATACATCACCACAAAATTAACATACCGTCAGAATTATATTTTGTTTACATTAAAAAGAAAAAATTAAGTATCATCGATATCATAATATTCAAATTATTCGCATCAAAGCATACAAAAAAGCGATGAACAACGGGTGCATAAGCATTAACAACGATTACTACAAAAAAAAAAAAAGATCCATACATTCACTTCGATCGTTACAGATCAAGTTATTACAAGAGTTGATAATTACCGTCAAGTCTCTACATTATAATCCACCCAACTATGAGGAAAATTGCCATTTTTATCATAACAACGCCCAACGCCCTCATTAAGTCGCGGAGTCGGCCACCTCCATTGCCTAGCAACAAAAAACCCGCTCCACAACATGACAGCGAGATGGACGCAACGGCGAGGGTCGACGAAGTCGATTCAGTGAGAAACGACTCCGTTATCTTTTTAACCAGGGCTTTCGTCGCCTCTTTAGTCAACTCATCCACTGCTTCCTCGATCGGACTACTAAAACGTGCCCCCATTCTGTCTGACTACTTTCCTGCTAATGGCAGCCTTTTTTCAGTTTCCGACCCGCTCACCATATCGTTCGCTACTTATACAGCATTACTTTCCTTTCCTATTCGGGTTCGACTATGACAGGTAGGATGCTGCACGTTACGAAGTTATCTATGTCAGAAGTTCGACAATGATAGACGAAGTTAAGTGTGTGCAGCATTTTACTTGTCATTGTCAAACTCAGTTTCGACAAGATAAATAGAATGCTACACTATAAAAATTCGACAATGATAGGTAAAATGCTGCACATTAAGAAGCTACCTGTGCAGCATCTCACTCGTCGTCGAACCCAAGCACTAAAGTAAACTAATGCTGCATAAGTAGCCAGCGATATTGCGACCGAGTCTGAAATTATATGGATGGTGCAAATGTCGGATTACTCATTGCAAATTTAGTTGTTGTTGATGGTGCAAATGTGGGATACGTCATTGCATTTTGGTTGTTGATATGTGAAGTTATCTACAAACATTTCGGTTGTTGATATGTGACTTGCACATCATTACAATTTTTGTTGATACAAGTTTTATTGGGTAGATATTATCTATTTTTATAAAGGAAAATTTTGGTGATAATTATATAGGAATATTTTTCTTTATCGATGAGTTTTTATCAATGAGTATGGTATCAAACTTAAATCGATACAAAACTAGATGAGAGATCAGATCATGGCATCAAACTTAAATAGATAAAACAGTTAACTAGTTGTTGAAATAAAACAATTGATTTGACTAAAAAAGAATAATTATTAGTTATTATTTTAATTTCATTATTTTTATTATTTTTTATATTAAAATTAATTAATAAAAAATCCTTAGTCCATGGTCAAACTGATTTTGTGTTTCATGTTATTTATAATATATGTCTTTGTTAAATTAAACAATATTACTATTAAGAAGTAAAGAATAAAAATAGATTTACTATGAAGAATGAAAAAAAGGGCAGGGGTTTAGATTTATTAATTAATTTTAATTCTTTATAATAAAAAAATTAATAAATCAACACCTAGGAATATAGGGCACGGATCCAACATCTACTAATACTCCAACCATAGTCTTTATTAGCTATTTTGTTTACTATCTATTTTGTTTATTTCCATACTTGTTCTATGTTGTTGATATGAGGCATACTCATGGGATGATCTACTTTTTTTTGGAAATCATGCTCATTAGCCTTCATGTAAACATGACCTTTCTGTCATGAAAACTTGTTCAATTATTTTTTTCCAAAAAAAAAAACCTTGTGTTTTTTTTGCATTTAGGGTTTGTTAATTGAAAATAATAGAGGGGAATGGAGGTCATATTCAAACATCAAAAATTTGTTCAATTTTTTTTGCATTTAGTGTTTGTTAATTGAAAATAATAGAGGGGAATGGAGGTCATATTCGAGCATCAAAAACTACACAGATAATACCAACCCAGTATTGGAATCTACTAACAATTATGCAAAACTAGTGAGAACACAATGGAGATATGGAAATTCTCATGACAAGGGTGGTTTGTCATGAACTCAATCGGGCTACTCCTTGAGGTTGAGCTTTGTATTCTTATGAGAAGTGTAACAGTCCTAGTCAAAATTTCATGTAATAAACTTAATAAAGGAAAAATAATAACCAAGGTCATGGGACATGTATTCCAAGTTGAGTGTTGAGCAAAACATCCTAATGTGGGTGTTTATTTGGTTTATTATGGCTAAGGAAATTTGGCAAAGGAAATCTCGAAGGATTTGGAAAGTCATGAGGCATTAATTGGAATTTATTTATGAAAATAATGGAAATTAGGAGAAAAGGAAGGTGAAAGGTCACAGGTTGCATGTGAGGAGTAAAATTAAGAAAAATAATGTGAAATTGAAGAAAATAGAGACCTCATTAATAAAAAGGCTTCTTAAGATCAGTTGGTACCTTTTGTCAGTTCAGTTTTGGAGCTCTTTCTCTCTATTCTCTCTCTATCTCACTCTTGACACTTAGAGTTTTATTGGTTCTATTGTATTTGGTTAAGTTGGATTGTCAGATGGTTTCGAAACTGAGTGAACTGATCTTTGAAAGAAAGAACACATGGCATAGGAATCCCTAAACTAGAGTGGGATTGCGGTAAATTGGGATTTTATGTGCCTCAATGGGCCTAGGAATCCTCGACTGGTGAATGGCAGGATATACAGTAAATCCTAGAGGTGTGTGCCCTCGATTAGGCCTAGGAATCATTAATCGGTGAATAGCAGAATATACAGTAAATCTTGGAGGGTTGAGTCCTGATTAGGCCCAGGAATCCTCGACCATTGTATGGCGGGATATACGGTAAATCCTAGAGATTAGGAGACAGGAAAATTCCTCACAGTGTAGATGGAGAAATCTCGTGGCATCCATGCTTGTTTAAGGCCTAGTGGTCCAGTGGGGATTGTGATAACGCCTAAGAAAACCTGGTTTGGTTTGGTTATGAGTCTTACATTCATGCTTAGAATATGGCACGGGGGTGATTGGCTGAAAGAAAGATTTGGTTTAGCCAATCTATGGTCGGGTGGATCGTGGAAGTCTCATACCTGGTTGTCTTTTGCATTCATCAATAAGAGCTCTTTCTCCTTGGTATTTCATGAATAATGATATTGGTTTATATGAGACTATTGTGGCTGTTATATCCTTGTTATTGTTTTTGGTTATATGTTGGTTATGAGTATGTTTTATGACAGACTTGATGTATGGTTTCCATCATGTTTTGATTAGTGATTGAAAGTATAATGAATATATAATCTAATAGATGATAATCCAACTTTTTTAATATGGAAACAATGTTTTTTTACGATTCTGTTGAAGCCCCAGAATTCTATTGCAATAGCATGGAGGATAACCACCCGATCCGTACCTTGAAAGCAGCTCCTTTTCCGCTTGGTATAGTGGATCCGACTAAGGATAATGGGATCAGTTTCCCAGCAAATATTTGATATGTTGATGATGGGTTTGATACAAGGTGAAATGGAAATTGATTTTAAACTAATGGAAATAATCTATTTAAGTAACGAACACATGCATCTATTTAATCTAATATTCAACTTAATCTATACCCGGGAATAACTTAACTTATGTGATCTACAAAAATATCTTAAAGAAAAATATAATAAATATCATTCAATTGTTTAAAAGAGATGAAATTGTTTAAAGATAATTATTTTAACTAAATAGTTAGGCAAAATAATTATGAAACAATATCGCATATATCGATTGATTATATACTCAATAAGGAATTACAGTTGAAACATCATGCAATAGTGCTTTAATGAAAAAATATAATCCACATCTCATACACAATACAATATACAGAGGTTTATTGCTAAGTCATAAATAAAACTCAATCGTAAATATAATAGTACCAGATATAAGAGGTTATATTCATGAAATCAGCAACGTTGACCTTCCTTCTTTTCAACCAAATACACTCTAAGAGTACATAAATGAAAATTCAGTAGAGTATGCTTCGATATTCAAGAAAATCAAGATCTTGTTCCATGTATTTCATCAAAAGAATCACAAAAGTAGAGAAGTGAAAGCTTTTGCAAAGTGTTTTTGATAAAATCCTGGACCCCTCTCTAAATGCATGAGAGAGGTTTAAATAATATTACATATGTATCAAAAATAGAATATTATATAAAAATTTGAGGAGGTTTCAAACAACCTTCCTCATAATACTGAAAATAAAAATATAAAAACTAAAAGAAAGATAATGATGTGCTTGATCAGGTTGAACGATCCTTCCTTTCCATTGAGCTTTTCAGTTAGCATATATCCAACACTGGCTTCACTTAGGATGGTTGGTTGACTTTGGATCTTAGTTGTCCCGTGAATACAACATTAGAGAGAGGTGGCACCATCTTTTGAGTGGAATTCGTTGTATAGCATAAAGCCATCTGCTGACTGTATGGTTTTACTAGAAACTTCCAATAAGATTCATGATTAAGCTTAGAGAGCTTTTTTACCGCTTCAATTTGATCTTTGGTTGTCTCTTTCCATTGTCCCTCTAATTGTTTGATATATGGGAAAAACCAGCCTTGGATTCTTTGATCAGATTAATATTGTAAAGGTTTTCATTCACAACTTCAATTATATTGGTTGCTATATCATCTGCTCTAGTCGTTGGCCTTTCTGCTTGCTTTGATTACATATCCCAATCTGTAAATAGAATATCTCTGTGGGATTCTTCAATCTCAGGCAAATCAACTTTTCTTTCTTCTTCAGACTCTTGCCAGGAAATAAACTCTAAGATCTTCCTATCAACTTCTTCATATTCCAATTTTTGGTCAACCATTTGATGGACTAATGTATCACTTGTTTCACAGTATGGTTTGATCATTGAGATTCTTTGACAAAATATTTCTTGTTGTTTTTTCAATTGAGTATTTAGCTCAAGTGTTTCTTTGATGAATTCTTTTGTTTGATGTTGATTTCTGAGTTTATCTACTTCATTTTTCATTAGATGAATCTATGCATCTTTTTCTGTAATGCTTACTTGGTGTTGTAACTTCATTTGCTCAAAATATTTCTGGAATTGTATCATCTGTAGCTCTGTTTTCTTATTGACATTTTGTCTTTCCTATTCAATTTGTTGCTCTAACAGCTGAATTCTTGCATCTTTATTTTTAAGCAGAATACTAACCTCTGTTGCCTTATCAATTGTAGTTGTTGCATAAGCACCTGCGAATTGTGACAGCCTTGTCAAATTTTCTGATGGATCAATGGGATTTTCTTTCTAGACAATGTCCATTGATTCATTCTCTGGAGTTGCTGCTAATAAATCAAGCTTTATTTTATTTATCTGTCTCCTTACCACTGATTTGTGTGCTGGATTATAAAATATATGTAAAGGGGGTATCTCTTCAATTCTCAAAACAATTTGTGACGTTGGGTAGGCCGGGATGATTTCAACATCTGCTTCTGGATTTCCAACTTGTAAGGAATGTTTAGGAGTTTGAAAATCAGAAGTTTCTTCAATTCATGTGTATTTCTTTGGTACTTGGAGCTTTTGTTTGAATTGATCCCATTCTTTATCCATGTCATTTACTATGATTGTCTGTGTCTGATCTTGTGTAGAATTAATTTCTAATTGTTCTCCAGCCAAGGTTTCTTTGTTTTTTTCTCCATTATTTCTCTCTGTATCATTTTCAAAACTTTCCTTAGGGCCTTCTTCCTGATTTTGAGATTGATGTTCAGAAAGTTCTAAACCTTGACTTGATTTCTCTAATGATTCTTGATTAGAATTGTGATCCAAATTTTCTTCTAAACTTACACTGGGAATAGGCTCTCTTGTTTCCTCAATCTGCATTAGGTCTAGCGGAACCCTTGTCAATATTTTGTTTCGGTAAATATGAAAATGATTGAGGTCGGCTGGAGTTAATTTGATTGACGCAAAATGCAAGACTTGTGAGAAATTCTTGGCCTTTTCAAATATGTCATAAAATTCATCTTTCTCATGAAAGAACTGTTTAATTTTAACCAAAGTAGTAAAGTCTTGGGCAACTTGGTTGGGATCATATTGTCTCCATGGCATAGTAGCCAGATTCATGTAATATTTTGCATCTCTTTAATTGCGTGTCCAAAATCAAACAAGGCAAAAGAACCACATTGTACCAGAAAAGTTGGCTAGATAGATTTATTCATGTCTTTTAGGGTTTTGGTAAGACCTTCCCCTACTGTTTGTTATGCAATCTCTCTTGCCAATAACTTATCCGCAACATAATAAGGAAGAAAATGGGGAGGAGAAATACTCCAAAAAACTCTGATATAAGTAAATTTTCTTCACCAAACCATCCTGCCACCGGAAAAATATCTATCTTTGCTTCTTCTGAAAGCCTGGGGGCTTTTACATCAAAAATAGTTTGATATATTAGCATCAAAATACTTTGACAAATCTTATAAAAATGGGGACGAAATTGAGATTCCCACAAAATCTTATGATACACATGGATAGGATTAGGGTCTTTAAGAGTCCAATTCCAACCCATATTAGGAAATTTTGTACTGAAACAGATCGCATGCATCACGTAAGCACTCATAAAAAAGGGAGGGATGACTCAAGTAGAGACAACACTATATCATCTATACTATCTGATAGCCATAGCAAAATTATCGAATAAAATATTACTCCAATTCACAACTGTGGAGTTGACAACTGCATCAATTAATGCAATCTATTACATAGAAAACTTGGTACTATTAGCTTTCCCAAAAAGCCTACACATCATATCAGCTACATAACTATGTGGAGTCCACAGAGATGTAATTGGGTACATACCAATTTTCTCCCGTTTGAATTTGTTAGAGTTGGACCTCCAAGTCTGCATGGCATCTATTGGATCTTCATTCTCTTTTGAAAACTTCTCGATGAAAGCTCTATTATAGGCCTTTTCAGGTTCTGGAAGATGATACATCTTGCACAAATCGTCTGTAGAAAATGACCCCATTACTTCCTGTCTTAAATTCCTGAATTTCTTGTCTGAGATATCTACATTGTCAATAATCCACTTCACCATATATGTATATGGCAGGATATTAGGCCTCACAGCTATTATGTGTAGGAAAGAATAGGCTGCTTCAAAATAGGAAGCTTCAAACAAGACTTTAGTGTCAGTCGTTGCTCTCATAACAACACCTTTGGATTTTCGTCCTCTAACATATTATACATGACTTCCCAAGACGTAGCTCCACCATCTTTGTTGCATGTAGTATCACTAAAGAGCGACTGCATGTCTGAGTCCTCAGATGCATAAAGCTCGGTTGTCTTTTTTCCTTTCTTCGTCATCTCTAAGCATTATTCCCTGAGATTGAACAATACAGAAAAATGAACGTAAAGCAGACATTTAATTAAAACAGTAAATTCGATAAGGATGGGACTTTTATTGCAAGCACGAGTAAACAGATACAAATCTCCTCGAGCCTTTAAAAGATAAAATGAAATTGATTTCAATTAATTACTCATTATGGCTTTCGTGTGATTCTTTTAAGATCTTGTCAAAAACATCACATCGCAAACCCAAACGATATTTTGAAATGATGAGATTTAAGTGCAATGTCGATTTTGCGATTGCGGTAAATCACAACATCACAAAATTGCAATGGTAATATTTCGAAACATCGCAAGATCGCAATTTTTTCTATGTTGTAGTATTACAAGATCGCAAGATTCGCTATGTCGCAGTATCGCAAGATCGCAAGATTGGAGTTATGGTATTTTGAAAGTTTTTTTTTTTTTTTTTGCGATTTGCAATGCGCGATGTATTCTTTGGGCGGATTTTTCCTTATACGAAGAATGCTTTAAGCGCTTTATGGGCTTTTAGAAATATTTCAAGGCCTTTATAAAGAGCACAACATAACACTTAATCTTAAAAAGGGTTTTATTGATTGCTTTATCGCAGATTCTAACTTATGGTTATTTGCGTTATCTTTGGCTTGTGCGATCTGCGATAAAGCGAAAATTGTTTAGTCCTAAGTGACTTAGCTTAATGCTTTAACAGTTTCTAAAGGGAAAAACTCTTACTTGTTAGTTTTTCTTGAAAATTTTAAAAGGGTGTCCCATTTATTATATTATATTGGTTATTATAAAAATGAAATGGGGGGTTGTTGAATAGTACAAAAATTGGCGATCCATTGGAAGAACCAGTTATCTCCGACAATTTTGAAATTCCTAAAACTCTAAAAAAATTAAAAATAGTTCAGAAAACATAAATTGGATGAAAAATTAAATAAGAAATATTTCTCTAAATAATAAAACAAACTCACCTAATTATAAATCACTTGATATCCTCTTAAAGATGAAAATCCCTATGCCTATATCAGTCATTACTCAAATTAATGATAAAGCAGCAGGCTTTTTTAGGTTAGCTTTTTAAATCAACTCGTTTGCCATAGGTAGAGCCTCTGCTGCCAGCAGGTGTCTATAGCCTCGACAAGGTTACCTTTTCACGAACAATGATTATGTGTCCCATCCATGTAAGAATGGAGTTTTTAAAGATAAATCCACAATAATATACTTTTTCTTGTTTTTTCTAAAATAGCTCTTCTTTTTATTACTTAAAAGCCATTGCCTTGGTGTGGTGGCCAAATGGTGACAATGTCATTCATTAGTTCTAATTCAACTAAACAAGTTGCCTCGTGATGATACCCTTTGTCTTTTGATTAAGATAATATCAAGCCATTACCCTATTTTGGTCTACAATAGTGGGAATGCCAATCTTATTATTTCCCTATGAATATGGTAAGCAGGCTCTTGATGAGACCTCTTATATTTTAAGCTTTAGTACATTACTTAGGATTACACTCTAAAAAGAGAAAAATTTACTGGATAGGGAGAATCATTGCCTCTTTAAGAGTTCTAGATGATAATTTATAAAGTTAAAGATGCTTATCTACAAAGAGTCTTTTACTTGGTTAAAAATATTTTTCTTGACTGATATAATAGAATAAAAGTCTTTTATAAAGTTGTAGTTTCTCAAAGAATAAATACTTTTGGTAGAAAAAGAAAATTTCAAAGAGACAAAACTTAATTAATTTTCAAACTCTTAACTATTTCCTTAACAATCTCTATTTATAAAAGCGAAAAGTCAAAATATTTAAAGAGATTTTATTTCAAGGCCAACACTTATATTATTTAACTTTTATTTTCCTAAGAAAAGTAAAGAAAATAATGTACAGGGGATAGAAGAGGTTATCTCCTATGAGAAGTGTTTTTTCAAAATTTTCCCATTGACAGGCAAAGAATCTTTCTTGCCTGATAAATCTTGCAATAGAAATGTTGATGGGCTGATTTGTTCTCTAATTTGCGATAGCCAAAGCCACATTATTTGGAATTTGGTATGCTTTCCTTTTTCCTCATGTGCTTTATCCCATTTTAGTACAAGGTCTCCAAGTTGAAATGATTTTGTACTAACAGAATTTGCATCAAAGGAAGATTTAATTAACCATTGACGATGAGCATGGGTGATCGTGGCTTTCTCTCTCTCTTCTTCAAGTTTGAGAATTTGTGATTGTCTTAACTGCAAATAAGGAGTTTCTTTAATAAATTAAACCAAGGATAAAGAGGGAATAACTACATTTGTATGAAGAACAACTTCTTTCCCATGGACTGGATTAAATGGAGAATCATGGTCATCAGCCTCATCAGCTCATAGAAATAACTTTTGGAAATCATGCTCATCAGCCTTCATGTAAACATGACCTTTCCAACATGAAAAGTTGTTCAATTTTTTTTTCCAAAAAAAAAAAAACTGTGTTTTTTTTCTCATTTAGGGTTTGTTAATTGAAAATAATAGAGGGGAATCGACGTCATATTCAAAAAAATTTGTTCAATTTTTTTTCAAAAAAAAAAAACCTTTGTTTTTTTTTCATTTAGGGTTTGTTAATTGAAAATAATAGAGGGGAATGGAGGTCATATTCAAACATCAAAAACTACACAGATAATACCAACCCAGTAGTGGAATCTACTAACAAGTATGAAAAACCAGTGAGAACACAATGGAGATATGGAAATTGTCATGACAAGGGTGGTTTGTCATGAATGCAATCTGGCTAGAGGTTGAGCTTTGTATTCTTATGAGAAGTGTAACAACCCTCGTCAAAATTCCATGTAATAATGTTAATAAAGGAAAAATAATAACCATGGTCATGGGACATGTATTCCATGATGAGTGTTGGGAAAAACATCCTAATGTGGGTGTTAATTTGGTTTATTATGGCTAAGGAAATTTGGCAAAGGAAATGTCGAAGGATTTGGAAAGTCATGAGGCATTAATTGGAATTCATTTATGAAAATAGTGGAAAATAGGAGAAAATGAAAGTGAAAGGTCACAGGTTGCATGTGAGGAGGAAAATTAATGAAAATAATGGAATATTGAAGAAAATAAAGACCTCATTAATAAAAAGCCTTCTTAGGATCAGTTGGTACCTTTTGTTAGTTTAGTTTTGGAGCTCTTTCTCTCTATTCTCTCTCTAACACTCTTGGACACTTAGATTTTTCTTGGGGCAATCTAGCATTGGATCAAGGAAAAAAAAGGTCCAAGAAGGCAAAGAAAATAAAGGATCAAGCAAGGAAGAGCATGATCAAGTAGCTACAATGGAATTATTTGTAGGTATCAATTTGCATGTGTGGTTTCCTTGCTAGCTTTGGCATGCATATTACGTGCATGTGTGTATTTGGGTCTCTTGTTGTCATTGGAATAGGTTTTTCTACGTGTGACAGTATTCTTCAGCCTTGCCTTGCCATTTCTGGATAGTCATGGTATGATGGGTTCTCTTATATTTGGTTAGGTTGGATTGTCAGATGGTTTCGAAACTGAGTGAAGCGATCTCTGAAAGAAATAACACATGGCTTAGGAATCCCTAAACTGGACTGGGATTGCGGTAAAGCGGGATTTTATGTGCCTTAGTGGGCCTAGGAATTCTTGACCGGTGAATGGCAGGATATACAGTAAATCCTAGAGGTGTGTGACCTCGATCAGGCCTAGGAATCATTGACCAGTGAATAGCAGGATATACAGTAAGGCCTAGAGGGTGGAGTCTTGATTAGGCCTAGGAATCCTCAACCATTGTATGGCGGGATATATGGTAAAGCCTAGAGACTAGGAGACAGGAAAATTCCTCACAGTGTGGCTGGAGAAATCTGATGGCATCCATGCTTGTTTAGGGCCTAGTGATCCAGTGGGTATTGCGTAAAGCCTGAGAAAACTTGGTTTGGTTTGGTTATGAATCTCACATTCATGATTAGAATATGGCACGACAGTGATTGGCTAAAATAAATATTTGGTTCAGCAAATTTATGGTTAGGTGGATCGTGGAAGTCTCGTACATGGTTGTATTTGGCATTCATCAATAAGAGCTCTTTCTCCTTGGTATTTCATTAATAATGATATTGGTTTATATGAGACTATTATGGTTTTTATATCCTTGTTATTGTTGTTGGTTATGAGTATGTTTTATGATAGACTTGATGTATGGTTTCCATCATGTTTTGATTAGTGATTGAAAGTAAAATGAATATATAATCTAATAGATGATAATCCAAAATTTTTAATATGGAAACACTGCTTCTTTACAAATCTCATATAAGTATGAGACCCCTATGCCCATATCTCTTGTTATGACCTGTAGATTACATATTTGTGACATGTTTGACAAAATGTTTGTCATGGCTAGTAAGGGTCCAGTCAATTCATTGATCAAGTGTTTGCATTAGTACATTTTCTTTAATTTTATTTATCATTTCTAAATGTTTCATGAAGTTTTGGGCAATGGCCTAAATCCCGGCCCTGAAAAAGTGGCACAGAATCTGGGGTTGCTGGCTCAAAACTAGCTAAAAAAGTCCACAATTGTTGGCATGCCCTTGTTGTGAGAGCGACTGGAAGTCCTCAATCGCGTGCATGGCTTGTCATGGGAGTGGCTAGGGGTCCAGATCAGTGAAATGTCAAGTTTCCTCAGGGTTTGGTCACCTGGAAGGGTTTGTTTGCTCCTAAAGGTTCTGTAGCATGTGTGGAAGGTCAGATTGGTTTGGTTTTGCGGTTCCACTTCCTTAATTGTACATGGGGAGTTGAATCACATCATAGTAGCCTCTCGTCACATGTTTACCCTACTGGACCGGTTAACTTGGGTAAATGTGGGAGGAGGGTGTTACAGAGTGGTATCAAAGCATGGTTCACCCCTTGGACTAGATGGGCGGTGTGTTGGTCATGCATTCATGTCGATTTCATATATGTGTTCTCTATGCTTGTACTCTATGTATGTGTTGTGTATGCAAGGTGATGATCATAGTTGCAATGGTGTCGCCATGTGAAAGTGGATGGTGTGTTGTTGGATATAGTCGTCATGAGTGTATGTCAGTTATGAATTGGTGATGCATGTCAGTGTTTATATATTGTTATGCATACATTTATATGGTAGTAGTTGTCAAGCATGAGGTCATGGTATGTGGTTGGTATGATCAAGCATTGATAACTAGATAGTGGTTAAATCAATGTTATATGTTGATGTGATTATGATTATACATGTATCATGCTAATCTAGTTGATCTTGCAGATGAGATATCCTCCCCTAAAGTATACTGAGGTATGTTGATTATATTATCTTTCGGCTTTATATGACATGGTGTACTTGCAAGAAAAAGGTCAAATATGACTAGAAAGATGGTAGACTATAGTTCACGAGATTCTCCCTATGGGTCAGATGAGCAGCGTGGTGTTGGGAATTCTTCTGACTTAGTAGACACATTAAGAAGTTTGAAGGCAGAAATATAAAGTTGTAAAGCATATAATGACATAATCATGCAGGCACGGGAGAAACAAGCATAAGTCAATGCAGTAATCCTTCAGAGTTTTTCAAAATTACAAAGACATGGACCACTTCGAATCATCCATGGGCAGGATGATAGAACTAATGGGGCATATGGAAATAGGTCTCATGGTGGGCACAGGTCAGATAGGGATGACATGGTCTGAGATGGCGGGATTTTGGATACTCTGGATAGGAGAGGTGATGGACCCAGGTTCTATCCTAGTCCTGGTTCTGATAGGCACTATGATCGTCATCATTATCTTCCTTATAAGAGAAGTGACAGGGGATATTTTCTATATGAGTTCAAAAAGGACAAGCCACTTACCTTTGATGGATATTTGAAGAAGACAGAGGATGTAGAAGCATGGTTACTTGGGATGCAAAAATTATTTGAGTTGCATGAGTACATAGAGAATATGAAGGCCATAATAGCTATCTTCGGCCTCAAAGGGAAATCAGAGATCTGGTGGGAAGATGTAAAGCGGGTTAGAGACATCAAGACATAAGAGTTGAGTTGGCATGAATTAAAGAGACTTTTCAGGAAAAAATACTTGTTAGAAAGGTATTACAACAACAAAGCCAAGGAATTATATGAGTTAAAGATGGGATCGATGACATATGAGGAGTACATAATCAAGTTTCAGGATTTATTGAGGTATGTACCGTATCTTCAGGATGAGAAGGCCAAATTTCAAAGATTTGTCAATGGATTTCCATTAACATTTAGAGATAGGATTGAGTATGATGAGCCTCAGTCGCTTGAGGAAGTTATTGGGAAATTGACGCACTGTTATGAGCAGTCAAAGCGCAAGACAAAATCTCAAAAAGGTTAGAAAGGGAAAGACAAAGCTAAAGCTAAATGACGACTGAAAATAACGAGGCCTCAGGATGCAAGTGAGAAAGAAAATGTTGCACCTTACAAGAAGTTTAATGAGTCACAACATGGAGGGAAACATAATAAAGGTGATGGTACATGATGGTTGTAGTGATGACATGTGGTATGGAGCATCTTAAGAGGGATTGTCTGTAGAATCAGAGTGGTAGAACTCATATTTACAGTGCACAAGAAGTGTATAAAGTTAGGGATGTTGGGTAGATCATTCCACAGATTTATGCAACACTGGATAACAAGCAGGCATATCACTAGAAAACTATTATCGAGATGGACAATAAGCTTTGTGATCAAGTTGTTTCAATTTTGATTGACTCTGGATATAATTATAGTTATGTTAGTCTTGACTCGGTGGATAAGTGTGGTTTAAATAAAGAAGTGCATGTAGAATCCTGGTTACTGTAGTTGGATACAAGTACAAAAAGGAGAATGTACCTTTGGGTAAGAACTTGTGCATTCGAGTTGAATGGTATGTCTGCCTCAGCACATTTGAATGTATTGTAATTGGGATCATATAGTATGCTTTTGGGTATGGACCAATTGTATCTTCACATGACTAAGGAAAATTGTTATGACACAGGTATTGAGTGTTTGGATGACAATGGAGAACAAAGAATCGTGCAGGGTAAGAAGAAGGAAACATCAGTTATAATGGTGAGAACTATGTAGGCAAAGCGCAATCACATAAAAAGGTGTGTGTTATTTGTAGTGCATATTTATAATGATAAAGGTAATGATGTTGAGGATGTGGTGGTATTGAGAAGGTACCCGACCTTGCAGCAGTTTCAAGATGTGTTTCCAATAGAGATTTCAGAGTTGTCACCCCATAGAGAAGTGGACTTTAACATTGAATTGGTACCAGGGGTAGCACCAACATCGAAGGCATCATACAGGATGAGCACTCCATAATTAGTAGAGTTGTAGTTAAAGTTGAAGGAAATGGTTGACAAGGCATACATTAGGCCAAGTGTATCACCTTGGGGTGCACCGGTGTTGCTTCTAAAGAAGAAGGATGATACTCTCAGGTTATGCATTGATTATAGGTAGTTGAACAAGGAAACCATCAAGAACAGGCATCCATTCCCGAGGATTATTGACTTGTTCGATTAGTTGAAGGGAGAAGCAATGTTCTAAAATATCGATTTGAGATCCATATATCATCAGGTATGCATCAAGGAAGAGGAAATTTACAAGAAAACTATCAGGACCAGGTATGGGAATTATGAGTTTGTTGTAGTTCCATTTGGTTTGACTAATGCTCTAGCTACTTTTGTGTGCTTAATGAATAATGTGTTGTGTCCTTATTTGGACAAGTTTGTTATTGTATTCATTGATTTTATATTGATATATTCTAAGAATGAGGTAGAACATGTCGAACATTTAGCAGCAATATTGAGATTGTTGAGAGAGAATCAATTGTATTCTAAGCTTAGAACATGCAGTTTCTTTTAGAAAAAAAATACATTACTTGGGACATGCTGTTTCCAAGGAAGGAATAGTAGTGGATCCATAAAATATAAGGGCTATCATGGATTGGGAAACTCCTATAAATGTGGATGAGGTAAGCTTATTTATGGGTTTAGCATGGTATTATAGGAGGTTCAACAAGAAATTCTCTCGCATTGCATATCTGATTATGTCACTACAGAGGCAAGGTAAGAAATTTGAATGGACAAAGGAATGTGAAACAAGTTTTGAACAATTGAAGTGGTTGTTGACGAATGCTCTGGTGTTAAAGATTGCAGATCCAGACAAAGAGTTTGTTGTGTGTACAAATTCTTGCAAGAGAGGACTTGGTGGAGTCCTTATGTAGGAAGGACAGGTAGTATGTTATGAGTCACGAAAACTGAATGAGCGTGAGAAGAATTATTTGACACATGATCTCGATTGGCAGTGATCATCCATGCATTGAATATGTGGAGGAACTATCTTGGCAGGAGATTCGTATTTATGAGTGATCACATTGGATTGCAATATCTATTTGACCAACCAAATCTAAATGCCAGGGAAGCTAGATGGTTGGTCACGATTAGTGAGTTCGAATTTGAGAGCAAGTACATTAAAGGTAAAGAGAACACGCTTTCAGATTATCTTAGCAAGCAAGTACATGTGAATCACATAGAAACTATGAGTTCTTATAGGACAGAATTACAAGATCAGATCTTACAGGAAGGACAATAGGATGGCAGGTACATGGAGCTTATGCACATGTTACAATAGGGTACATGTGGTCAATATGTGGACTATCATCTTACAACAGATGGTTTGATTAGATTCAGGGACATGATATATGTGTCAGACAACAATGCGTTCAAGAAGACTATCTTGCGAGGGTTTCATGTGAAACCATATTTAGTTCACCTAGGATACCAGAAGACAATGACAACAATGAAAATGTTTTATCATTTCCTGAATCTGAAGAAGGAAGTGGCAAATTTTGTGGCTAGCTATTTGGACTGTCAGCAAGTGAAAGTGGAATGTAAGCATCTAGGTGGAATACTATAGTCGATTCTAATTACAAAGAGGAAGTGGGAGGTCATTTCCATGGACTTCATCACAGGTTTGTCAAGGACATCTACACAACATAATTCCATCATGGTTGTGGTGGACAGGTTGAAAAAGGTAGTACATTTCATTCAAGTGAAGTCTACATATTCAACTAGTGATGTGGCACAGGTATTCATCAGATATGTAGTGAGGTTGCATGGTGTTCCAAGGAAGATTGTGTCAAACAGGGATGCTAAGTTCAATTCCAAGTTTTGGAAGGAGTTGTTTGCGGATTTGGGGATAGAGTTGGCCTTCAACACAACTTATCATCCAAAAAAAGATGGAAAAATAGAGAGGGTCAATAGGATATTGTAGGACATGTTGAGGATTTAGGTAATGCATCAGCAAAGGAGATGGGAGGAGTACCTTCCATTGGTTGAGTTCGCTAATAAAAATTGTTATAAGGAGTCACTAAGGTTGAGTCTGTTTGAGACACTATATGGGTGGAGTTGTGATAATCCCATCAGTTGGAGTGATACATTGAACATATCAATATTGATAGGACCAAACATGTTGGAAGATATGGAACAAGAAATGCAGGTTATCAAGAAGAATCTAAAGGAAACACAAGATATACAAAAAATTTATGCAGATCAGAACATATTGTTTAAGGAATTTCAAGTTGCGGAATAGGTGTACTTGCGCATCAAGTCGTAGAAGATCTCCTTGAGGATTGGAACATGTGCCAAGTTGGCACCTTGGTTTTGTGGGCCTTTCAATATTCTTGAAAGGATTGGACCCGTAGCCTATCTATTTTCACTGCCATCGATAGTGAAATTCCATGATGTTTTCCACATGTCCTTGCTTAAGAAGTATGTTAAAAATGTTGATCATGTGATTGATTGATAGGTATTGTAGGTGGAGCCAGATGGATAATTCCAACTGGAACCTCAATGTATATTACAGAGAAAGGTGATCATGCTCAGGAATCGAGAAATTGAGCAGGTTAAAGTGTAGTAGAAGTACTTTGGACCTGATGAAGCTACGTGGGAGATGAAAGATCATATGCAGGCTATGTATCCTTCTTTATTCGCTGGTTGAACGAATGTTTTGGTACATGTTTTGGTGTAATGTTATTGGTATATGTACATATGTATATGGATGTAAATACCGCCATGAGTTGTGTTATAAAGCTCCAATAAGCGATATGGGTGTCAAGTTGTTCTGGTTGTCATATTATAATGTGTCATGTTGGTTTGCTTCTCAACAAGTCGATCATTGTAAATATTGCATCGAGCTAAGTTATAAATTTCCATGGATAGTATGTTTTTTTTCTCAGTTTTCCTATTGGCTGTAGGTATCATTGAACACCGAGAATGGTTTTCCCCCAAGCGAGAGGGTTCTGTAACAACCCTGGTCAAAATTCCATGTAATAAATTTCATGAAGGAAAATAATAAACAACGTCATGGGACACGTATTCCACGTTGAATGTTGGGAAAAACATCCTAGTGTGGGTGTTCAATTCATTTATTATGGCTAAGGAATTTGGCAGAGGAAATGGAAAAGGATTTGGAAAGGCATGAGGCATTAATTGGAATTTATTTATGAAAATAATGGAAATTAGGAGAAAAGGAAGGTGAAAGGTCACAGGTTGCATGTGAGGAGGAAAATGAAGGAAAATAATGAAAAACTGAAGAAAATAGAGACCTCATTAATAAAAAGGCTTCTAAGGATCAATTGGTGCCTTTTTTCAGTTCAGTTTTGGAGCTCTCTCTCTCACACTCTTGGACACTTAGTTTTTTCTTCGGGCAATCTAACATTGGATCAAGGAAAACAAAGGAAGGACCAAGAAGGAAAATAAAATCAAGGATCAAGCAAGGAAGAGCAGGATCAAGCAGTTGCAACAATATTATTTGTAGTTATCGATTTGCATGTGTGATTTCCTTGATAGATTTGGAATGCATGGTGCATGCATTTGTGTATTTGGTTCTCTTGTTGTCATTAGCATGGGTTTTTCTAGGTGTGTCATTGTTATTCATCCTTGTTGAAAATGCAGCAAGATGATGGAGCTTAGTGAAATGAAGTCGCCTTCACTAAGTGGACCCACAGGCTATTTTTGGCGCAAAGTCTATTTTTAGACTATGTCTATTTTTAGACATATGGAGCATAGTTCAGGTGTTGCAGTATGTTATTCTTGGAGTATTGGTCATGTTGGTAAAAATAGATGGACCTCTATTTTTAGACATTTAGGTCGAAGTCTATTTTTAGACTTCCTATCCTAAAAATAGAAAAGTCAAATATTATTTACCCTTAATAATATTTGGACTCTAAACTTTAGTTTACTCTCTTGGAGCACTTCAGTTCGAGCTACAGAAGTGGCTCATGCATCTAACAGAGGAATTACGCTATTCCTAGGGGTTTGGTGAGCTCATGCATGGTTGACTTCAGTTAGGACTTCAGTGGCAGAAGTTTGGTGGAGTTGATGAGACAGTTGGTGGAGTTGTGTTCGGTTTAACTTAGTTGAACTAGTTGTGATTAGTTTAACTAGCTAATCAACTAGCAATGAGTGGAGTGAATTAAATATTATTTAATTCACTAATTATTAACTCATTATTCAACTCAAGAACACATCAGTTCACTACAGTGCATGGACAGTTCAGTGGAGACCAGTGGAAGAGGTAGATGAAAGGGTGAGTACAGCTATCAGTTGTGACATCAGTTGTGCATGAGATTTGCACCACACTTGGAGGCAATTTCCAATGATGATTGCACTGTCAAGCCAAGGAGATTCGAACCTTGGATCTCTCATTAGACCAGCCTTGATTGCGCAATAGAGGTAGGCAATTAGTGGATGTGTTTTGAACCTGTGACTTGTTCAAAACCAAGCTAGTTTGTGTGTAACTTCATGAGATAGTACTGAGTACTTGTGAGGAGTATTGTAATGAGTTTGTTACATGTTTTCTCCATTATAATATACACAATAGCTGCGGGGTTTTCAGCTATAAGCTTTCCCCATACATACTGTGTTAATGTGTATGATGATTTGATGTGTTATCGCTTGATTTTATTTCCGCATGTTTGATGATCCGAGTGGAAGAGATTATGTGTTGCATATAAATTCGAATTGTATGTGATCAGGATAGTCTCGGTGGATAATTAATCATTATTCAGCAAATTTCTACATGGTATCGGAGCTATTGAAGCAGAGATTGATCATCACGGTGATTACAAACTTATTTCGGTAGACAGAGTCTGCATGCGGGCCGACGCCTGCGGATCCATCACTGTACAAAGAAGGAGTGATACATCCGATAAATGCCTATAGGTCGATCTCTGCTAGAAATAGATGCTATATGATCAAGAGCGGTTGGTAGTCGTGATGTGTTCGCAATAGTGCGGCGAGTTTGTTTTCTTGAGTCTTGGGAGTTGAAAATTTCTTTCAACGGTTTCTTGTTCCGAATATGCTTTGAAGCGAGTTCGAATTATGTTGCATGGAAGGATCACATGGAGCGGTATTGGAAGATAATGGGAGTGAAGAGGTTAGAAGTAGTACGGATCTCCAGCCCCACTGATCTCGCAGGTAGAAACTTGGCAAGAAAGAGGGGCAGAAATGTCAAGGAAGGAACACATTGGGTGTAGGGATGTATTGTTATCCATTTTTTAGAAAAGATTCTCCATATTTGATGTGGGAAGTGTTGACGGATCTATTCCAGAGTAAGAGCAACCAAAGGAAGCTGGCGCTCAAAGATAAGCTCAGAAACATTAAGATGGAGAAAGGCGACAGTATCGCCAAATACCTCACGAAGTTCACTAAATGCATAGATGAGCTGGGAAGTGTGGGGGTGACTGTCGAGGATGAGGACATGGTAGACCTGGCTCTCCTTGGTCTTCCGAAGGCTTGGCATTCATATCAAGATAGTGTCAATGGTCGGGAGAAGTTGCCGGGATGGGAGCGCCTTTGGGCGGATCTCATGCAAGAGGAGATAAGGAGGACTACCAGGGACGGATCTTCATCAAAGGTATCCGATGAAGAAAATTGCGCTTTGGATGCCAAAGAAAAGAAGGGGAAGAGCAAGAAAGCTTCTCAGTCTGGTGCGAAAGGCAAGAAGCAAGACATGTCCAAGGTGAAGTGTTTTCACTGTCACCAGCACGGACACTATGCCACAAATTGTCCGCAGAAGAAGAAAAATAAGAAGGCTGCTGGATCTGCAGTGGGAGAGGCATTGGCTTCTCAATTCGAACTAGATTTTTCACTGATCGCATGCTTGGTTTCAAGTGTGATGGGATCAGTATGGTTCTTGGACAGTGGTGCGTCATTTCACATGACCGGAGATCGAGATTTGTTTTCAGATCTGGAGGAAAAAGATCTTGGAGTGCACATCGAGATGGGCGATGATGGTAGATACAATGCGACTGGTATCGGTACCATTTCCTTTGAGAGGGAGTCTGGTAAACCTTTCTGTTGTAGCCCCTACAACACCCTCCAAAAAAAAACCCCCATTTCAAATTTTTGGAGCCCCTTGAAACTAGAGAGAAACCAAGTAAAGAATCCATAAGGCTAAGTCGCCAAGTCGCAATAAACTCATTTTTAGAAAATTGCGACTCTGCGACCTTGCGACCCCGCGACCTGGGAGTCTTAATTCGCTAAGTGCAAAGCTAAACTTTTAATTAAAACTACGACCTCGCGACCTTGCGACCCCGCGACCCCCAGGTCGCCAGGTCGCAAGATCGCGAAGTCGCAAAACTGAACTTTTAATGAAAACTGCGACCCAGCGACTTTGCGACCCCGCCACCCCCAGGTCGCCAGGTCACAAGGTCGCAGGGTCGCAGATCCTCTAAACCACGGAAATTGTGACCTAGCGGCCCCGCATTAAATGCCCGCACGTGTGACCTTTTATATAAAGGAGGTCGCTAGGTCACATTTTTCACAATCGGCGAATAGAAAGAAACGGCTCTGAAAGGTCGACTGGCGCGATTTTCCCGGGTAAGTTTCTGTTTCCCTCCTGCTTTTTCCTTTGTGGACATTTCTTGCCAAACCCATGTCTTCTTAGACCTTTAAATTTCCCTCTGCATGAGCTATTATGTTCTTTTCTAGTTTTGGGTGTTTTGCTTAATCCTGCCTTCACCACAACTGCCCAAGCTCACCACATTTCTTGTTCAGCTTCTCATGGCCTTGTCCCCTACTCCCAAAGCCATCCCTCAACTCTGCCTAGACCCTTTTAGCCTTATAATTTTCCAGTTAGAGGGAGAAAACCTTTACGCCGCGCGCGCGCAAAACCCCCTGGCAAGCCCTAGAGCGACCTGCAACCCAGCGACCTAATCGCGAGGTCGCAAGGTCGCATTCTCTTCGGTTTTTGGAATTTGTGACCCAGCGACCTAGTCGCAAGGTCGCATTTCCCAATTTTTCCGAGAGTTGCGACCCCGCGACCCAGAGACCTGGTCGCGAGGTCGCAAGGTCACATTTTCCTCTGTTTTCGAAATTTGCAACCCCGCGACCCTGCGACCAAGTTGCAAGGTCGCAAGGTCGCATCTGGGTTTCTTCTTGCAATCTGCGACCCTGCGACCCAGTAAACTAGTGACCCAATTTTGCATGTGTCTCAGCTAAAATTCATTGATAAATTGTAATTGGCTTTATATCATCATGTCGTTCTTATCTTGGGATTCCTTTATGAATTTGACAGGTGAACTTGAAGGAGACGCGGAGTGTATACCTGTTCTCTCGGATTCTAGCGACATGGCACCCCCAGTGTCCCGGAAGAAGGACAAGCAAGTGGCAGAAGAAGTTGAGGAGCTGGACATGGTATCCCCACCCCCGATATACAGGGATACACTATGTACATTTGAAAAATAGGACAGCATGCGATGGTACCAAGTGTATCATGAGTTCGCCATACCGGAAGAGGAATTCCCAGAAGATCTCCCAGACCGAGAAATATACTTAAGAGTCAAAAGGTCCAAACTGCATCTCGCAGGGGCACATCCGGCCATATTTCCATGCCCAGAGGTTATAGACTGGATCATACAGAGAACGGATCCCAAGAAGTTCGTGATCCGAGACAGCGAAGGCAAGGCTTTCGCAACACTCATAGGCTCGAACGCCCACCTCTATTACTCGTTGCCTCGCCCAGAAGAGTACTTCACACAAGAATGGGCTCTTGCTCACGTAGTCCCTGTAGTTGACACTATTAGACAATGGTGGGAGGAGCCCGAGAAATTTAAAGTCAAGAAAGACCAAGAATATCCGGTGGCTAGCCTGAGAAAGGTTTATAAATTAGTAGCCGCCATGCTTTGCAGACTGTACGGGCGCCCTGATTGCTCCACCTTCAGCGGCACTTGGGCTACTATCATGGAATATGTAACGGTGCATGGCACCCGTTTCAACTGGGCTGGCATATTGATGACTTCAATGCAAACAAACTTGTCCTCGGCATTGGCCCCAGATGATGGAATGCCTGTCGAATTCTACATGGCCTCTTACCTACTGGATGTTGTCTGCGCGAGGTTACACTTTGAGGGATGGGCACACAACTAGGATTCCACACAGACCCGTGCAATTCATCTGCAAATCAAGGTGTTTTGGGAGTCCAGGTATAAACAGGATATAGATCAAATCTCCCAAGTATTTATCCCCGCTCTATATAGAAAACTATTTGGCCAAGACGCCCCCTGCATGTCTTGGCGGGCCAGAGAGACTCTAGGCCAAGTGGAACATTGGTTCCCTTTCACCGGATATACTTTCATCCGAGTCTTTGGATCTTTCAGGGCACCACATGCTATGCCTCGCTTTGTTACAGACAAAATGCTCATTCAGGAGGTATGCTTTCAAATTTCCCAGGGCTTCTCCAGTGTCCTGTCTAAAGGTAAAAATAAGTCGTGGCCCACGCTACCCCTCACCATTGGCGCATGCACATTTAAAGACTTCAAAGAGGTAGCAGCGGAGGGAAAAGAGATGAAAAGCTATCACCTTGGAGCGCTAGAGCACCGAACATACGACCCGGAGAGAATAGTTCATGAACACTGCAAGAAAGCTAAATTCAAGTGGAGCTACCAGCATATAGAGCGCCCAGGAGAAGACGAAAGAAGGAACTGGTACAATGCCGAGAGACAACTTGCTCTGAAGGCAGACTTTGGCCAAGAGGATCCGGATGATCAGAGCCTAGAAGACAGGAGCCGTCGGCTGGGAGGTGCCTCTTCCTCTCTACCCAAAAACTCTCAGACCAGCACAGGGCTTATTACATCTATCCAACAGAAAGAAGCAGAGGCAAAAGCCCAGCAAGAAAGAGGAAAGAAGATAAAGGAGGATGAGGAAGAACGCAAGAAGAGTTCGAAGGCAACGCAGAAGAAGAAGCAAGCCGAGGAGGCCAGGAAAGAAAAGGAGGAAAAGGAGGCACAGGACGCATCAAAACAGGCACTTAAGGCAGAGCTGGACAGAGCCGAAGCTGAATGCCAAAAGAAGGCAGAACAGGTTGTTGCAGCCAAGCGGAAGAGGAAGGCCGAAATAGAAGCAGTGGCAGAAACTGAACGCCGGCGAAAGGAAGAGGAGGAAAAGAATAGAGAAGAAAAATAGGATGAAATGATAGAAGACATCGAGGTGACTCCCCTCGAGATACCTCTGGGCAGTACCAAGCTCTCTGATGTTAGTTCCCCCCAGGGGTAGGAAGAGGAGGTAGTCGACCTCACCAGACTCACATTCGATCAATTCTCTTTCAAAATCCAGCAAGAGAAAAGAAGGTCTCTGGCGCAAATTCCCTCCGCCACATCCATAGTTGCAACAGGCAAAGACATAGTCCTTGATACCAGGACTAATCCCGTGATGATAGCATCGGCAGGCACTGCTTTCACCACAGCCATCGAAGAAAATGTAACCAGAATGAGTAGAGAAATAGTCTCTCTGCAAAATAGACTACAAGTAGCTGAGCAGTGGGAGAAAAGGGCAGAACAGGATAAATCAGAGTTGAAAGCAGAAGTTCAACAACTCTGAAACCAGACTCCCCCAGTCAATGAAGTCCCACTAGCCATTCTAAAAAAGTGTGATGTGTTAGAAGCAACCATGAGGCAGGTGTATGGAGAAATGCTCACCATCAAACAAACAGTCGCCCCATTGGTAAGAGCACGAGCAGAAACTAAGCAAAAGCATGAGAAGCTCAAGGAGGCCTCACAGGCCTTAGACAGAATGATGGACTAGACAGTGCGATACCCTCAGGCACCTAAGAATTTTCCCAAGAGGGATTGGATTCATACACAGGATGCTAAGGTCCAGCTCCGTATGGCAATACAGTCTAAGGACAAACTATCCAAGGACCTGAACAAAGTAATGTCTTCATACAACCACCTGATCAGCGGCATCGACTCGATGCACACTCTTCACCACATTCCTTCGCTTGGGGCATTGGACGAAGAGAAAGCCTGGGAACAAGTGGATCAAGAAATCTAGTCATTTCTGCAGCCTATCAAGCAAGCTGTTGCCGCCCCCGAGCCCGCAGCATCCCAAGAACATCTGGATCAGTTTCTTGCCACTCTAGTTCGAATTTATACCAAACTTGCCTCTCTTTCCAACCAGATCTCACAAAAAATGGAAACTCTAGTTCCAAATGCTTTGGAATGCATGAATCAGTTGAAAGAGGAGGTCCCTCTTGTTTCCCCCATAGCGGCAGAGTACCAGACATGGCAAGGCTTCCTCAAAGAGCAGCAGATTGATGCCCCTGACCTCACCATTGCGCGTCCATCTTCGTAGCCCGGTAGCAATAAGGCATTGGAAATGGTTAGAGGCAGGTCACAGGTGGCACCGCCCGGGCAAGTCGCAGGTCGCACTTCCTATCCAGGTCGCAAGTCGCACACACTAGACAGGTCGCAGGTCGCAACCTCTTCCAGGTCGCGAGGCAACTCAACAGGCAGGTAGGTGAAAAGTCGGGAAGCCCAAAGGGCAAGTTTTGTGCTATAAAACTCCCTACGGGGAAAGTGTAAAAGTCTTTTCTTTTTGGAGACTCAAGAGCTACATAGCATTGTATTGAAAGATTATACTCTTGTGCATATAAATACAGATACTTGTTAAAACCCCTTTGTCGGATGATGTGTTTTGTTGTGACATCACTGTGTGTATTTCGTGTATAGTTTCATAACATCCTATCATTAATGAGACTACACTCTCAATGGCATCATTTACGCATTATGGTTATCTGTGTTAATGATGTTCAGTTTTCATCGTTTTCTTAATGAATGTTAATACCTTTGTCTATTAGCATTTCGTTTTATCTTTCATGAAGTAAAGAGGGATTTCGCCACAAGGAACTTTTTCTTTCGTGGTCAGATACCTTATAAGCATAACCCCAGAGATGTGTCGCTAACTACACCTCCTCCGGCGTATATGCTTTATTTATTTTTTCACTACGCATAGTGTTGTGGACATGTTCAATGCATCAATCATGTATTCTGTATCATGTGAATAAGTGTGTTTATGCAGGTTCAATAAGGTTATTTTGAGACTGAAGGGAAAAGTGACTTAAGCGGTAGCCGGACCCACACCCCGGATGGGATCCCTACTCCAAACGCTTCAAGGTCTAATTGGGACTTTCTATCGGGGAGATCCCCTACTGTTGGCCGGACATATTTTCCCATCAACAGAATTGGCGCTAGAAGGAGGGCCTGATGGCAGCCTCCCAGCATACAACCAACTTTCCATCACAAACTCCCCACGGGGAGGTCATAAATGATGAACCTATCCCTCCTCCTCTGGAAGATATCCCAGGGGGGGAGACTCGATATTACGAAATCACCAGAGTGCAGTTGAGAGCCTTGCACCCAGCTGCCTGCAATCTTATCAGAGATTTACGATTTACTCCAATCATGGAATTCCTAGCCCACACTAGGACCCCTGCCGAGAAAATAACTCATAATGGTGCCCTAGTGAGTACCATACCCCAGCTCGTGAATCTCATGCTAGAAGACCTCGGCACTGCTGTTGAGGAAAACAACCCGATTCTCCAAGAGGGTGAGGAATTTGGCGACACCGAACCTTTCCCCGACTCCCAGCCTAACCAGACCCGGAAAAACAACAACCAGGCACACCCCCCACCTGGGGAGGGTGAAGAAGACAGAGGTCGAGGAAATCACGGCGGGGGAAATAGGGCTCGCAGAAATGAAGGAGAAAGAAATAGAGCTCACAGAAATGAAGGTGAAGGAAATAGAGGCCGTGGGGCTGGAGGTAGAGGAGATAGAGGCCGAGGCCAAGGAAACCATGCCAACAACCGTCACCCAAACCCAAATAGGCCTCATGTCCACAACTGGGGATATCTTAGAGACTTTCCTTACCGTGGGAGACATCATGATGAACACTCCCGCCATGAGTCAGAAGCATCGGTGTCAGGTTCGGGAGGTGAATCTGAGCATGAGTTTAGGCAACACCAACAGGCTAGGAGGGTGCAACCACTAGCCTAGATGGCTCAGTCCCCATTAAATATTTTGGGCCCACTCCACGATCTGCCTAGGCATCCGGAGAAGCACCTCCCCAAGTTTGATCCTGAGAAAGGCACCTTAGCTGAAGATCATATAAGCAGCTTCTATTTGTCTCTGCAAATCATGAGAGTTCAGTCTGATGACATCGCATGTTGACTGTTTCCCCACACTCTTGAAAACAAAGTGGCCACATGGTACCACTCCCTCCCCAGTGCCTCTATTACTTCATGGGACCAATTTTGTCGCGTGTTCCTGCAGAATCTTTCAGAATATAAAACTCCTTCCATGCTCCTCACGGAATTGAGCACCATCAAGTGTCATAAAAAAGAGAAGGTTAAGGACTTCAACCAGCGCTTCGCTACCATACTGCAGAAATTTCCCCCAAACCTGGCGTTGGATGACTCAATCACCATTGACTACTATACCAAGGCTCTCCCTAGGGACATCACCGTATTCGTCAAACGTGAAGCCCACGCTACCCTTACGGCTAATTATGCGGCTGCTCTCGCTGTGGAGAAAGACATGCTTTCGATAGGAGCCATCGATCACGAAGGGAGAGATGATCACAAGCCAATCATGAAAAAGGGTCAGTCCTCCACTCCTAAGACCATGGATAGGGATAAAGATGCGTTTGATTTCGAAAGCATGACAAAAACCCTCAAGCTCTTAACGAATGAAGTCTCTGACCTAAGGAGAAAGGGCATAGAACCCACGACTACCACTAAACCACCAAAACCATTTTTCAGAAAGAGCAATCCCAACACCAACAGACCTCCGTCTAACCCGAATACTGCTCTCAATGTGGAAGAAATAGGGAAAGATAACTTATGTTCTTTCCACCAAGCTGCCCACTCTGAAAAAACGTGCCCTCAATGGATTGGCAGCATGACAGCAGTAGTTAATCAACTTTTAGATGATCAAACCCCGGGGGATGTGACGGAGGATAATGTTTCCGATCACGATGAAGATACGCCCCCGAACGAAGAACCAGGGTCCTCTGTCCTAGCTTTTGACATAATCTGAGGGGGGAACAGCCTTACCTCCATTGATATCAACATGGCAGACAGTCCCAAAGGCCAGCCCGTACGGAATTATAGTCTAAGGAGAAAAGGACCTGTTCCCGAGCAATATTATGAAGACAAGAAAAGGGCTTTCCTGAGAAAAATTCTGCCCCCAGGGAGCGGAAAACAATCTGCCCCAGAGAAACCCGCAAATAACATTGCCCGAGCAAGTCAAAAGGGAAAGCTCCCATCAGAATCCCAAAAAACCACTAACGAGCCTAGCCCTCAACCGGATTCTAGCTATAACATTGTTGAGGATATGAAAAAAACAAGAGCAAATATCTCTCTCTACGAGCTTGCCCGCATTACCAACCAAAGAGAGCTCATTCTAAAATCTTTCGCCAATACTTCAGCTATGAAGACTGTGAGCAACACGTCTGCGCAAGCCGGTCCAGATGTCCAGTCTATAGTAAACGCCATCAATACGAACTCAAGAGGATCCACGCCTCCTTTCCTTTTATCCTTCGAGATTTTTAACTTCAACATTCACAACTGTCTAGTCGACTCCGGTGCCTCTACAAACTTCATGCCTCTATCTGTCTGTAAGAAGCTGAACATTCGCCCGGAGAAAGCTGACGCACAGATCATACAACTCGACAGATCGCAGGTGCCCGCCATAGGAGAGTTGAATAATGTCATCATCCGCCTGTCGTCAGACTCTAGGGTCCATCAATGCATTGACATTGTGGTTGTCGACATCCCTGAAGCATACGATCTATTGCTTAGCAGAGACTGGTCCAGCAAGTTGCAAGGCTATTTCGCCACTGACTGGTCCCACTTGTGGCTTCCTTACAAAGGGCAGAATAACCAAATCAAGGTCAAAAGTGAACCATATATGAAACACACCGTGACTGATTTGGATGCCGCTAATGAACCCATCAGCTTTGCCCAGGAGGAGCTTGGCATGTGTTTTCTGGAAGCCATATTCGGATGTTACCAACCCCCTCAGTCTTCAGTATGCCCCGATGTCCAATCTGAACTAGCACTTGTTGCAGAGGAGCAAGCCACCCCTGTCTCGCACCCAGCCAAAAACCCTCCGCAGCCTATTACCCCGAAGGAGCCGGAGAGTGACATGTGGACCTTGTATTATGACGGTTCCAAGACCCATGACGGAGCTGGTGCGGGCTGCATCTTGCTTGACCCTCACAAGAATAAATTCTTAATCTCATGCTGGCTAGAGTTCCAGTGCACCAACAACACTGCCGAGTACGAGGCTTTAATCCTCGGACTTAAGAAGGCGCTAGATTTGAAGGTAAAGTGCTTACAGGTCATTGGAGATTCCGAGATTATCACTCGCCAGGTACGCAACACTATTCACTGTTTATCTCCACATTTAAAGGCGTATCAACAAGAGGTATGGCGTTTGATTTCTGCTTTTGATGCTTTTGGAATTAAATCAGTTCTTAGAATGCATAATCAGTCCTGGCTAATGCTGCTGCTAGATTTACCCCTTTGAGGGATGGGTTTTCTATCGAAGTTATATATAGACCCTCCGTGCCAGACAACATCACTAACTTACGCGTCTTTGATGATGATCAACAGGTACTAGAGTTTATGTGTAACTCAGAGATATTCAAAGACGCTGCAATAGATGAAGATGATCACGATCAAGCTGTGCGGGAAGAGTATGAGAAACGCAAAGGGAACCCCATGCCAAAGGGGGTAGTGTCACTTGAGAAACTCTTTGATCTGCAAAGCCGTTTTCGAGGGCCCCCGAATACCAAAGTGAAAAGCTCCATCTTGGCCCATCGAAAAGTGAACTTGGGATCAGAAGATAACCCTAAGTTCGTCAACATTGGGAAAGACTGCACCACCCAGGAGGCGCAGGCTTTCACCCAGCTATTTCACAAGTATCGTGACATATTTGCTTGGACATATGATGACTTACGTATGTATGATACTTGAATTATCCAGCATGTTATACCCATGAAGGAAGGCGCAAAACCATTCCAGCAAAAGCTCAGAAAAGTACATCCTACTTTGGAACCATTGATTCTGAAAGAACTCAAAAAACTCTTAGATGCACGCATTATCTTCAAAGTACGCCATTCCACATGGGTGTCCAATTTGGTCCCGGTACGGAAGAAGTCGGGCGAAATCCGCTTGTGCGTGGATTTCCGAAATTTAAACTGGGCCTCAAACAAAGATAATTACCCGGTACCCCCCATGGAACAAATATTGCAAGCTGTGTCCGGGTCAGAAATGTTCTCCTTATTGGACGGGTCCTCCGGCTACAACCAGGTGCTGGTGGCTGAACCGGATAGATTGAAGACGACCTTTCGAACCAAGTGGGGAACTTTTGCGTTCAGACGTATGCCTTTTGGATTAATCAATGCAGGGGCAACTTTCCAAAGGGCCATGGATATAGCATTCAGGGGGATGATAGGCCAGAGTGTGGTTGTCTACTTAGACGACATCACCGTGTTTTCAAAACACCGGGGTGACCATATACGCCACCTCAGGCAAATTTTTGAAAGGTGTAGAAATTACGGGATTTCACTTAACCCGAGGAAGAGTTTTTTCGCAGTGGCAGAAGGAAATTTACTGGGCCATATCATAACTAAGCAAGGTATTGTCGTCGATCCGGAACAGGTGAAAGCCATTGCTCAAATTCCTCTTCCCAAGAGTAAAAAAGCGATGCAATCTTTCCTGGGAAAGATCAATTTCATACGGAAATTTATATCAGATTTCGCACAGATAGTCAGGCCATTACAAGGAATGATCAAGAAGAATGTTGCCTTCAATTGGAATCTACCAGAAAAGGAAGCTTTCGACCAAATCAAGCAAGCTATAGCCAAAGCACCCTCCCTCCAAAGTCCAGATTTCGGCAGAAGTTTTATCCTGTATACTTTCACCTCGGACTCATCTCTGGTAGCCGTCCTGACGCAGAAAGACGAAAATAATGACGAGCAACCTATTTCATTCATGAGCACTGGTTTGCAAGGAGCCGAATTGAATTATCCTGAAATTGAAAAACAAGCCTATGCGGTCTATAAAGCAGTCAAGCATTTCAGACCGTACATCTTAAAAAACCATGTCACGGTGTTCGTTCCCCACCCAGTTGTTCGCTCACTGTCCATGCAGCAGGAGCTGGGCGAGAGGCGAGGCAACTGGGTGGCATGCATGCAAGAGTATGATTTAGAGTTTAAACCAACGCGCAAAGTTAAAGGACAAGGCTTATGCCAAATGGCTGCGGAAGCTGCAAGTTCCCATGGAGTTGAAGAAGAGTATTGGGAGCAACAAATCGATATGTACCAAACTAACATCGTACCTCAGCTGAGTAACCCTTCTTGGTACTCTGATATTTCAAGATATTTAGCCCATGGTGTCTTGGACCAAGCTCTAACTGCCCGGAAGAAACGCGCGATAAGACTCAAAGCTGCATCTTACCAGCTGTTCCAAGGGAAGTTGTTTAAGAAACATTACGATGGGGTCCTGTTACGCTGCTTGGAACATGACGAAGCACAGAAAATCTTGACCGAACTGCATGACGGACCAGCTAGAGGTCATTTTGCCGGAGATACTACCGCCCATAAGATAATGCGCGCAGGATACTATTGGCCTACTCTTTTCAGAGATGCGCATGCATATGTTCGGAAATGCATCCAGTGCCAGAAGTTCGCAAACCGAGAATCACGGCCAGCCGCCCCCTTACTCTCAGTAGCAGTGGAGGAGCCTTTCCAAAAATGGGGTTTGGATGTAATTGGCGAAATCACACCTCACTCTTCCAAACAACACTGGTATATCCTTACAGCTACTGATTATTTCACCAGGTGGGTCGAAGCAACACCTTTATGCCGAATCAATGATCAGGAGGTAATAAAATTCCTCACGCATTCCATCATCACCAGGTTTGGCATTCTAACCTCCTTGGTTTTCGATAATGCGACCTACTTCTCATCTTTTAAATTATATGATTTTGCGCTGGAAAATGGTATTGTTCTGAAAAATTCTGCAAATTATTATCCCCAGGGAAATGGATTAGCTGAGTCAACTAATAAGAATATTATCTGTATCATTAAGAAGACCTTGCTGTCCCACCAGCGCAACTGGCACAATGCCCTTCACAATGCACTTTGGGTTGACCGTATCACTCCCAAGTCCTCCCTAGGCACATCTCTATATTTTCTCATGTATGGAAAAGAAGTTGTTCTTCCTCCCCATATATCTCTCCCTGCCCTTCAGCTATCCCAAGAATGTCATGGTACCCCATGCCCTACCTTGCAGACTCGAATCGACACCTTGCTGAAGTTGGAGGAAGAAAGGCAAAAAACCCGGGAAAAGTTCGCCATACACCAGAGCCGAATCAAGAGATGGTTTGATATAAAATCCGCAGCGAATAAAAATTTTGAGGTAGGAGACCTGGTCCTAAAGTGGGACAAAGCTCATTAGGAAAAGGGGAAGCATTCCAAGTTCCAAGCACTATGGACAGGCCCTTTCCAAATTAAGGAGAAGTTAGGATCCCACACATTTAGATTGCAAACCCTTGAGGGACGAGTCAAGGTCCTCCCGGTAAATGGGCATGACCTCAAACACTATTTCACTTAGCAGCCTTAGAGGGCTATCTTATCCTTGTACCATAGTTTCTTTTCCTCGCCTTTGTTTAAAATAAAATAAAAATAAAAAATAAAAAAATGATTATAAAATAAAGGAAAACAAAATTTTAAGGAAGGATCTGTTAGAGCCACGCAATTGGCACACTGTAACAGGTTCTATGCTGATGGAAAGCCTTTTCCGATAGACTCAAAGGCGGCAAAAGCTTGCTTTTTCTCTGCACCTGAAAGTAGCATACGACCTAGCTCAAGTCATCAAGCAGGAAGCTCACCTCGCTAGCCTGAGAGGGTGTCTGCAAAAGAAAATACGATGTAGTGGTAACCAGATCAGAAGGGAAGGAGGTACTCTATGCTACGACAGGATTCCCGGAAAAAAACCAAAGTCCTCATACCAGACCAGGAACAACCTCTCTGCAAGCAAAATAATTCGGGATCCCTCATCCGCCCAGGCTAAATTGCCATCTCAAGTAAGTGCCACGAGCACATCTAAATAAGTGCCTCAGGCACATTCAAAATAAGTGCAATAGCACACTAATAAAGGGTAAAGGATTGAGAAAGGCTTCCTGCGCAGAGAGGTGATGTAACGACTCCGCTGGGGTACTGACCAGGCTCGCTGGCAGCAGAGCAACGTTCATGATTCCTAGGCAGTGACTCCGCCGGGACCGAGAGGTTCGCTGGTAGCGGAGCAACACGATGAGGACAAAATAATCATACCGAACCCTGTAGCCACCTGGAGTTCTCCAACCCTTCCAGTCCAGAGACCTGAAGGAATGAATTTTGGTTAAACAGCACCCGAACAGGCCAGCAGGTTGAGCAGCCCAGGAAGGTGCCAAAAGGCTAGGCAATGTCAACCGCAAGGTAAAAGAAAACAGTCAGCAGAGACCCCTCCCTCCCCCCACCAAGACTAACCATCGGACCTGAAAGGAATGAATTTGGTTAGACAGCACCCGAATAGGCCAGCAGGTTGAGCAACCCAGCAAGGTGCCAAAAGGCTAGGAAATGTCAACTGCAAGGTAAAAGAAAACAGTCAGCAGAGACCCCTCCCTCCCCCCACCAAGACTAACCATTAGCACAGACTCTGGGTTCGTCCAGTGAATCGTCATTTGTTGTAGCCCCTACAACACCCTCCAAAAAAACCCCCTATTTCAAATTTTGGAGCCCCTTGAAGCTAGAAAGAGACCAAGTGAAGAATCCACAAAGCCAAGTCGCCAAGTCGCAAAACTCATGTTTTAGAAAATTTCGACTCAATGACCCTGCGACTCCACGACCTAAGGGTCGCAAGGTCGCTCAGTCACAAAGCTAAAATTTTAAAGAAAACTGCGACCCCGCGACCCCAGGTCGCCAGGTCGCAAGGTCGCTAGATCGCAAAACTCAAATTTTAATGAAAGTTGCGACCCCGCGACCCCCAGGTCGCGAGGTCGTAAGGTCGCAAGGTCGCAGACCCTCTAAACCACGCAAATTGCGACCTAGCGACCCCTCATTAAATGATCGCACGTGCGACCCCTTATATAAGCTAGGTCGCTAGGTCGCATTTTTCACATTCAGCGAATTGAAAGAAAACGTCTCTGACAGCTCGACTGGCGAGATTTTCCCGGGTAAGTTGCCTTTTCCCTCCTGTTCTTTCCATTATGAGCATTTCTTACCAAACCCATGTCTTCTTAGGCCTTTAAATTTCCCTCTGTGTGAGCTTTTGCATTTTTTGTTTCAGTTTAGGTTGTTCATAACCCTGCTTTCACCACAAGTGCCCAAACTCACCATATGTCTTGTTCAGTTCCTCATGGCCTTGTCCCCTGCTCCCAAAGCCATCCCTCAACTCTGCTTGGACCCTTTTAGCCTTAGATTTTTCCAATTAGAGGGAGAAACCCTTCACGTCGCGCGAGCCAAAATCCCCCTGGCAAGCCCAAGTGCGACCTGCGACCTAGTCGCAAGATCGCGAGGTCACAATTTCTTTCGGTTATTTTGATTTGCGACCACGACCGTGACACCAACTCGCAATTCGCAAGGTCACATATTTTACGTTTTTTACGGTTTGTGACCTGAGCCTGATCGCGAATCGCAAAGGTCGCAATTTTACCCTTTTGCGTGATTTGTGACCCCGCGACCCTGCAAACCAATTATTTCAAATTTTGTTTGTTCCTCAGCTTTGACAAACTGTAATTTTTTTTTTTAATCATGTCATTCTTATCATGGGATTCCTTCATGAATATGACAGGTGAACTTGAAGCAGACGCAGAGTGTATACCTGTTCTCTCGGATTCTAGTGACATGGCAACCCCAGGGTCCCGGAAGAAGGACAAACAAGTAGTGATAGAAGATATAGACACAGACATGGAAATGTCCCCACCGCCAATATACAGAGATACTCTTTGCACCTTCGCAAAAGGGGACAGCATGCGATGGTACCAAGTGTATCATGATTTTTCTATACCGGGAGAGGAATTTCTAGAAGATCTCCCAGACCAGGAAATATACCTAAAAGTCAAAAGGTCCAAATTTCATCTCGCAGGGGCACATCCGGCCATATTCCCGTGTCCTGAAATAATAGACTGGATCATTCAGAAAACAGATCCCAGAAGGTTTGTGATCCGAGACAGTGAAGGCAAAGCTTTCTCAACGCTCATAGGCTCGGATGCCCACGTGTATTATTCGTTGCCTCAACCGGAAGAAAACTTTACCCCAGGATGGGCTATTGAAAATGCAGTCCCTGTAGTAGACACCATCAAGCGGTGGTGGGAAGAACTCGAAAAATTCAAAGTCAAGAAGGACCAAGAATATCCGGTGGCCGGCCTGAGAAAAGTATATAAGTTAGTTGCCGCCATGCTCTGCAGATTGTACGGGCGCCCGGACGCCACTACCTTCAATGGCGCATGGGCTACTATCATGGAACATGTGACAGTGCATGGCACTCGTTTCAACTGGGCAAATATATTGATGACCTCGATGCAGACAAACTTGTCTTCGGCATTGGCCCCAGATGAAGGAATGCCTTCAGAATTCTATATGGCCTCGTATCTGTTGGATGTCGTTTGTGCGTGGTTGCATTTTGAAGGATGGGCACATAACTGGGATCCCACGTGATCTAGTGCAATTCATCTGCAAACAAAAGTGTTCTGGGATTCCAGGTACAAACAAGATATAGAGCCAATTTCTCAGATATTCATCCCCGCTCTTTTCAGGAAACTATTTGGCCAAGACGCCCCTTGCATGTCTTGGCGAGCCAGGGAGACGCTAGGCCAAGTGGCGCATTGGTTTCCGTTCGCTGAATATACTATCATCCGAGTCTTCGACACATTCAAGCCACCACATGCTCTGCCTCACTTTGTTACTGACTAGGTACTCATGCAAGAGATATGCTACCAAATGACCTCGGGGTTCTCCAGTGTCCTGTCCAAAGGGAAGAAGAAGCCTTGGCCCGCTCTACCCCTTACTATCGGTGCCTATACAGTTAAAGACTTCAAAGAGGTAGCGACTGAAGGAGAAGAAATGAAAATTTATAAACTAAGTACTTTGGAATACAGGACATACGACCCGGAAAGGATAGTTCCCGAACACTACAAGAGGGCCAAATTCAAGTGGAGCTACCAGCATGCAGAACGCCTAGAAGAAGATGAGAGAAGAAACTGGTACAACGCAGATAGACAACTCGCGCCGGGGGCAGACTCTGGCCAAGAGGACCAGGATGATCAAAGCTTGGAAGACGGGAGCCATAAGTTAGGAGGAGCTTCTTCCTCTATAGCTAAAAAGCCCCAGACCAGCACTAGGACTGACACTTCTTCGCAACAGAGAGAAGCAGAGGCCAAAGCCCAGCAAGAGAAAGAAAAGAAGCTAAAGGAGGATGAAGATAAACACAAGAAGAATTCAAAGACAGGTCAGAAGAAGAAGCAGGCCGAGGAGGCCAGAAAAGAAAAGCAGGAAAAGGAAGCGCAAGCTGCAGCAGAACGAGCACTCAAGGAAGAACTTGACAGAGCTGAAGCTGAATGCCAAAGGAAAGCAAAACAAGACGTCGCAGCCGAACGAAAGAGGAAAGCCGAAATAGAAGCAGCGGCAGAAACAGAGCGCAGGAGACAGGAAGAGCATGACAAAGCAGAAACCGAGCGCCAACAAAGGGAAGAAGAAGAAAGGATGAAGAGAGAAGAGGAGGAAAAGAAGAAGAAATATGAAGAGGATGAATTAATAGAAGACATCGACATATCTCCCCTAGAGGTTCCTCTAGGCAGTACAGGAAACATTCTCTCTGATGTTGATTCCCTCCAGGGGTAGGAAGAGGAGGTCTTCGACTTAACCAGGCTCACATTCGACCAATTCTCTTTCAAAATTCGGCAAGAGAAGAGGAGGGCCATGGCACAAAGTCCCTTCGTTGCATCCACAGTCGCAACTGAAAAGGATATAGTCCTGGATACCAGGACTAACCCTGTGATGATAGCATCAGCAGGCACTGCTTTCGCCGCAGCCACAGAAGAGAATGTCACCAGAATGAGTAGAGAAATCATTTCTCTACAAAACAGACTAAAAGCAGCGGATCAGCGGGAGAAGAAGGCAGAACAGGAGAGGTCGGTGTTGGAAAAAGAGATGCAACAACTCCAAAACAAGGCTCCCCCAGTAAATGAAGTTCCACTCGCCATTATGAAAGAATGCGATGTATTAGAGACGACCATGAGGCAGGTGTATGTAGAAATGCTCACCATAAAGCAAACAGTTGCCCCATTGGTAAGAGCATGAACAGAAACCAAGCAGAAGCATGAGCAGCTCAAGGAAGCCTCGGTCGCTCTAGATAAAATGATGAACTGGACAGTGCAATACCCTCAAGTTCCCGAGCATTTGCCTAAGAAGGATTGGATTCATACGCAAGATGCCAAAGTCCAAATCCGGATGAAGATGCAATCCAAGGACAAGCTATCAAAGACTTGGACAAGGTGATGTCTTCATACGAACACCTGATTAGCGGCATAGACTCAATGCACACTCTGCACCACATTCCTTCGCTAGGGGCATTGGATGAAAGTAAGACCTGGGAACAAGTAGACCAAGAAATACAGTCATTCTTGCAGCCTATCAAGCAAGCTGCTACCGCCCTAGAAGTCGCAGCATCACAAGAAAATTTGAGTCAATTACTTATCACGCCAGTGCAGGTTTATACCAAGCTCGCCTCCCTTTCGAACCAGATTTCCCAAAAAATAGAAACTCTGATCCCTAATGCTCTGGAATGTATGCATCGGTTGAAAGAGGAATTCCCTCTAGTCTCCCCTATAGCAGCATAATACCAGACCTGGCGAGACTTCCTAAAAGGAAAGCAGATTGATGCTCCTGATCTCTCTATTGCACGACCGCCTCCATGACTCAGTATCACTGGGTCGCAAGTCACACTCACTGGCCAGGTCGTAGGTCGCACAGTTGAGAAGGTCGCAAGTCGCATTCACTGGCCAGGTCGCAGGTCGCACTTTCTCCCAAGTCGCAGGGCAACTCAACCGGCAGGTAGGCGATAAGTCAGGGAGTCCAAAGGGCATTTTGATCTATAAAAACCCCTGCGAGGAAAATACATGAGGCTTTTTCTTTTGGAAACTCAAGAGCTACATGGCATTGTATTGAAATATTATACTCTTGTGCATATGAATACAGATACTTGTTAAAACACCCTATGGTTATGATGTGTTTTGTTGTACGAACACTGTGTGTATTCCTTGTACAGTTTCAGAACATCCTATGATTAATGAAGTTGCACTCTTCATGTCATCATTTATGCGTCATGGCTATCTGTGTTGTATCAATGATGTTCAATTTATCATCTGCTCTATTAATGAATGTTAATGAACTATTTTGTTAGCATTTCGTTTTATCTTTCAGAAAGTAAAGGGGTATCTCACCATAAAGAACTATTTCTTTTGTGGTCAGACTACCTTATAAGCATTACCCCCAAAGATGTGTTGCTAATGACATCTCCTGAGGTGTACATGCTTTATTTATCATCTTTCTACGCATAGTGTTTGATTCGTGTTTAATGCATCAATCCTGTATTCTGTATCATGTCAATAAGTGTGTGTCCGCAGGTTCAATCAGGTTCTTTTGTGACCGAAGGGAAGGCGTCTTAAGCGGTAGCCAGACCCACACCCCGGACGGGATCCCTACTCCAAACGGTTCAAGGTCTAATTGGGACTTTCTACCGGGGAGATCCCCTACTTTTGTCCGGACAAATTTTCCTGTCAACACCTTCTAACTTTGCGATTTGCGATTTCCGATTGGGTCCCACCGCTTATTGAATTTTCCATGTCACAATTTGCTCAAATCAGACGTTATCATCGCTTTTGAAATGTGATTTGTGATTTGCGTTATAAGGGCTCGGGTCCCACCAGGGGTGCCACATCATTGCCACTCCATCTACCACGTCATTTCCACATCAGTGCCACGACATCGCCACGTCACTACCACGACATTGCCACGTCACTACCATGTCGTCTTCCATGTCACCTACCACGTCATCAAGATGTATTTTCAATTTGTGGGGTTAGGTCCACATCTTCTGCCATTTCAGCATCCACGTCACTTGCCATGTCAACTGCCATGTCTTCTCCCACACTTCGCAACTTTAAGAATTTAGCAATATTTGCGATTTTGTGATTTCGCAAATCGGCCTGAAAACCTTATTGCATGCCACAAATTTTAGCATTTACCATAATGGGTTTTCCTTATTTTCTACAGTATGTGATATACTTCGCATCGCAACTTAAAAAAATTTAACTTGCGATTTCTTAACACGTAAATATAAAATTCACCGATTGTGATTTGCGATATCTCTGAACATTGTTCTGTACGTACATTTGCATGACTTGACCTTGACCTGTGCACTATTCTGAACGCAAATAAGCATGACTTTTCCCTTGATCTGCGCATTGTTCTGAACGTTAAATAATCATGACTCTACCCTTGACTTGCGCACTTTTCTGAATGTAAAATAAGCACGACTCTACCATTAACCTGCGCATTGTTCTGAATATAAAATAAGCATGACTCTGCCCTTGACCTGCACACGGTTCTGAACGTAAAACAACACGACTCAACCCACACTTAACAACTTTTCTTCATTGTTGCACATGTTTATTAATTTACTTAGGCACGTTCACGACTCTTCCCACTCGTGCACGAATTGACCCAACACGTTCACAACTCGACCCAAAATTGCTCCCTTTGCTGCATTTTCTCCTTGATAAATATTCTAATGTTTCTCCTCTCTGCTCCTTTGCCTTAGATAATGATCTAATACTGCTCCTTGTCTCTATGATGCTCCTCTGCCTCTCTTTTATGCTTTCTCACTGCATCATTACATGATCTTCTCCTTTGCCTTATTTTTGTTGCTTCTCTGCTCCTTTGCCATCAATGATAATTCTGGTGTTACTCCTTTCTATTCCTTTTCCATCAATGACAATATTTCCAACATAATGCCCTCAAATAATATCCAAAAATACTTCGTTCATCAATGAAAATTTTAGCAACCACAGAAGGTATCTCTAAGACTCTTCATGATATCCAAACAACTTACTTTAAGGTTACTCCATGAGGGCTTCAGTCATTCATCAAGGTCTCCACTAATACCTCTAAGGTAGCTTCTAAAAAGGCCTTCAATAGTGCTTGCTCAACAAGATGTTCTCAACACAATTTCCTTGGTAATGCTTTAATACAGTTGCTACACAGGTTCTTCAATGAGGCTACCTCCAGGTCTTCAATTATTTCTCCCACAAAGTTTTCTCCAACAAGTTTTCAATGATTAAGGTGTCTTCAATAGGCCGCTCCAAGAATACTCCACCATCTTAGATCTTCAATGTGACTAAAAAAGGCCTTTAATCAATTCTTCAAGGGCTTCTTCAAGAGGTCTACAACAAGTTTAATAACTACTCTAGAGAGTACAAATTTCCAATGCTCAAAGGTTTCTCTCAAGTCTGCACAACAATTCTTCAATAATGTGCTCCAAGTGTGTCCTATAATAATTTCTTCCAATAATTCAAAAAAGCTTCACGGTCTACAACAACTTTATAAGATTCCCAAGATTGCTTCAGAATCACTTCAAGATACATATCAAATTTCCAAGAAGTCTACTCCAAGATGTGTCTTTAATAAGTTTCTCTAAGAATATCTTTAATATATCTGCACAGTAGACTTCAAAGGTTCTTAAACAATGCTAAGATGTGTTTCAATAATTTTTTTCCTTTAAGGTCTCTAACGAAAGGCTTCCAAGAAGTTTCACACTTCCAAAATATTTTTTTACAGAGGGTCTTCAATGGTCCTTCAACAAGACTTAATGATGTTGTCTACAAAAGTCCTTCAATAATGCTTCAACTTCTGGTCCAAAGAGTACTTCTGAAATACCTATAAACTCTTCAGGTACCACGACAAGTTACAACTCTCAGAGAATACCCCTGTCAAAAAATTCCAATGTTCAAAGTTTCTTTGAACTTCATAAGTCTAAGACTATAGATGCACAAATATAAGAGGTCAGATACTTGTTCTTCAAGTGGTCTAATGTAAATTCTTAAACAAAACAAGATTTGTTTCTTAGCAAGGTTTATTCTTCAACTAGTTTGAGGTCAATTCCTTAACAATAGAAGGTTTTTTACTATTCCAAGTTCAGTTATTCAACATATCTGAGATATATTATTCAACAAGTGAAGGTCTACAACTATTTGGATCTTGTTTTCTGATTTGTCGGAGATCAAACAAGTGAAGGTATGTTCTTCAAAAAAAATATTTGTTACTCTCTGAGCTCTGTCCTTCAACAAGTAAAAATTGTGATTTCCACGGATCCAAGAGACAGTCTCCACAGGTCCAAAAACAGAGATTTGTTGCAAATGAGTTGCAAGCCTATAGTGAGTGTCACAGAGGTTGAAAATTGCAGCCCAAAGTTTTCAAAAGTAACAGGTCCAAACCAAAGATTTTCCAAAAACTTCATTGTCCAAAATATGTTTGAATATGTCATTGTCCTCCTTTATTCTTTACTCTTCTTCTACTTGTCTTCACTGAATTATTTTAACTGAAAAAATGATTCCTAACCAAACTACACAAGTTTGTATATACAGTGGTTTGAGCATATTTGAAGGGACATGCCAGTTGTTAATGGGGTCAAAATAATTGTTTATTGAAGCCAACCCATGCCACTGTACATTTAAATTAATTTTAAATATTACAGAGATTGAAAAAATTATTGACTTTTCTATTTTCTTGGACCACTATACATACTTTATTCATTTGTATTATTTTTCTCACTTTATTGGACCGATACAAACTTTCTTTCCATTATTTTACAACAGGTCAATATACCCAATCAATATGAATTTTCTTTGCCACCTCTACTCGTTATTATGTTAATAACCTGAGGTGGCTATACATGTGACAGTGGTCCATATGAAGTTTTTTGTCCCAATTCTTCTTCAAGTCCATTCAAAGTACTTATATGGACTAATCAAAACATTTTACAAGGGCATTCTAAAAGTTGCTCAAAATATTCTGCAAGGGAAATTTAAATAATGAAACATCTGCTTTACAGTCAAGACCATTTCCTTCAACAATAGTCCTTAGGGTTTCTTTATGCTAGGGTTTCCAAGATTAGGGCTGCAACACATGTGCTCTTATTCATTAGGTAATCCTTATTCATTTAGGACTTCATGCATACATTTCTTAGGTCAACTTCAAAGGTTGCTAACAAGGGCTTTTCATACACCTTGGGACTTCTTCAATCTTGTTAGGGATTCATAAATGTGAATTAGGGCTTGTTTCAACAAGAGGCTTTTCAATGGACCAAGGTTTTGTTCAGGACTCCTTCAACAATGCTTATGGTTTGCACCAAGGGTTTGCAATTATGGTTTTATTTATGCATAAGCATCTAGGACTTCATATTCAACACTTACTAGGGTATTCATTACTTGCATTAACAATTTAGGGTTCTCAATAAAAAAAAAAGTGTTTCATATTTCTTCAATTAGGGCATGTGTCTAGGGTTAGGGATTTCAATAGGGAACAAGTCTAGGGCATCCAGTTTAGATAGAGTTAGGGTTAGGGCTTTTACTTTAGGATTATCATCAACCATTGGGGTTGGCACTTAGGGTTAGGTTTTTCTCCTATGGTTTTCCGACATATTGACATCAATGAAAACTTTATCCAACAACAAATTATATCATCAACAAGACAAAGAATTGGAGGACATCTCTTGAACTTGTTAAACAGAATTTTGGAATTCTGATCTTTTGACGCAAAAACCTTTTGAACAATATAATTTTAATTCTGGCTTGTGAGATCTAATGTTGCCTCATCATTGCAAGCCAAATATTTTGGACTGAAATATGTTGAATTACTAAGAGGAACTGAACTTCTAAAGTATCAATTCCATATGTGCTTAGGGATTGAAATCAACCTTAATAAAATACAATGATTCTTAGAAGCCAAATTAATTGGCTTGGTCAAGTCAAGGTTAATTATTGATTAATTGATGACATGTCGAATCTAAGGTCTTGGAATTTGGGAACTTGCAGATTGAGAGTCTAGGGTTTACAAAACCCTAGCATGTTGAGAAGAAGTTGAAGGGAAAAATCTTGTCAAGCTACAATCAGTGTGCTGGTCTATAGACCCTAACGAGTGTTTGAACAAGAAATTTCTAGGGTTTGTACCCTAAGAATGATAGTTTCCTCTATAAAGAAGAAACCATATGTTTTGAAAGAAGGATATGATAATGATGAAGTTGCAATATAAACGCAAGAAGTCCAAGAGTAAGAGGGCGATAAATTTTCTCAAAAGATAAGTATTCTATAACATTACTCTTTGATTAAGACTATTGTTATTGTCTTTAATTTTTAGTTAGTGTTTAGTCTATGTATATTTTGCTTGGTTGTAATCATTCTTTCATCCTCTCAGAGAATATTGCAGGTCAATGGCAAAGACTTCCTAGACTTTGGCTGCAGATGGAAGAAGTGGAAGAGCGAAGAAAAGTAAGAGGATTTTCCAGATGGATATTATACCAAGATAAAGTGTTATGAAACCAGCTCCAAAAATAGAAGAAAAGAGAGATCAACGCCTTAGAAATCAACCACTTCGAGGGGGCAACCTATAATACATTACATAAATGAAAATTTCTCGGATGATACAAATGACCAAAACCTCATTCCATATATAGGAGTCCATGGGCCCCCAATATAATCCTAACCGACCTAACAATAACAATGTAAGGGCACAATAATAACAATATTGTAGTTACAGGGGCACAACAATAACAATAAGGAGGCTACATTAATAACAATAAGGGACTAAACTAGTAATATAGGGACCTAACATGCCCCTCTCCTTCAAAAAATTGTTGTCCTCAACGCTTGAGTAGCTCTGGGTGCTTCTGTATAAAATTCTCATCCTCCCATGTAGAATATTCAATGGGTAAGTTCTTCCACTTGATGAGATACTCTGAAATTGATCGATTTTGTAGCTGTCGAGTTCTTGTTTCCGTGACCGCTTCAAGTTCTAATATGATTTTTCCTTCCTCATCAAGTTCTGGAAATATTGTTTGAACTGGAAGCTTTTCACCTATAACCTTCTTTAAGCATGAAACATTTTAAACTGGATGCACTCACGAAGAAGCAGGAAGCTCCAATTTGTATGCCATGGTACCAATGTTTTGCAACACCTTGTAAGGACCATAGTACTTTGGCAATAATTTATTATCCGTCTTAGCTTTCTTGAGGGACATTTTTTTGTATGGTTGTAGCCGTAAAAATACCCAGTATCCTATATCAAAACTTCTCTCGCTGTGATGTTGATCTGCATGTTGTTTCATTCAATTTTGTGCCAAATTTAGGTTATCCTTTAAGAGTTGGAGAACTTCTTGTTGATGCTTGATGTGATCTTCCATTGCTTTAACCTTAGAATTTTCTCTTAAAGATGAAGTGATGGAAGGTGGATGATATCCATAAAGTGCCATAAATGGGGTCATTTTTTTTGCAGTATGGAAGGAAGTGTTATACCACCATTCAGTGAGAGGTAACCACTTGACCCATTGTGTTTGTTTATCAGATACAAAACAACGAAGTTATCATTCCAAACATTTATTCACTATCTCAGTTTGACCATCGAATTGAGGATGATAAGGTGAGCTATGACCTAATTGAGTACCCAAACAAGAAAATAACTCCGTCTAAAAATTTCTAGTAAAAATGGGATCTCTGTCACTCACAATAACCTTTGGGTTTCCATGTAGCTTTTGAATTGTGTCCATAAATGTAGTAGCAACTGTATTTGCTTTAAATGGATGAGATAATGCACAAAAGTGTGCATACTTGGTAAGTCTATCAACTACCACCATGATGACACTCTTTCCTTCGGACTTAGGTAAACCTGTGATAAAATCCATTGAAATCTCCTCCCAACGTTCACTTGGAATGGATAAAGGTTGTAGAAGTCTCGGGGTCTTAATTGTTTCCACTTTATTCTGCTGGAAAACCAAACATTCCGCCACAAACTTTTGAATATCAGATTTAAGGCCATCCCAAAAAAATTCTTTCTTCACCCTGTGGTAAGTTTTTAAAAATCCTGAGTGTCCTCCTGAAGGAGAAGTGTGCAATTCCAGAAGAATCTTTTGTTTTAGTTGGGAATTCTTACAAAGATATAAGCGATCTTTGTACCATAAGGAATCATTTTTCCAACTCAATGTATCAGATGTACTAGGATCTTGCTGCAAATTTTGAATGAGTGTCCATACATCTTTGTCCTTCTTCCATTCATCTCTTTCTTCAGTTATCCAATCTAGTTAGATAATAGAAATGGCACAAAGCAATGCTTCCACCTCTTCATTCTTTCTTGAGAGTGCATCTGCAACAACATTAAGCTTTCCTTTTTTGTAGATTATTTCAAAGTCATAACCCAACATCTTTGTGACCCATTTTCGCTGCTCTTCTGAAGATAGTCTTTGTTCCAAAAAGTGTTTAAGACTATCATGATCAATTTTTACCTTGAAGTGTCTTCCCATTAGGTAAGTTCACCATTTCTTTAGTGCATGTAGTATTGATAACATTTCCTTCTCATAAATAGGTTTCTGTAAATACTTTCCTTTGATTGGACGACTTTCAAAAGAAATGGGTCTTCCTTCTTGCATTAAAACAACACCAATTCCATTTCCTGAGGCATCACATTCCACAATAAAGGTTTTTGTGAAGTCTGGCGTAGCTAAGACTGGTGCTAGGCACATTTCCTCTTTAAGATGTTCAAAGGCCTTAGTTACTTCAGGAGTCCATGAAAATGCATATTTCTTCAAATATGTTGTTAGAGGAGCTGCTATTCTCCCATAATTCTTAATAAACTTGCGATAATACCCTGTTAAACAGAGAAATCCTCGCAACTGCTTTATGGTTGTGGGGACTTCCCATTCCTTAATGGCTTTAATTTTGTTAGGGTCTAGCTTAACACCCTCGTGAGATACAATATGACCCAGATATTCCACCTCTTGTAGTCCAAAGAAACATTTGGATGATTTTTCATATAATTGTTTCTCCTGCAATAGTTTGAGCACCCTGTCAACATGTTGAACATGATACTTCCAAGACCTGTTGTAGATTAATATATCATCAAAAAATACTAGCACAAATTTTCTTAGGAAGGTTTTGAAAATGGAATTCATCAACCCTTGAAATGTAGAAGGTGCATTGGTAAGGCCAAAAGGCATGACCAAAAATTCATAATGACCCTCATAAGTTCGAAATGTTGTTTTCAGAATATCTTCAGTCTTCATTCTAATTTGATGATATCTTGAATGAAGATCCAACTTGGTAAAATAAATTGCTTCATGTAATTCATCCAATAATTCATCAATCACAGGAATAGGAAATTTATCTTTAATGGTGAGATTATTGAGCTCCCTGTAATACGGACACATGCGCCATGATCCATCCTTCTTGTGCACCAATACTACTAGAGCAAAGAAAGAACTTTGACTAGGTTGAATTATACCAACCTCTAACATTTCTACAATCATACATTCAATTTCGCTCTTTTGGACATAAGGATATCTATAAGGCCTGATGTTTGGAGGAACACTTCTTGGAATCAAATGAATAGCATCATCATGATCACAAATAGGTGGGAGTCCTTTGGGAGTTTCAAACACCTTGGAATGATTATCCAAGACTTTTTAGAGATTTGCAGAAATAGATGATTTTGATGTTGGAACTTCTAGTGAGCATAATTGTGCAATTACGCCTCGTTGTAATTTCTTCAAAAGTTTTTTCATGACATTAGAGCTTATTATCTTTCCCAGCTTCCCTGCGATACCCCGTAATTCGACTTCCTTTCCTTCCGAAAAACATTTCAAGAAAAGTTCTTGAAAATTAAAAGCTACTGTCGCCAAAGATTGTAACCATTATACTCCTAGTACAACATCATCACCTCCCATAGGAATGGAAAACATTGGACTATTCAATACATATTCCCCCATGGTTAGCTTGATATTATGGACTTTTCCAGAGCAATTTATAGTTTCTCCATTTGCAACCATCACTTGACATTCTGGTGCTGGGTAGAGGAAACAATTCAATTCTTTGGCTACCTTAAAATGAATAGAATTATGGGTACTACCTCAATCAATCAACACTATTGCCTTTTTCTTCTTGATATGTCCTTCTATCTTGAGAGTTTGAGGAGTGGTTATTCCTGCCAATGCATTACACGATATGGTCAGACTCATTTCTTCCTCTTCTAGGGTTGGCTCCTGGTGTATATCCTCTTCTTTTGAAGATTCTTGTTCATTTTCTTCTTCCTCTTTACAATCTATGTAAAATAATTTCTTCTGAGCACACTTATGAACTTTAGTGTATTTTCTATCACCACTGTAGCAAAGCCATTTTGCTACTTTTTCTTCCAATTTTTGATGTGTCAACCTTGTAGGTTGTGGAAAACTAGGAGTAGCAACACTTCCATCTTTATATATGTGAGTGGTAGGCTTCCTTGTTGACATAATTTTACATTCAATTTTTCTTGCCAACCTGAATGCCTTTTCCAATGAATCAGGTTCCCAAATACGAACTTCATGTTGGATGTTTTCCTTTAAATTCCCTATGAAGACATCAATCCTATGTTCCTCTGGAATATCAGTTACCCTTATATTCAATTTTTGGAAGTCCTTAATGTGCTCCGCCACTAAAACCTTTTGTTTGAGATTTATCAATTGGCTAAAGAAGGTGTTGCTTTTTGTATCCTCATAATGTGCTATCATTTCCTTCGTAAAAATTGACCAAGTGACAATTTTTTTACAGGAGCAAAGCCATCGATCCCATACAAAAGTATTTTGTTCTAAATGTAAATTTGTAGTGTGTACCTTTTGTGTGTTTTGCGCATTATATAGATCAAAATATAGCTCCATCTGTAGCATCCATGTTACGGGATCCCTGCCATCAAACTTCCTCATATCCATATTTGGAATATGGTGGTTCTTCCATCCAACATTAGAGTTTATGAAATCACAATTAACATTTATTTTGTTCTCATCATGAGTTTCCTCTACTATCTTTTCACCATTAGGAAACATTTCTTGTATCAACTTTTCCAAACCTTCGATGTCTACTTTTATATCATTCTTCATTTTGTCCATTTTTTCATCGATCTTAGCTTCCATGTCATCCATCTTAGCTTCCATGCCCACTTCCATGCCTTCAATATTAGCTTCCAAACCATTAATTTTATCTTCCATGCCTTTCTTCAAACCATCCATCTTAGTTTCCATGCCTTTCTTCAAAACTTCCATTTCATTTTTTGTTATTCTTTGCGATAACTAAATTTGGTGCGCTTGCTCTTGTAATTTTGATATCTCATGTTATGTTTCTTCATCTTCATGAGTCATAGTAGAGCCTTATGAAGGCTTAATGGGTATTGAATTATTTTTAGGGGAAATTTTAGAAGCCAATACTAATATGTATTCTTCAATATGCCCTTAGAATAAATTCAAACTAATTTTTTTTCAAAGGAGACTTATGTAATTCGAAAAAAATACACACCTTTTCTTGCTTTTGAGGAGCTCGATATTGAAACTGAATTATCTCTATGATGTCAAATATTTAATATCAAAAATTTGGCCCTAAAGTAGCCTTCTGAATCATCTTTCGAATGCCACAGGTCTGACCTGATTTGGATTCTTCAAGGCAAAGTTATGCCCAATATCCCACGATGACCTAATTATGGACTGGTTCAGTAGAGAGAACTTGTAAGACTTACCACATATCATCGTTTTCCCCTTCGGCACTGAAATTCATATATTGAAAAATACATTCCATTTACTTGCAGCCACTTTTTACAAAATCTCAATCCGACGCTCAGAGAGAGAGTTATAATGCTTTTCCACGGTCACCTCTTTGAGATGAAATTCGGGAGCCTAAAACAATCCTAAGTTCCATAGATCATATCTCCAACAATTTTGTGAACCAACATCTGCAATTTTTACAGGAGGTTCTTTAGGATTTCGGCTTCGCTCTATGAAAATTACAGCTTCTGAAACATCATAGAAAAACAATTATAGCGAAAATTCTGCGATGACATGTTTAGGTTAAATTTAGGAGCCTACAAAAAACCCTAACTTCCGCAGATCATATCTCTGAAAATGTTGGGAGCCAAGCTCTGAAATTTTGCGACGATGTTCCTCAGGATTTCAGCTTCGCACTCTAAACATTTCAGCTTCTGAGTATTCGTATAAAAAACGTTATAGAAAAAATTCCACGATAACCTATTTGGAGCAGCGAAACCCTACAATCCAAAGCTCTGATACCAAATGTTATGAAACCAGCTCCAAAAATATAAGAAAAGAGAGATCAATGCCTTATAAATCAGCCACTTCGAGGGGAAAACCTCCAATACATTACATAAATGAACAATTCTTTGATGATACAAATGACCAAAACCTCATTCTATATATAGGAGTCCATGTGCCCACAATATAATCCTAGCCGGCCTAAGGATAACAATGTAAGGGCACAATAATAACAATATTGGGGTTACAGGGGTACAAAAATAACAATAAGGGGGCTACACTAATAAAAATAAGGGATTAAACTAGCAATATAGGGACCTAACATAAAGGGAGCACGTTGTTCAAAGTATGTGTTGATTATGCCAAAGAGAATTCAAGATCTAGCATGCAGCAAATAGCAACATGGAAGCAAGATTTGAGAAGGTTCTCACAGAAAGAGGGGGAGGATCATGTCAAGAATTTTTCTGCAGTTGTAAAATTTGCCTCAAGTTTTTGAAGAGCATGAAAATAAGCCTCATGATTGAAGAAGACTTTGCGCTTCGTTGAATGTATCAAGGATGATCCTATATGATTTATCTCTAACAAAAGCTGATAGACTCATGTGTCAGAGGGAGAAGCCATTTCCTCCATAGGGAGTAGTCAAAAATCCTTGTTATAACCTCAGATAAAGTTGAAATCGGATTCCAAGACAATGGACTGTCAATGTGAGAGGGAGCACCCAATTAGGGTAACCTAAAAGCATCTGTGATGATGGATCATGTGAAGCTAAGATATTGCTTCTATTTGGGGCTCTATTATAATTTCTCGAATGAGCATGAAACAATATGGCATAGGTCGAGTATATTGCGGCTAGATTCACAAGAAGTATGGCTTTAAAGCTTACTTGATGGATTGTATGATGATAAACATCATGATAAAAGGTGCACCATATCTCTACTGATGAGATGATAGTCAATATTTTGCAAAAGCCTCTTTCTAGAGGGAATTTTTCCTACTTCCATTACAAGCTTGGGCTTGTGGAGTATACCTCTTTGATTGAGAGGGATTGATGGTTGCATAATGGATATGGTTTCTACCTATGTCATGTACTTTTAATGGAATTATGGAGGCTATCCCTATGTTAAGTACATTGACCAAAATTAGGGAGAATGGTTTGAAAGATTGAATAACATCACAGAATAAAATTCTTCTTATTTCAAGTACATAGGCTTGATTAGGGAGGTTATCCATGTGTTAAGTACATAGGCTTGACTAGGAAGAATGGTTCAATGGACAAACATCTTCCTATGTCATGTACTTTGACCTGATAAGGGAGGTTATCCTTGTGTCAAGTACATAGGCTTGATTAGGAAGAATGGTCTGGTGGACTAACATTCTTCTTAGTTCATTGTATGATTACTTGATTAATTTGGTAGTCTCTGTGTCACTTTGACCATAATTAGGAAGAATGGTGTTATGGAAAAACATTTTCCTTTTTCATTGTATAGTGACTTGAATATGGATGTTTTCCCTGTGTCACTTTGACTAGGATTAGGGAAAATGCTCCTAAAGGTTGAAGCCTCCTAGCATAGTGCTTTGATCTCTTTATAGACTGAGCTTGTTTTAGCATAGTGCTTTGATCTCTTTATAGAGTGAACTTGTTTTAGCATAGTGCTTTGATCTCTTTCTAGAGTGAGTTTCTTTACCAAACAATGCATATGTGCCATATGTGAGGGGTATTGGCTGGGTTATGGCAATGTGTTTGATGTTGGTGACGATATTGATGATGATGCTTATCTTAATCTTGATAATCCTTCCTTATGGAAATTTTAAACTTGAGAACATCTTGATAGTAATTATTAATACCTCCCTATTTAAGAGAGAGCGTTGAATTTTGTAACTAGTATCATTCTTCATAATGTATTTCTGTCATTTGTAAATTTATTAGACAATATTTAATATGATTGGGTCATAAAAAGAATTTTATTTGTAGCATGTGTTTCATGCTCAAAGAAAATAAATTTTGTATGTTATAAAAAGAAAAGAAAAAACAAATTTTAAGTATATTTTTGGTTAAAATCCAAATGGTCAAGTCGTTCCTCCAAGGATCAAGTCAGCCTGCTCAAGGGACGTGTCCCTCCACATGGACGAACAACTATAAATAGGGCCTAGTCGATGTTCTCCACAAGCAGATTCATATCAAACATATCTTTGAGGCTTAAGTGAAGGGTATGTGTTTGAAGCAGTATTCTTCTAATAAATACGAGTTACCTAAAGCATATTTATCTATGATAAAGGGAAATTTTTATGTGGCACTATAACAAAGACTGAGGGAGGGACACAAGCATAATTTCGATATATATAAGGCATAAAAAGGACACTCCTGAAGTAGTTCGTATGATGTTTCTGAGATAATACTACAACTTGCTAAGAGAAATTTCTAAGGAAGTATTAAGGATAAACATGCCATATCTTGGTTAAGACTTCTGGTGAATTTCTTATGATTCTTGAAGGTTATTTTTGTTCATGGAGGGCTGAATTGGCACTTGGGAAGTCACACTAGTTATTTTTTTTATGACTTGGATTTGTTGCATTGACAAAGATTTTATAAGGAAAGGATTTTTGGGTTTTCACCTTGTGGGTTTTTCCCTGGCCATTGGCCTAATTTCGGTTCTTTTGTATTTTTGTACACTACATCTCTATTTCCTCTATATATGCATAATTTAATATATATTTTCTTGATGACCTAATTGAATGAAGTGAATGCTAAAAGGAAATCATATATAACTGTCACAAGTAATTATTTTTGGAAATACTGAAGGTGAATCAATATTTCTTATCAATTAGTATACTTTTAATTTCATAGAGCATTAACTATTATTAACATCAGATTAGCATAAAAATCATCAACACCATTCAACAATGCATCAGATAAAGGCAGTAGACACAAATGTTTCGGTGAAAACCCCTTCGGGACAAAAACCAACAAATGCTTCTTAATATGTCTTTAAAAGATTTACACCAAGTTTTTAGCTCCAACTAAAGGAGGCTCTAAAACCCTGATTTAAAGGCTCCAACATATAGGATGCTCCTACACCATGTTTACCAGTTGCAACCAGAAGAACACTCCAACGCCCTAGTTTTGAGGCTCCGACCTGATAGATGATCCAACACCCAGTTTATCGGTTGCTACTAGACAGATGCTCCAACGCCCTGTGCAGGCTACAACCTGTGGCCCTGAAGTGTTATCAGGCTTCGACCTGAAGGAGACTCCACTCTTTTTCCTTACACCACCCTGCCACCCTAATCAATTGACAAACCACATTTCACATTTTTCATACTCGATCCACATATCCTCTGAATCAATGCAAAGAAAATGAACTACAACACAAATTATGTCAATAAAAAATTCCTTTGCACATCAAACTCTAGTTGTCAATATCAACCACTTCTATCTCTATCCAAACTGCATATCAAACCCTAGTTGTTGAATGACTCTTTTCTGGTCAAGCTTGTAGTAATATCATCAAATTCTAACTCCGTCAAATCTGCTTCTATTCATGCTAAGTCACAACATCACTGCCATAGAAATCATGTCTCACTGTAGAAACCATCTAGGTTACAGGTATAGTTATATATTGCTATCAATCATATGATTTAGTCATCATACACATCAAAACATCTTACCGTGAAATATTCTCAAAACAATCCTGCAAATGGTTGATGTGTCTATGTTGTATACAAAAGGTCACAATCACACATTAAATGTATTGTCATATATGTCATTGTCACTTAATATTTCTTGGCACATCAAGGATTATAATCATCCAAGTTTCTCTATTATTGTATATGTTATTGATATCAATAATATGTATCATAGAGTAGAATCACTGTCATATATCAAATGCCTTTAATGAACATATATATCACTGATATCACTATTGTATGTATGAATGAGATCATTGTTTCACTATCAAGTAATAGCACATGCCTCACTATTATCATAACTAGATATGTTACAAATTTAATTTTCATAAGACATCAACCTCATCAATGTGATTGTTGTTGATTTTTGGTAGCATCGGATGTGCTATAAGTCTCAAACTTTGTGGAGAGGCTTAGACACGTGCATTACAGATAACCCATAAATATTTTTGGGAAATTCCACCTTGAAATATTTTTATAGGAAAAATTAATTATTTTTAATAAGGACCCTAATTTTAACTTAGAAAATTAAAATAATTAATGAGTGTTAACGTAAAATGTGTGTGAAACCTCTTTAAAACACAGATCAAGTCTAATACAATCTTAGTCATTGATTGGATATCTAATCTTGATTGTTGAAGTCTCAATGAGAAGACTATAAAGGAAGACTTGAGGGGCTTTTGTAAAATACACCGAAAGGATCTAGCGATCGAATTTTCTAACGGAGCAGTGCTCAGATGAAAACTTCGATCTAAGTGATTCTTCAGCGCAGTTGAGGGGCATAGAAAATTTGGGCAGGAGGATCTTCTCCCGGGCCAAGGATAATCAACAGAGAGCCAAAGAAAGACGAAGAGGAGGCTCACTGAGCCCACCGAGAGTGACGCAACACCCAAAAGGGTTGATGCAGTGTTAATTTTTGGTAACTAGGTCCAAAACCCATGTTGCATTGCTCATATGATGATGGTATTTTTGTTGGATTCCTCTTTCGGAGAGGTGCAAGATCGATCTAAAGATCATCTTGTTTCGATGAGCAGAACTTATATTTTGATTTTAATTTCCACACATGTGCAAATTGTCAAGGACAGCCAGAATTGTAATGTAGGCTTGCAAGCCCAATAGATGTGTCACACACCCTCATTGATGGATATGAATTGGTGAACATTTTTGCTCATTTTTTCATCAACTCATCATACATTTCCTCTTATGATCTGATTGATTCATTCTTCCTTTGGAGGCCTCTCTTTCTCACACATCTGGATTTGAAGTTGAAGGAGAGCGGACTATTTTTAGGGCTCTTTGCTGGTGCATTGACCAACATTGACCGTGGGTCAAGGCTTGGAGTTTGACCTCCATTATTGTGCATAAAATCCGATCTCTTAAGGCCGCACTAGAGGGCACAAAGATCGAGGAGAATGGTTGAACTTTGACTGCATCCCTAGACCACATCATTGACTAGCATTGAATTTCTGCATTGAATTTTTCTGTTGACCAGCGTTGACCTTTTTGGATTTGTCTTTGAGGGGTGTGTGTGACACTTGGAGGATTGGCTGATCTAATGTTGGAGAAGACTTTTTTTGCTAGTGCATCTTGTTGACTGTCATAACAAACATTATTCTCTATCTTTTCTGGACAAGAAGAATTGTAAATTCTGATTTATATTATTGGATTGTCTTCTATTGATCATTTATTATGTTCTGTCAACAATTTACTTTCATGTTTATGTGATTGCTAAATTGAATCGGGCCTATAAGAAAGATTGAAGTAAAATTTCATTAAGAATACAACATACCATGGTTATCTAAATTTGATAGGGTATATGAGTTGAGGTGAAGACAAAGCCCAAGCTACTGTGAAAAGCAATCATCGAAGAAGAAGTCTTGTCAAGGACCAATGGCCTCCTCAACCTACAATGGTTTCAAATATGATAAGTTGACTGACAAGTCTAATTATCATGCATGGAAGATGTCCTTGGATTTGGCATTAGAAGATCAAGATGTCATAGATTATGTGCAGGGGAAGATTCATGAACCTCCATCAAATGCACCGACTGCCACAAAGACGAAGCATAGAAAAGGGGAAATCAAAGAAAATATGATTATGTTGGAAATACTGAGAGGGGGGTGAATCAGTATTTCTTTTCAATTGTTAATTATTGCCGGTTAGATTCTTCACAATTAAAAAAAAAGAGGTGTATAATAATGATATTAAGGATTAATCAGAACTTCAATCCCTTTTTAATAATAATATACACTAGATGAGTGAAGGGCACCAACCCTTTTAATGAAACAGACACCAACCTGTTTTCTAAGCACCAAGTTGGACTTTGATGAGGCTTCGACCTCTAGAGCTTCGACCCTATATTTTCAAGGCACCAACCTTGTGTTTAGGGGCACCTACCCCAAGGAAACCAATCCTTTTTTTACTGCTTTACTGGACTATAGTTCAAAGATGCTTCGTTGCATCAATTTGCACCAATCTGCACTACATCATCAATTTGCACCAAAGCTTGCACCTATACTTCTTCAACACTGCTTCACCACTTCAACACTGCACCATGCCAAGATTGCACTTCACCACTTCATCAATTCTGCAGCACTCTATACTAACACTACAGCTGCACCAACACTTTCACAAGTCTTCACTAGTCAATAATCATAAGTCTATATCTAGTTGTTTGAGCCCTCCATCACATGAGTGTAGTTGTTTGTGGTGTCTTAGCACATGTTGCTTCAAATATCAAACTAAAGAAAGGTTTCTAACCACCAAGTCTGCCTTCTTCAAATTGGTAGTTTTGAACCACAGCAAAAATTCGAGGATGATCTTAGTATTGTTCCATAGTCAGAGGGTTAATACTCCACAATTCAAGGATAGTACTACTCCATAGTACAAGCTATAACAACACTATATTTTGAAGGTTATAACACTACTTTGCTGATTGCAGAGTAAGGTCCGTATGCTGTGATAAATCAGAAAACAAGGTCCTAAAATATATTGTAGTGAGCCACCAAAAACAATCCGAAAATTTCAGAACAACTCCTCCATAGTCCGAAAAAAAATAGCTCCTACACAATCCGAAAATTACAGTTCCTCCACAGTCCGAAAATTACAGCTCCTACACAGTCCGAAAAATCAGCTCCTCCACAGTCCGAAAATTACAGCTCCTACACAGTCCGAAAATTACAGTTCCTCTTTGTAGTTTTTGGTTCACGAGATGTGAACTTACTCTGATCTTTCCTGTATATGTGTGACCGAATTCCTTGGTCAAGAATGAGCTTGAAAACTTTAATAAATAGTGATTTTCGCACAACAAAATGAAAGGACACGTCTCTGCAAATAGGCCGACATGAAGGAAAAGAATAGGTCGGCTCACTACTATGGTTAATTTTCCTTCACTTAAAAATTCCATATCTCATCAACCGTTGGGAGTTTCGAGGCAAGTAAAGGCTCGTTAGAAAGACAAAAAAATATTCTTTTAGATGGTCTAGGATTCATTGGGATAGTCTACCTCCAAGGTGACAAAAATATATTTTCTTTATAACTGACCTTGAATATTTATGTGTAGTGAGTAAAAATTTTGTCTCCAAGGTCATCTTCATTGTTTTTGTCTCCAAGGTCATCTTCATTGTTAGGCTTATTCATCAACCTGTGGCCATCAATGAAAACTTGGATTAACAATATCCCCCTTTGTCATTGGATGGCAATATTATTCTTCTCTCCCCCTTTGACATCAATGGCAATGGGGTGCCAATGTACTCCCCCTGTCATGCTGCTCCCCCTAACATATTGTACCCCTGACATGCTGCTTGATTTAATGTGATGCAAGAGCAATGACCCCCATATTTTGGCGAAGATACTCAAATGCTTCTCGTGGAAGAGGTTTTGTAAAGATATCCGCAATTTTCTCTTTTGTATTGACATATTCCAGCCTGATATTGTGTTCAACAACTTGTTCACGGAGAAAGTGGTATTTGATTGGAATATGTTTGGCTCTTGAGTGCATCACCGGATTCTTTGAAAGACTGATGGCGCTAGTATTGTCACAAAAAATATTAATTGGTTGCTTAGTTTCTATGTTGACATCCTTCAAGGCTTCCTTCATCCATAGAATTTGTGTACAACAATCAGCAGCAGCTATATATTCGGCTTCAGCTGTAGAAAGCGATATAGATGATTGCTTTTTGCTGAGCCAAGATACAAGATAATCTCCCATAAAGAATGCATTTCCACTAGTGCTTTTACGATCATCCACGCTTCCGGCCCAATCAGCATCAGAATAAGCTGTCACAATAAAAGTTGAACTCTTAGGATACCAAAGACCGAAATCAGTTGTTCCTTTCAAATATCTGAGAATTCATTGCACAGCTACTAGATGGGATTGTTTAGGACTTGACTGAAATCTTGCAACCATTCCTACTACTTGCATAATATTTGGTCTTGTGGTAGTTAAGTATAGGAGAGCTCCAATTATTGACCTGTAAAGAGTTGCATCTATTTGAGGGGTATCATCGTCTTTGCTTAATTTACAATCTGTGGTCATTGGTGTGCTCATAGGTGCACAATCTTCCATCCCATATCTTTTAAGCATGTCTTTAAGATATTTTGCTTGAGATATAAACATGCCTGCAGAGGTTTGAGATATTTGTAGCCCAAGAAAGTAAGACAACTCACCAATCATTGACATTTCGAATCTTTTGGACATATTTAGAGCAAATTCATGGCTCATCTCATCATCATTGCTAGCAAAGATTAGATCATCAACTTATACAAGAGTGATCAAAAGTTTTCCTTGTCCATATTCATGTAGAGATTGCTGCCAACTACTCCCTTTTTGAAACCTTCTTGTAGCAGATAGTGATCCAAATTTGTGTACCATGTTCTAGGGGCTTGTTTTAATCCATACAAGGCCTTTTTTAGCTTGCATACAAACTCCTTCCCTTCGGCAAGATCAAATCCTTCTGGTTGCTCCATGTAAACTTCTTCCTTGAGATCTCCATTCAGGAATGCTGATTTTACATCCATTTGATAAACCTTGAATCCTTTTGAGCAAGTAAATGCCAAAAACATTCTTATGGCTTCCATTCGAGCTACTGGTGCAAAGGTTTCTTCGAAGTCAATTCCTTCGATTTGCGAGTATCCTTTGCAAACAAGTCTGGCTTTATTTATGATGATTTGTCCATCTTCATTCATCTTGTTTTTGAATACCCATTTTGTTCCAATTATATTTTTATCTTTTGGGCGAGGTACCAGTTCCCAAGTCTCATTTTTTTCGATTTGAGACATTTCTTCTTCCATGGCCTTTATCCAGTGAGGATCTTTGCTTGCTTGAGAAAAATTTTCAAGTTCTATTAAAGATAATAGAGCCACATCATCTTTTCTAGGGGTGCTTATCATCCTTCTTCGAGTTTGGATTCCTTCATCTATATTTCCGATGACCTGTTCTTTTGGATGATATCTTTGAACAAACTTGATCTTGGAGGGAGTTTGTGAAGATTCATTTTGAGGTTCTTCATTCTCCTCTTCTTTTTCAGGTTCTTCTTCTTCACTTTGTTCAAAGAAAGGCTCAACTTCATGATCTTCAATTCCTTTTTCTGGAAGGCCTTCATCAATCTTTACATCAATGCTTTCCACTATTTTTCATAGACAATAGTTGTAACATTTGTAAGCTTTGCTCCTAGTGGAGTATCCAAGAAATATTCCTTCGTCAACTCTAGAATCAAATTCACCTGGTGAGTCGTCATTTATTTTTATGAAACATTTGCTTCCAAAAACCCTGAAATATTTTACTGAAGCAGGTCTTCCTTTCCATAATTCATAAGGAGTCTTCTCATTATTTGGTCTTAGTTGAGTTCGATTTAAGGTATAAACTGCGGTGCCAACTGCTTCTCTCCAAAATTTTGGTTGCAAATCGGCTGCTAGTAGCATTGTCCTTGCCATTTCTTGAATGGTTTGGTTCCTTCTTTCAACTACTCCATTTTGCTGGGGTGTCCTAGCAGTAGAGAGTTCTCTTTTGATTCCATGCTCTTTACAGAATTTATCGAACTCTTTTGAGGTGAATTCTCCTCCTCTATCCGTTCTAAGGCATTTAATCTTAGAATCTTTCTCATTCTCAATGAGAGCCTTAAGATTTTTAAAACATTCAAATGCTTCGGATTTATATTTTATGAAATATATCCACATCATTCTAGTATAGTCATCAACAAATAGAGCAAAGTACCTTTCACCTTGAAGAGCGGGAGTTCTAGTTGGCCCACACAAGTCTGCATGAATGATTTCCAGAGGTTTTGTTGTTGAGAACTCCTTAGTTTTGTGGCTAGTTCTGGTTTGCTTTCCATGTTGGCATGGGCCACATACAACTTGATTTGGTTTGCACATTTTTGGAATATCCCTTACTGCATTAATTTTGTTGATGTTGACTAGGTTATCAAAACTTGTATGCCCCAATCGCTTATGCCATAATCAACTTTCATCTGTTTGACTTAAGTAACATTTATCTTCTTGAATTCTACTAAGAATGTAAACATTATCTGGTGTTCTTACTCCTTTCGCCACAAGCTCTCCTGAGGACGAGTCTCTTATTTCACAATTTTTTGTACTAAAGACAACATTATGGCATCATCGGTCCACAAATACGGTGAAACATGGGGTGTGTTTTGGCTCTTCTCTGACCAAAGAGTGTCTACAGGCCTTTCCTGGTCCGTTGATGGGGGTGGCAGGTACATACTTTCTAGTGATTTTGGCCGGATGTCACTTCCAAGCATTTCATTTCTTGCTCAGCGAAGTCAGCTTAACGGTCACCTGTCATATCTCTGGGGCCGCCACTGTCCACGAACCAATGATTTTCTTCTGGGCTTTGTAGAGCTGAACGTTAGGGAAATTTTGAGGTCTAAAATGGGCCTCTTAAGGAAAATGTACAATCAAAATTCACTTTATGAGAACCAATCACTTTTTATGGGATGACATCATCCCTAGTGGTTGAAGTGCCATTGTTTGAGTTAAAGGTACTTACTTGTCACATTCTCAATGGTAGATAAAAACTCATGGTTAACCATGGTTTTGTTGTCTAATTGCCTTTAAAGAGTCAAAAGAAGTAAGTACTCATAATAAATGTCATTCCCCTTTTTTGAATAAAATATATTAGCTACTAAATTTCCATATTTTAAAGAAACGATACACACATAATATATTTATTATATTATATTATTTTTATATAGTATATTAATTACATATTATTATACAATTTAAATAATATAAATTTTAATTAATAGAATATAATATAATTAAGAATTTATAAATTTAAATTTATGTTTTATTTTAAATTATTTAAGTACAAAGGACAAATGCATTAGTTTTTCAATGATAATGACTTTTTCTTGAAAAGCTCATTCTTATTTATAGTCACATCAATACAATTTTTTTATTAATTTTATTTTGGTACAACTTTTGAATTGAATTTAACTATGGTTACATGGATAGTGGTGCAAAAAGTGATGCAAATTCATAAATATTATTTTAATTTTTTAGCTATTATTTTATTATTTCCTTAGGAGGCCCATTTTAGACCTCAAAATTCCCCTAATGCCACATTTATTAGTTTTGAGATTTACTTTTTTATCTTTTTCCCTTTTGAGAGGGCAATTTTGTTCATTATGATCACAATCATCACATAATGAGCAAGACGGATCAAACTTAGCCAAAGGATCAAAGGAATTGTAAGTTTTGATTTGTTCTTGCTCTTTAGGCCCACACAATTGGTTTGGTTGATTATTCAATCTTGGTGCTTCATTTTTATGAGCCTTGCAATGCTTAGCTTGATGCCCAAAGTTTTTACAATTGTAACAATGCCCAAGAAAAATAGTTTGATACCTGTTGTAGTATCCATAGCTTGAATCAACATTCTTCCTTGGAGTTGCTCTTTCAAATCTTGGTTTTGAGATGTGACCTTTTTCCTGAGATGATTTTTCTTCTTTTGGATGGCAAGAGAGTACATCAGCATAACTTCTGGCATTATTCTTCGTACTCGATGATTCTCCTTTGAAACCAATCCCAGACTTGTCATGTTGAGGTCTTTGAGTGTTAAGAATGTTGTCAAGAGCTAGAGAGCTTTGCCAACTCCTTTTGATTTGCTCCAATTCCTTTCTTAGGGACACTATTTCAGCTTCACGTTTTTCACAGATATCATCCTTCTCTTTTAACTTGATGTTCAAAAAGTCTTCCCTTCTTTTTGCTTCCTCTCTTTCTATTTTGAGAGAAATTATCTTCTTTTGTAGATTCTAATTTTCTTCAACGACATTCATCAACAAACTATCCATGTTTCTTTCATCTTCCAATTCTGAGTCATCATCATTTGTAAATGCCATGAATAACGTTTCTTTGCTTCCAACATAATCACTTTCCTCATTTGATTCATCATCTCTTTCTTTGTGATGATGCATATTTCTGGTTGATTTCTTTTTGATGACTACAAAATCATCTTCATAAAACTCATATTGTTTGGAGAAGAAGTTCCTTTAATTAAACCCTTTCTTTTTTTACATCATCCTTTTAGAGTCCTTTTCATCATCACTATCATGTTTATGGGGACATTTTGTAGCTTAATGACCTATTCTTCCACAATTGAAACAAATAAGAGGGTACTTACCTTTTAGCTTGGATCCTCTTTTTAGTCTTCGTACAAATTAAGCTAATTCGTTTTCAGTATCAGATTCATCGCTGTTGTAATTCCATCATTTTCCTTCTTTTGTAGATCTTGAGGCTTTTAAGGCTGCTTCTTTGAAATTTGGACTACCTTTCCTCATCTCATAGGCAATGAGAATTCCATGGAGTTCATCCATGTTGAGAGTATCTAGATCCTTCATTTCTTCTATGGCACTTACTTTGGAGTCAAATCTGTCTGGAAGCGATCTCAGGATTTTTTGAACAATGGTGCTTTCTTCAATATTTTCTCCTAGTCTTCTAAGAGAGTTAACCACTTCAGCTACTTGAAGGAAATATGATGCAATATCTTCTTCATCATCCATTTTCAGACTCTTGAATTGTCTTCTATAGGTTTGAAGCTTTTCCTTCTTGACTTTGGAGTCGCCATCATATAGATAAACCAACTTATCCCATACTTCTTTGGCTGAGTCATAGTTCATGACTTTCGTAAATTCGGAATCAGTAATTCCACTAGTGATGGAATTTAAAGCTTTGGCATTAGCAATGTAATCTCTTCTTTCATCTTGATCAATTGGAATATTTGTGGGAGCTTTGTACCCATCCAAAACAGAGTGCCATACTTCAGGACCAAGAGACATTAGATAGTAGGACATCCTCTTTTTCCAAAAACCAAAATTAGTTCCATCAAAGATAGGTAGTTTCCCTGTTGCTTCCGTGTTCTTCATTGTGCCTAAGAATCCTTCTTCCAGTTGTTAGGCTGATATTAAAGAAACTGGCTCTGATACCAATTGTTGGAAATACTAAGAGGGGGGTGAATCAGTATTTCTTTTCAATTGTTAATTATTTCCAGTTAGATTCTTCACAATTAAAAAAAAGAGGTGTATAATAATGATATTAAGGATTAATCAGAACTTCAATCCCTTTTTTAATAATAGTATACAATAGATGAGTGAAGGGCACCAACCCTTTTAATGAAACAGGCACCAACCTGTTTTCCATGCACCAACTTGGACTTTGATAAGGTTCCCACCTCTAGGGCTTCGACCCTATATTTTCAAGGCACCAACCTTGTGTTTAGGGGCACCTACCCCAAGGACAGCAATCCCTTTTTTACTTCTTTACTGGACTATAGTTCAAAGATGCTTTGTTGCATCAATTTGCACCAATCTGCACTACTTCATCAATTTGCACCAAAGCTTGCACCTAGACTTCTTCAACACTGCTTCACCACTTCAACACTGTACCATGCCAAGTTTGCACTTCACCGCTTCATCAATTTTGCACCACTCTGTACTAACACTACAACTGCACCAACACTTTCAAAAGTCTTCACTAGTCAATAATCATAAGTCTATATCTAGTTTTTTGAGCCCTCCATCACATGAGTGTAGTTGCCTGTGGTGTCTTAGCACATGCTGCTTCAAATATCAAACTAGGGAAAGGTTTCTAACCACCAAGTTTTCCTTCTTCCAATTGGTAGTTTTGAACCACAGAAAAAAGTCTGAGGACGATCTTAGTATTGTTCCATAGTCAGAGGGTTAATACTCCACAATTCAAGGATAGTACTTCTCCACAGTACAAGCTATAACAACACTATATTTTGAAGGTTATAACATTGATTTTCTTATTGCGGAGTGAGGTTTGTATGCTGTGATAAATTAGAATACAAGGTCCTAAAATATATTGCAGTGAGCCACCAAAAAAATTCCGAAAAATTCAGAACAACTCCTCCACAGTCCGAAAAAAAACAGCTCCTACATAGTCCGAAAATTATAGTTCCTCCACAGTCCGTAAATTACAGCTCCTACACAGTCCGAAAAAACATCTCCTCCACAATCCGAAAATTACAGCTCCTACACAATCCGAAAATTACATTTCCTCTTTGTATTTTTTGGTTCACGAGATGTGAACTTACTTTGCTCTTTCCTGTAGATGTGTGACCAAATTCCTTGGTGAAGAATGAGCTTGAAAACTTTAATAAATAGTGATTTTTTCATAGCAAAATGAAAGGACACGTCTCTGCAAATAGGCCAACATGAAGGACAAGAATAGGTCGGCTCACTATTGTGGTTAATTTTCCTTCACTTAAAAATTCCATATCTCATCAACTGTTGGGAGTTTCGGGGCAAGTAAAGGCTCGTTAAAAAGAAAAAAAAAATTCTTTTAGATGGTCTAGGATTCATTGGGATAGGCTGCCTCCAAGGTGACAAAAATATTTTTTCTTTATAACTGACCTTGAATATTTATGTGCAGAGAGTAAAATTTTTGTCTCCAAGGTCATCTTCATTGTTAGGCTTATTCATCAACCTGTTGCCATCAACGACAACTTGGATTAACAGATTATCCAAGATTTTGTTCATAAGCACTTGGTTGCTTATATCTCCGAGCTAAGCACATCTAAAGAGATGTATGATACGTTGGTTAACATGTTCAAGGCTAGCAATGCTAATCAAGTTCTTTTCTTCAAGAATCAATTGAATAAGATCAAGAAGGGCAAAGAAGAATCCATTCAATCATATTTTATGAGGCTCACTAAATCAAGAATAATGTCTTAGTTATTAGAGAAGAAATATTTGATCGAGAGATGGTTCTCATTGCGCTTGGAGGTCTCCCCCTTGATTGGTATGTATTCAATACTACTATTCTTAATAACAATTTAATTCCCGATTTTGATGGAATATTGACGAGATGCACTCAAGAGGAGACAAGAATGATGGAGAGAGATCATTCCTATAATGGGAATGGAGGTGGCCCTACTACCTTCGTCGCTTATGAAAAGAAGAAGAACTATGGTGGCCTGAGAAATCAAAACCATGGAAGAGCATGGCCCAAAGGAAGGAAAGGAAGATGTTACACTTGTAACAAGTTTGGTCACTATGCAAGAGAGTGCCCCAATAGAAGGGACTCTCCCAGGGATGATGACAACAACAACTTCAGGGGGAATGTCAATCAAAGGAACAATAGGTTCAAAGGAAAAAGGAAGGCTCCCTCTGATCGAAGTGGAAGTGGGTAACCTTTCAAAAGGTCAAAAAATTACAGGTACAATGATTCTAATGTTGTTGATAATAAGAAAAATGAATATATCCTTGTATCTTCCCTCTCTGTTGCATCTCCTCTCGACACCCTGGATGTATGTTTGATTAACAGTGGTGCTTCAAGGAACCTCACTGGTTATAAAGAAGCCCTCTATAATTTGATTGAGAAGGATACTAAATTAGAAATTAACCTTGGAGATAATGCCACCTATCCCATGAAAGGGACATGGATTGTGACCCTTCATCTATCTCAAGGTCAAGTCCCTTGCTTACAAGATGTGTTGTACATACCTGACGTGAAGAAGAATCTTATGTCTATTTAGCAATGGACGAAAAAGAATTAAATGTGGCATTTGTTCATGGAAAGGTACGCACCTGGAAGAAGAACTTCAAAGAATATTTTACTATTGGTTTTAGAGTTGATACACTTTACCAGGTTGGAGGAAGTCTGTTGGGGGCTATGTCATGTGATACAACTCTTCAAATTGAGTTATGGCATTAGAGGTTTGGAAACCTTCATTACAAAGGCCTTCCCGAATCAATGAAGGTGGTGACAAGGATGCCCAAGTTTAAAGATGACCATGAAGGTATATGTCAGGGTTGTGTCGAAGGGAAGCATACAAGGGGACTATTCCCCTTAAGTGTCACAAAGACATCTAATATCTTGCAATTGATACATTCTGATTTATCTAGTATGTTGCCCGTAACATCGTTGGGAGGATGTTCCTATTACATGACTTTTATAGATGACTTCCCCTACAAGACCTGGATATATTTCTTGAAGAAGAAGGACGAAGCATTCAAATGGTTTTGTACCTTCAAGGCCTTGGTGGAAAATCAAACCGAGAAGAAAAAAAAAAATTTGAGGACCGATAATGGGACCGAGTATGAGTCAAATGAGTTCAATGGCTTTTTAAGGGAAGTTGGTATTAAGAGGGAGACTACAACTGTGTATACTCCTGAGAAAAATGGTGTTGCTGAAAGAAATAACAAGACCATTGTGGAAGTTGTTCGCGCCATGCTATATGACCAAGGTCTTCCGAAGTTTCTATGGGTAGAAGATGCGAACACTATTGTGTACATTCAAAATAGATGTTGGAATTTTTCTTTGGACTCCAAAACTACTGAAGAAGTATTCTCTAGTAAGAAGCCTGATGTCTCCCACTTTAGAGTTTTTTGAAGTCCTGTTTACTTTCATGTGCTGAAAGAAAAGTGAAGCAAGCTGGATGCTTCTAGAAAGAAGGGAATGTTTGTGGGCTAGAGTGAAACCTTGAAGGCACATAGAATCTTTGTGCTTGGTCAAAGATAAGTGGAGATATGCCACGATGTCACATTTGATGAATATTTTTCCCTCAACAAAGTAAGAAATCTTCCTAGCTCAAAGGAATACAAAAAGAAGAAAAAGTTGGAAAGCAGGAAGAATCGAAGGATGAACCTATGCCCGGTGTTGAAGGACCAATGGATCCTATTGATCCACCTCCTTCAAATAAGAGGAGACCCTCATGACTCAGGGACACTCTCAAATATGATGAGAGACATATTGCCCCAAGGGGGGCATTCTGTGAAAGCAAGAAGTCGAACTGTACAATCTGAGCTTGGATCATTGAAGATGTGGTAAAAAATCAAGTTTGGAAGGATTCTATGCATGAATAATATGAGTCCATTATGAATAATGATGTTTGGGAAGTGGTCCTGAAACTGGAGGAAAAATGTGTTGTCACCTCGAAATGGCTCTTCAAGATCAAGCATGGAGCTGATGGAAGTGTTGAAAATTACAAGAAAAGATTTTTTGCCTAAGGCTTCTCTAAAAAAGAAGGCACAAATTATGATGATATATTTGCACTTGTCACCCGCTATACCACCATTTGATCTATCATTTTCCTTGCTGCAACGCAACGATGGAGTCTCCATTAGATGGATGTGAAGATTGCTTTTCTGCATGGTTCAATAAAGGAAGAGGTTTATGTGGAGAAACCTCTGGGTTTCGAAGTCCAAGATATATACAACTATGTATGCAGGTTGAAGAAAGCCCTCTGTGGGTTGAATCAAGCCCCCAGGGCTTGGTATGAGAGGATAGATAACTACTTTATGAGTTGGGATTCACTCGAAGTGATGTTGATCCAAACCTTTATTTTAAGGTTGATAAATAAAGGCCTCTCATTCTGGTTTTCTATGTGGACAATCTCTTCTTGACAGGTGCATACCCTCTCATTCATCAATATAAGAGGGAGCTAGCTTCCGAGATTGAGATGAAACACCTAGGACTGATGCATTATTTCCTAGGCTTGGAGGGCTAGCAAAGGCCAGGCGAGTTTTTCCTTTCTCAAGGAAAATAAGTCGTGAAGCTAATGGAGAGATTTGGTATCATGAATAGTAAGTCTGTGTCGACACTGATGGAACTCAACTTTAAGAAGTTGTGTGGAAACGTTGTTGGGCCCGAGTGTAGGGACCATCCTTATGCTTTACCTTTTTTTTTTTGAATAATACAGTAAACTAGGAACAAAACCATAAGCATACAATATTGGAAACTTAGAAATATTAATCACTTATATCAAACATCTATAAATTTAACTTCATTGCACATACATATATTTTAAATGTTAATTATAGGAATAATGAGGTCATAAAAAAATACATTATCAATAACAAAGGTACTGTTCACCTAGAGACGAGATTCAATATTGACTTGCCGCTACTAGCACTTCTTTTTTGTCATATGCCTCCAAGTGTGAATGTTGACGTGCTTAATCCGAATGTAGTGACTCACCGGTTGACCTCCCAGCCCACTCCTTGGGAACTCTCCTTCCCCGCAGACCCGCGAGCTGCAATGGGGTTGTACAATGAAGGAAATGTGCTAGCTGATAGAGGTGAGCACTCCTTGGCTCAAGAGTCCCCTCTCTACAATCCTCTACCTCACCAAACTCCTATAGCTCGTAGCCACTCACAATGAAATAATCTCCTCCATCCAACAATAGGGTAAGAAAAAGCCCCTTCTCCCATGGCTTCCCCCTTATTTTATAAGAGGATTCATAGTTGACACTTGGATTTTCATGCATAATTAATTATTTTTATTAATCCAAAAGTTTGATTATTCACTCACCCATGTGTCACCCTCTCACCCAGACTCTAAAATCATTTGCTTAAATATTAATTTAAAATAGTATTTTCCTCACCCCAACAAGGCTTCCTATTTCTTCTCCTAGTTGTCTCTTTATCCCCCATTTCCCTACTCCTTAATTTGTGTTTAAATTTACTGAATTTAACTGATGAGTCTCAAATTTGGTCTCCTAACTACCTCCTAATTTAAATCAATTTGTCTCTTAGATGGATATTCTTATGTTGGCTCTTGCCACATGGAGTTTCTCTAAATTTCTCCAATTTTAATTTATTAATATTATTTTAATTCACCACCCTATTCTCTTAATGAATTTTTTAACCATTTTATGATTAATTTTTATACTTAACTCTATGTTCCTCTTTCCCTCTTTTTCCAAATTAAGTTACTTATGTACATTATCCACTTAATATTTTTCAACATGGAAAGGGGTAGAGTTCTCAGAGTAAAATATTTTATTTCTTCCTAATAATCAAACTTTTGGATTAATAAAAATAATTAATTATGCATGAAAGTCCAAGTGTCAACTATGAAGCCTCTTATAAGATAAGGGGGAAGCCATGGGAGAATGGAATTTTTCTTACCCTATTGTTGGATGGAGGAGATTATTTCATTGTGAGTGGCTACGAGCTATAGTTGGGTTTGGTGAGGTAGAGGACTGTAAAGATGGGACTCTTGAGCCAAAGAGTGCTCACCTCTATCAGCTAGCACATTTCCTTCATTGTACAACCCCATTGCAGCTCGGGGGTCTGCGGGGAAGGAAAGTACCCAAGGAGTAGGTTGGGAGGTCAACCAGTGAGTCACTACATTTGGATTAAGCACGTCAACATTCACACTTGGAGGCATATGACAGCAAGGAAGTGCTAGTAGCAGCAAGTCAAGATTGAATCTCATCTCCGGGTGAATGGTACCTATGTTATTTATAATGTATTTTTTTATGACCTAATTATGCCTATAATTAAAATGTAAAATATATGTATGTGCAATGAAGTTAAATTTATAGATGTTTGATATAAGTGATTAATATTTCTAAGTTTCCAATGTTGTATGCTTATGGTTTTATTCCTAGTTTACTGTATTATTCAAAAAAAAAAAAAAAAGGTAAAGCATAGGGATGGTCCCTACACTTGGTATCAGAGCAAGTTTGAACCCTTGAGACCTATGGGCCCAGACATTTATGTCTAATCAATATATATTATTGTTTTTTCGTAAACTGTATATTTTATAGTGATCACATTGAGTATTCAATTATTAAACCGGTATGAAATTTGTATGTACGACTTTGTCCATGGCTATCAACCATTCACTGCCTATCTATTTCCATATTCAGTTCCTTGTGACCTGTGATTAGTTCATTACGTATAGTAATTCTTTCACGAAGAAATAGACTCAAAGGAAAAATTATTGTTTGTGTCTATTTTTGTAATGCTTTCTTCTGAAAACAATTCTTATTATGACCATTCATCTTCAGTAAAATTCACCTTAACCTCCGAATTATTCCACTATGTACCACGGATGACCTTGATAGTTTAAGGGAACCTCTACACCTTTTTGTTTGTTCCCAATGGGCATAATCATTGTTCAAAATGTTCCCTAATGTATAACTACTATTATCTATCATTGTGTCCATTCTTACCATTCTTACCAAGAGTGTTTCATAAGTTTTTCACTCCGTCAAATTTTACCACAATTTTCTGGGTTTTTTTTTTCACTATCCGAAAAACATAAAAGATTTCATGATAACGAGATCAGATTTTCCTAGTGACACCATGGAGAATAATTCCTTCAATATAAATTTTCCTTGTCTTCTCCTGTACATTTTATGCTTTCAGACAATGGCGATATTTTCCTTTCCATGAGATTTCTATTGACTTGCACTAAGCTCTCTACATTCATCAGGGTCTAGTAATGAGCAATTGTTGTAAATTTTGAAGTAAGAAAAGACCAAAATATCATTGTTTTGAACAACTCAAGCAACGAATTTATACAAATTTGCTCGAGAAAAAAAAATCCCCCTTAAAAATTAAAATATATATATGCATGCGCTCTGGTTTAAAAAAAAAAAAAAAAAAAAAAAAAAATTGTAACAAGAACCTATGTTATGCGTTTCTCACCATATATATAAGTTCTTTGGCTTTATTACTCCATTTTATTTTGTATCATATATTTATGTGTGCACTCCCTATTTGTCAATGGCGAAAATAAAAAATGACTTTAGAAATCTCACAATGCCCAGTCTATAATGGGATCACCTGCACACACTATGTTTTTCATTCTTGTCACAAGAACACACACCTCCGCAAATTCCCATGCCAATGCCACTGCTCTCTATGCGGAAAATCCTATGATAAGGACATGAGGACAGAATTCCCAACCTGGCCTCACCTCGCATAAATGCATTCAAATTCAAACAATGAAAATCTTGGTAAAAGTTTGTAACTATGTAAGTCTTCCAAGGTCTTAACCATCTGCCTTCTAACAAGAAAACTCTAACAATCAATTGCAAAACCATAGGGTAAAATACATAGTGGTATATATTTACAATTTTTTAGTACATTCAATGGTTACAACAATCCGACGCCCCTATTTATGCCACTGAACACAAATTAATGCATGGGAGGTGAAGGGAAGACTTAAGGCGTAACCTATTTCCATAAGTGCCAGAGATAATTAGGAATAAGTGTAGGAATATCAAGGAATTTAATCATTCTGTTATAAATTGCATGGAATATTGGAACTTGTTGATCAGCAATCAATTGAATGGATCAAGAACTAAAGTAAAACAAATATGATTTTGATAATAATAATAAAAAAATCTAGTAATTATTAAAATTTGTTGACTTACTGATTTGGTAGTTGAAAGCTAAATTAGATAGAAGATTGAATGGATCAAGAATTGAAGTAAAATAAATATGATTTGGATAATAATAATAATAATAAAATCTTGCAGTTATTAAAATTTGTTGACTTACTAATTCCGTAGTTGAAAGCTAAATCAGATAGCAAATCGATTATAGCGTAGAGGCATTGCCACGTTTCAACTAGTCAATAACATTTAGTAACTTATGTTTTAATAAAATATTGGAGGTGAAAACTTAACTTAAATGTTGTTATTTTTTTTTCATTCTTTTTCTCAAATGCATTTCAAATCTATTAAAACAATCTAATTCTTAAAATCAAGATGGTGCAACACTAAAATATCTATGTTCTTGAATTAACTCACTATTATCAAAATTAGCAAATTTAAGATTGTAAAAAAAAATGACGACAATAAACTTTACTGAGCATGTACCAGAGAAAACTCATTAAGTCAAAGGCACTATTATTTCAAACTATCCACTATTATTTCCGACGTGTTATTCTGAGGCTTAAAGGTGTTTTTATAAGGAAAACTCTCACTTTTTGACTGAATTATACTAACTGGTTATTGACAAAATTTGGAAATGGTTATACATTCACTGTTTAACTCTCACTAATTATTGATTTGTTATGTTGAAGTTGATTATCCTCAAGTATTGTGAACGGGTTATGTTGAAATTTATTATCTTAAGTATTGTGAACACTATAGGCCAAAGGAAATCACAAGGAAGCAACCACCCTAGATAAGTTGCAATGTAGTTACGTGCTTCTCTAAACATGCATTAAACGCTTCGGAATTCCTTAAACGTGTCAGAGAATTTTATTATAAGATCAAGGAAGCATGCCTTTTGGTACTCCGACTTTATATGATTTACAACAACAAAATAATCTACCGCAGTGCAACATGAAACCGTTCGGATATAAGGAATCTTCTTATATAATATAATATGGTGGGTGTCATTGTGGTCTTCCTCAATTCATTGTAGAATATATTGCAACATGGTACTGATTCTCAGGCTACTGTATCACAAAATCACCTTGTGCATACCTAAAACTGTGAATCGAAGAACCGTTGTGCTAAACCGCTTATCATTCTCAGAATATCATTGTTCTGGGCCGATAAAAGAAAAATTTACATACCAAATCAACCAGCATCTTAACGTTTTGTATAATCAAATCATTAAAATCTGGACATATGTAAATTGAGAATAATAAATAATAAGTTTTCCTCCTATTTGTTACAAGTGTGTTTACCTTAACCACTCATGAAAATGAATGATATGAAGTGGGTAAGTCAAACGAGAGATTCAGATTTGATCCATAGAATCTTTATGGCCGGCAATGGAAGGTTGAACTCATGCTTGTGCATGGAAACTTGGGAATCGATGGAACATTTGATCTCTAATTACGTTTGTCATAACATCTTTCAGCCTGATGGAAGGTTGTGACTTTTGTGTTTATTTTGGATGACTATCCCGGATTTATTTTGATGTTGTTCATATTCATGTTAACAAGCCTGATCATGAACTACTCATACCTGATCATGAACTACTCATACCATTAAGATAATGGGCAATGGACTTACACCTCCATAGGATAATCAGAAGTTTACTTTAACTAGATTGTTAACATGGAAGGAACATTAATAATTTTCCAAATTTAATTTTTTGACAAGGCATAAAAATAATTAAAATTCTTCATAAACTTACAAAGCAAAATTCTTCATAAGCTTAAAATCATGTTTTAAAATTCTTCATAAGCTTATAATCATGTTTTAATAGACAATTTTGATGGTTATGTGGACGTGAAAAAACTTGATTTCACAATAAATACCAAATGGAGTAAATTAAATGAAAACTACATAAATGGATTTGAGGAGCCTTTTTGTTTAAGAAATTTTAGTTCAAACCCAATACTTGATGTACTATGATACTCAAATTATGTAAAAAAAAAAAATTTAATTTAAATTTAATTCGTCTCCTAGTGAATATGATTTGGTTAAACCATTAGATAGGGTAAATTGGTAAATCAAGGTTCTTGATGATCGTATCAATTATTCATATGGTAGTTCACTTATCAATTTACAGCCAATTCTAGTTAAAACCAATTAACTCGTTGTCTTTTATCCTTGAAACATCATTGTATTTGTGTATTCTTGTAAAAATTTTGAGGTGCAATCTAGAAATATGGCTAATGAAAATAATAGCACACTTCAATTCAATTGTGTTGCATTTTTGTAAAAATTTTGAGTTTCAATCTAGATATATGGTCAATGGAAGTAATAGCACACTTCAATTGTATAAATAACTCAGGCTAGCCTTTTCAGCTGACTGGTTAACAATTCATTTGGTAGTTTAATTGTTACAAGGTTTGATTAAAATAAATAAATAAAAAGTGTGTTGATATAAGTCAAACTACAATTCATTAGCATTTCATAAGGAGAATAATATTTTATTTACAAGTCAATTTATTCTATCAAGTTTTAATCTATGTGTAAATTATTCATTTAATAATAATAATAATAATAATCCATCAAACTTCTTGTTGTTAAGAGTTGGGTGAAAGTTAGCAAAAATATGAAATTAATAATTAATTGTGGAGCTAGATAAGATGCTTGCATACATTAAATAATTAATTTAATTAGTAAAAATAGCATTGCCTCTTGCCTTGTATCATTAGACATTTATGTATAGTTGAATGTCATGTTTCTTCCTATATCATTTAGGCATTTAACGCTGCTATGTATATATATAACAAGAATTAGAGATTATATATTATTTTATTGTGATTACTCATAAAAATGGGTAGCTGAAATTATTTAACAAGAGAATGGAAAGTAATGACTATAAATTGTACATAAAATGTCAAAGAGATGTTAACTAAACATTAAAGTAAATAAGATGGTAAATAATATTTGTTAGCCAAACATTCAAGTAAATAAGATGGTAATAATATTTTTACTAAAAGCTATTATTCACCATAATTTATGGTGAAATTTTGTTTAAATTTAGGTAAGAGTAAAAATGTATAAATGTAGGTAGAAGTAATAGGGTAAAAATGTTGAATTACCATGGCCTACTAAAAATTTATGCAAGTAGACAAAATTTAGTAGAAGGAAATATGTAGATTTGGATAAGAAATTTGCATGTATTGATAATGCAATAATTGCATCCCCTAAATAAGATATGATAAAATATTAGGGTGTTATTAAGACTATAATAGCGCGAAAAAAAACACACTAAGCGAGAAGACCTTGAAATTGGATCTAGGAATAATCAAGACATTTACATTAACTTTGTGAGTTTCCAAATTTTGATTTTATCACATGACTAACAACTTTAGTTATTACATATTTCAATTATATTATATTTAACTTATGGGTAGTATAAAATCTAAAGATGGGTATATATATGTTAGCACATTTATGTATATATTGTATAGAAATGAGTTGTTCATACCTACTTATATACAACAAATTAATAGAAATGCTTATAAGAGAAGTTTGAAAAAAAAGGGATTAAATGTACAAGCTATTAATATTTAAATAACTCCATACTACATGAAAAAAATAAACATATTATATTGTCTACAATATGGGAATGTCTCATTAATCCTTACATATTTGGGTAATAATTAGGGCATGTGTATTGCATGTATATTATTTTCCTAAGTTTAAGTAGGTGTCATATAACTAATTGAGTTAAATAAATAACATAGTGTGAAAAGATTATATATATATATATATATATAAACAATGATGAATAATTAAATTCCATATAATAAGTATATAGTTAACATTTTGAAATTTTAAATATCATTAGCAATGTGTGCATGCTATATGATTGAATGATTTCATTTGAGTCAATATATTTATGAGGAAAAGCTTTAACTATACAATCAAAAGCAGTTTCACATTTATATCTAAACCAATATCACAATAAAGTGTAACTTATAAGGCTCTACACACTTAGTGAAAAAAAAAATACTAGTTAACTAGCACATAATGAGTATCATAAATAATTAACTTAGTGCATATAAGGGATATTGTAATGAAGTGTTGTTTAATTATTGTTCAACTATAAAAATTAAATTACCTTAGTAGGCTTCAGTTGCCCATATATCTCAACGTTTCATTGAGGTAAGTAGTATTAACAATTCTAAAGGCAAAAACCACTAAATGTTTTAACCCAAGGAACTCTACAAAATTTTAAATTTCTCTGCTTTGACTCACCAAATAGTCAACTCCATTTATCAATTCTATAAAATAGAATTTCATATCATAAAAATATTTTGAACACTAGTGGAACTCACTTATTCTTCTATGGCATAAACTTTGTTGCATTAATTGGGGGAGGAAAGTATTGTAGAATGAGTTGCATATATGAATAATAGGTTGAGGAATATTTATTTCATAGTCTAACCAATTGATTAGTTTATTTGTCATTAAATTATATTGCCAATTTTTTTGTGTGGATTTAAAATAATATAGTACATTTAACATTATTATAGTTTAAGCTATGTGAACCTTTCTTCTTGTATTATTATATTGAATCCTAATGGGGTGTTTAAATGAGCATGTTGTACTCTTCTTATTTTAATAATAATCTATGTTTATTTTATTCAAATATAATTGAGTATTTATACAATGTATTACATAATATGGATATTAAGTCATGACATTTTAGTAAAATATAATTCAACAAATATCTTAAGAGTTTGTAATTTATATCTCTCTCATGACACCTTTCTAAGTAATGGACATAAATTTTAAAACCTCTCTCTCTCCCACAGTGAAAGTAGTGAGAGGAATATATTGCAATGAAATTCACGACTTAGATAAAATCAAATAACTCTCTCTATAAATTAATATAGTTAAAACAAACAAAAAAATAGTCCAGAGATATACACACGTGTATTAAGTATCATTATGGATAGACCTCATCTAAATTAAATTTTGTTGTAGCATTAGTATTAGGATGAGTTCAATCATGGATGAGTTGTGGGTAATACGTAGCTTATTGTGGTAATATATAAGTGTGTATGTGTGCACATTAAGGTATATTGATATGGGTATGACAATAACAAACATGATTGAGTCATTGATACATATTAACAAGTGACCTTGTGTATGCCGCAAGCCAAATGCAGGTTAAATGCAATGAAATAAATGTGGATGCATTCTATAGAATGATAGAAGGGTGAGAGAGACAACTTGATCATTTTCATATACTTATTCAGACAAATTATATTAGACCCTTCTATTGGTACTACTTGAGTCGATAAGGGAAGTTTTTCACAAGATGACTATATTTTATAATTGTAAACTCATTATCATTTAGTTAGATGATTTATAATTAAAGTAGAGGAACATAGTCCCAATTCAATTTCTATGGACGATATAGTGGTACATGCCATCAGTTCCTTGTTTTGAATCTTCAGGTCAAAGTTTAATTTAAGGGGGGGTATATGTAATGCCCCACTCTAGATTTTTTACCTTGATATGACATTAACATTGATTTAGCCTTAAGGATCACAAATTATTATTTGAGGACCTCAGGTTGAGGATCCAAACACTTGACTCTACTATTAGTGGATGTGTTTATTTCGTAGTCAGTGTTAGGATGATGGTGGCTTTGATGGATATGTATTTTTCTATTGATGTTATGATGATGATTGTTGTGATGAATGTGTTCCTTATGTTTGCTACTTACATTACTTATAGTTCACAATAAACAACGATGTGGATGACTATGTCATGTTGATGAGTTTGTTATGACAATGACTAACATTGTGAGACCATGTTACTGATGATTATCAAGTATGACAGGAAGCTACCAGATGCACTCGCATGTGAGGAGTCAGTGACATCTGGTTTGATGGAAATTAATATTTTGTATTTGAAATTTTAAAGTTCAATTTGAATCTTGCTACAAATTCTAGAGGTTAGTGGTTGTAGGCACAGGCTATCTTCTTGGCTGAATGACTCACACATTGGTGATGGGGTTTTACAATTGGATGGCACTGCATGGGAGGGGTGGGACAGTGTCCCTGATCTCACCCACTAGCACTCCTGCCGTGACTTGGGCTGGAAAGGTTGAAACACCTTCGCCTTGAAGATCATGATGTTGTGGGGGCAAGTCCAAAATTTGGGTCACTCACAAGGATTTTACTGGGGGGTGCGCATCCAGGAGGATTCCTTGATCCCCAACACCATTAGTCTCACAATAGCATGTGACATACAAGATGATAGAGGTCTCTATTATTACGCATATACTTTCCCCTCGTATCCACTGGATGCTTGAAGGGAAAATGGTGTGGCACCCTTGGGACTTTAAGAGAAGTTCTTAAAGGACGCGACCAACTTGGCACCCTTGGCATCACAAATAAATTTTTAGGCATGGCACCCTTGGAACTTCGAAGGGAAGTTCTTGAAGGGAATGACCAACTTGACACCCTCGACATCAGTAAAAATAAACTAATAAATATAATCAAGATATGAAAATCCTATTAATTCATGTCAAGTGGTAAATGATGCTAGAACCAAGGAAATTAATCAAGAATAAAACTTAGGGTAAGGGAAGAATAGGAAGAAATAAAATATTTTACCCTGAGAACTCTACCCCTTTCCATGTTGAAAAATATTAAGTGGATAATGTACATAAGTAACTTAATTTGGCAAAAGAGGGAAAGAGGAACATAGAGTTAAGAATAAAAATTAATCATAAAATGGTTAAAAACTTCATTAAGAGAAGAGGGTGGTGAATTAAAATAATATTAATAAATTAAAACTGGAGAAATTTAGAGAAACTCCATGTGGCAAGAGCCAACAAAAGAATATCCATCTAAGAGACAAATTGAGTTAAATTAAGAGGTAGTTAGGGGACCAAATCTAAGACTCATAAGTTAACTTCAATAATAAACACAAATTAAGGAGTAGGAAAAGGGGGGATAAAGAGACAACTAGGAGAAGAAATAGGAAGCCTTGTTGGGGTGAGGAAAATACTATTTTAAATTAATATTTAAGTAAATGATTTTAGTGAGTCTGGGTGAGAGGGTGACACATGGGTGAGTGAATAATCAAACTTTTGGATTAATAAAAATAATTAATTATGCATGATAATCCAAGTGTCAACTATGAAGCCTCTTATAAAATAAGGGGGAAGCCATGGGAGAAGGGACTTTTGCTTACCCTATTGTTGGATGGAGGAGATTATTTCATTGTGAGTGGCTACAAGCTATAGTTGAGTTTGGTGAGGTAGAGAACTATAGAGAGGGGACTAGTGAGCCAAGGAGTGCTCACCTCTATTAGCTAGCACATTTCCTTCATTGTACAGCCCCATTGCAGCTCGGGGGTCCGCAGGGAAAGAGAGTACCCAAGGAGTAGGTTGGGAGGCCAACCGGTGAGTCACTACATTCGGATTAAGCACGTCAACATTCACACTTGGAGGCATATGACAACAAGGAAGTGCTAGTAGTGGCAAGTCAAGATTGAATCTTGTCTCCGGGTGAATGGTACCTATGTTATTTATAATGTATTTTTTTTATGACCCCATTGTGCCTATAATTAACATGTAAAATATATGTATGTGCAATGTAGTTAAATTTATAGATGTTTGATATAAGTGATTAATATTTCTAAGTTTCCAATGTTGTATGCTTATGGTTTTATTCCTAGTTTACTGTATTATTCAAAAAAAAAAAAGGTAAAGCATAGGGATGGTCCCTACACTGAGCCAAGAAATCCAACCGAGTATCGAAAACTCGTAGGGGTCTTGATGTTCTTAGTGAACTCCTACTCGGACGTATGTTTTACAGTCAATACTTTGATTCAATGTATGGTCGATCCTCATCACGTTCATTGGATTGGTGCCAAGAATCTATTGAGATATCTTCGGGGCACAATCAACCATGGGCTGAGATACACTCTCGGGAGTTTGAGACTCCATGGATATAGTGATGTTGATTGGGTTGGCAATGTGGTGGATTGCAAGAGCACATATGGATGTTGCTTCACCTTGGGTTCTACTTCGATATATTGGATGAGAAAAAAACAGAAGTTGGTGGCTTTGTGATACAAGGAAAATGACCTCCTCATTAGCTCAAAGGAGAAGGAAACATGGATGAAATAAAATGACCCAGACAAAGACCCATTTTTCCAAGGTAACACACCCTAGAGACAGTTAGACCGAGTTATAACGCATCCCAACCATGCAAAGGGAGCTCTAGTACCTAGGTTAACATTATGTCTTGTCTAAAGGGAAGTGTTATTCGTGTTTTCATGTGAAAAGGGAAATATCCTGCGAAAAATGACTGGCATTTCCTGCTTTTTCTCAGAATGAGTCAATTCAAAAGCAACAACTTATGGTATAAACCTTTTATTAGACATTTCCAAACACAAATGAACATTTATAGAGGGAAAAAGCAAGGAAATGCAAGGAAACATAAAGATCTTTCCCAATTCGAACTGATTGAAAGGATTGGAAAGGTTTTCCTCTCCATTTCCTATAAATTGGAGGTTTGGGCTCTTGGTCAAAATTCGAAGGTTTGATCGTATGTAGAGCAGAATTTCATTGTTGGGTGTGAGGCTTGAGGATTGGAAAGGATCATTGAGAACTCTTAGCCCAAGCATAATCACACTCAGAGATAGAGAAAGAGAGAGAGGAATTGGAAGACTGAGGAGGGCTTGGTATAACCAACGGTTGTAATCCTCCTCCTTATAAATCAATAGAACTGTATCTGTTTTTTCCATTTGATGTTTCAGTGTCACATTTGTTGTTCATTTGTCTATGAAGCATGATATAAATGGCTCATATTTGCATAGTTTAATGTCGATTATATACTTGTTTAATTTCTACAAAGTGATACCACTGTGAATATTAAGCATTTGCTTTGTTTGGTTGCAGGATCTAAATTTGGAGCCAGTGAGGAAGGACTTTTGCCACGCCGCTAAGCGCTCTCCATAGGATCTGTTGTCCACAAGGAGATAATCCTTCAATATCTTGCTTTGTCAATAACACATTAGTATGAACATGTGTGCAATATATTTGTAACTTTACAGCTAATCTGACAGTCTGCCTTGGGCACCGGAAAGCCATGAGAGGGATATCATGTTGGAAATGTTGTCATTGATGGCAATAGAGGCAGAAAAGACAGAGACAGACAAAGGAGGCAGCAAAGAAGCGAACAAAGGAAGAAAAGGAGACAGGCGGAAGAAAACTGTCGAAATGTAACAGTCAAACAGCAGAGCGGAAGCAACGGCAGAGACAGAGAAAGAAGAACAGCTAAAGAAGAGGCAAAGGCAACAAATATAGAGGAAGAGCCGTTATCAGAGGCAGAGGCAGAGGTAAAGTCGTTGTCACAGCAGAGGCAGAGCCGTTATCAGAGGCAGAGGCAAAGGCAGAGCCGTTATCACAGCAGAGGCAGAGCCATTTTTTTAATTCCGAGAATCGCTACCCCAGCTGGAGGATACATAAACACAATTCCGGGAATCGTATAACCCAAGCGGCAAGTATATATATATATATATATATATATACAAACCTTATTCCAAGAATCATTACCCAGCTGGGCGTTACATATATGTATTATATGCTTGTGCGCAAGAGTAAATGACTAAAGGTCCCATTGTTCTATTTTTAAAACAAAAGAAGTAATATAAGGTGGGACCCTTATCAATCGCATCGAAAAAGGTGACAGTGGATCATATAAACAGAATATTTCGATTGCGATTGAGCTTCGGACCCGATGGGTCTATAAATCATGTTTAATATATGTTTGAGTTACGGCAGAACAGTAGTCAATCGCATCGGAAAGAAGCAGACCGTTGGAGCACGATATTAAAAGATTACGATTACGATGAAGCCCGAATCATATAAACAAAGGTTCAAAGCATATATATATGTATTTATATGGAGCGCTTTAATGGACAAGGGACCAAAGGTATAATACAAGGCATATGTTTCATATTATTGAGCCCGAAATCAAAAGAACCAAAGGAAACAAAGCCTTATATGGTGGGACCCTTTCCCAATCGCATCGGAAAATTGACAGCGGAAAAGGTTAACAATAGGTTGCGATTGCGATTGAAAGCCCGGACCCGATGGGCATATAAACTACAATTCATATATACTTGAGTTCCGGTGAATAGTGACTGATCGCATCGGAAAAGGGTGGAGTATCGGAACATGCAACTGGGAGTTGCGATTGCGATCAATCGCAATCGAAAGCAGTCGAAGGATAATACACTAATCGCATCAGAGAAAAATTGTGCAGCGGAACATATAAACAAAGAGTTGCGATTGCGATTGGCAAAGCCAGACGCGATAGTCATATAAACTCCGCAATATAAAACATGGTCGGGTCCGCACATATCAAATTTCAATCGGGCAAAATAAAATTGCGATCTCCAATTGGGATCAGACCCGAGACCAACCAAAAAATGTGGCACATAATCTAGATCGAGTCCGCCTTTTGGTAGTGCAATCGGGGCATAAGCAAAAGTCCTCCTGATTGCGTTGTTGCGATTGTATTTAAATGTGCCACGTGGTCTGTGGACCCACGGGCCTCGGCTTAAGGTGGAGGGCGATTGTTAATATAAAACGATTACGATGTGTGCAATCGCATCGGGCCATAAAACAAAGGTCGTGGTGTATGTATGTTCCGCTTGCGGAACTCACCACATCAACAAGACACTTGCTGTGTGTAAAGCGTTGGAATTTGCCCAGATTTAAAGTCAGCAATTATATATATATATATATATAAAGCGTTGATATAAAAAGCACAGTTACAAATGTATGGCATATGGCCGTTACTCTACGACAGTGAATAAGGAAACAAACAGAGCCAAAAGGGACAAAGACACAGTCAAAGAAAAGACAAATGCGCAGCTAGCCAAGAGGCTGAATGAGTGAGCTGGAGTTCTCATTGTAATTGAATGTAAATAATTTTAATTTATATTGTTGTGATGCATTAGCAAGTCTTCGAAAGAGAACAAATATCCCACTGTAATGTTAAATTGATACCTACAGTTATATTTTTTGAATGAGCATATAAAAGGAATGAGAAGACAGAAGCCAAAGAGTCATCACTGTTCACTCAAAATTCTTTGTGAAATACAAACAGTCATGTGAGGAACTCTATAAATAATATCAACTGGATATGCATAAAAAAGGTTAGAGAGAGTAAATATAGAGAATGTAGAGTATAGAAGAGTGAGGCAGAGAAGATTAAGAAAAGAAGAGCAGAAAGAGATGCTATAGAACAGAGCTGATATCTGAGGTAAATTAGCTAACATTCACTTTGATAAATTGAGGAAGTTGGAGCTTCCCTATCAAGTTGCAGCTTGATAGCCATCAGTTGTAGCTGAATGAGGTTGGAGCCTCCTGTAGGTTGGTGCCTGCAGAAAATTGAAGGGAGTTGGTGCTTCCTTGCAAGTTGTAGCTTGAAGAATTGAGGTTGGAGCCTCATGTAGGTTGCGGTCGTAGAAAACACGGGTGAGGAGTTGGAGCTTGCCTTTGCATCACAACAATAATAAGATGTGGTTTTCTCCCTTTATGGGTTTCCACTTATATCTGGTGTCTCTGTGCATGATTTTTATGTGTTGATCTTATTTATATCATCTGATTAATACCTACTGCTCTCATATTAAGTCTGCTATTATATTATATTAATACTTGTTGCTCACATTCTAAGATTACTCACATATTAAGCTGGACATGAAATGAAGGTGTAAATAAGGTTTAATAAAAAGTTTAAAAGATTATGAATGTGTTAAAATTTCTTCACCTCTCTCGCTAACTAAGGGTTCAGCGACCAATGCAGCCAAGTTCCTTTGTACCAGTTTAACAACTGAAAAGAGATTCTAGACTCTCAGGATGGCTAGTAAAGAAGGATGCTCAACCAATAAAGCCCCTTTCTTTACAGGTGCAAACTATGCCTTCTGGAAAATCGGGATGAGGACATACATAATGTCTCTAGGAATAGAAGTTTGGGGTGTTGTGGAATTAGGATATGCCCCAAAGGCAACTGACTCAGAGAAAGAATCCAAACAAGATTTTGCAGCTAACGCAAAAGCCATGAATGCCATCTTTAATGGATTGTGTGTGTTGGAAATGTTGTCATTGATGGCAAAGGAGATGGCAAAGGAAGAACACCTGAGGCAGCAACAAGGCAAAGGAGATGGCAAAGGAGGAACACCTGAGGTAGCAACAAGACAAAGAGAGCAGCATAGCAGCAAGATGTAGAGAGGGTCAAGCAGCAGAGACAGGGTCATTTAAAGAAGCAATAGAGGTAGCAAGAAGAATGTCAAAATGTAACAGTCATAGAAGCATAGTGAAGAACCGTTATCGGAAGATAGAGACAGAGGCAGAGCGACAGAAGCAGAGACAGAGACAGAGACAGAGGCATAGAGCAGTTATAAAATTCCGGGAATCGCACTCTGCAACCGGCGCAGCAGAGGCAGAGACAGAGGCAGAGAGCTGTTATAAAATTTCGGGAATCACTTCACTCCAGCAGCAAAGAATATATATAAACATATACAAAACTTATTCCGGGAATCGCTTAACTCCAGCGGCAATGCAATGCATATAATACAGAACCATATTCCGGGAATCGCACACTCCAACCGGCATTATACAACACAAATATTATTCCGGGAATCGTCTACCCTGATGGAGGATATATATATATATATCATCTTACATATAAATGTCGCACATTACATATGTTGCAAAGGTCCAAGGCATATATATTATGTTATATAAGTGGAGCGCATAAAACAAAGTTTTATAAGGTGGGACCCCTCCCCAATCGCAATCAGAGATCGCAAGGGCAGCGGAACATGTAACCAACAGGAAGTTGCGATTGCGATTGAAGTTCGGATCCGACGGGTCTATAAATCTTGGTTAATATATTTTTGAGTTCCAGGTCTAATCGCATTGGCACTGGTCAATCGCATTGGAGAATATATGAGTTGAAATTGCGATTGGAAGTCTGGACCCGATGGAGGTATGAATTATAATTCAAACGTGTTTAGAGTCCTTTCCCAATCGCATCGGCAAAATACAATGAACAGTGGCCAATTGCAACACATATTAAAAGACTTGCGATTGCGATTAAAAGGTCGGACCCGATCGAGTTATATGCCACAGTTTATTGCTAATCGCATCCGAGTTCCCAATCGCAATCGGAACTTTCCGATTGATCACAAGTCTTTTGTAATATGCTCCGATCAAGTGGCAGACCCGATGACGTTATACGATGGAGTTATCGGTTCAATTGCGTCCGATTGATCGCACGACTTTTGTAATATGCTGCGATTGAAGTGGCGGACCCGATCCTATTATATGCGGGAGTTAATATGTGCAAATCGCATCCGTGTTCTAATCGCAATCGGAACTTTTCTATTATGCGCCCCGATTGCATTTTTTCAAAGTTCGGACCCGATTGCGCTATGAGACATGTTTTATGTAGTCATCGCGTCCATTTGATCAATCGCAATCGCAAGTTTTCGTTTGACACCACCGATCCATCAGAGTATTTGAAGTTGCGATTGCGATCAATCGCAATCGGAGGAGAATCAATGCATCGGAAAACATGTCAGGTGGGCCCGAAAGGGCATTTGTTAAGTATTATCAAGATTATTCATTGATTATAGTAGAAGCGGCAGTTGCTTATTAAAACCTTATATAAGGATGCCGAGAGTTGATTTAAGTTAAAAGGCGCTGTTATATATATAAAAGGTGATTGTATTAAAGATGTTCTGCTTGGTCTGTGGGTTGTATGTATATGCCTCAGCTTAAGGTGGAGGGCGATTATTAATATACAACTGTGATATATGTCCGTTCCGCTTGCGGAATGTTCCACATCAACAAGACACTAATAGCATAAAAGGGATTGGAGTTCCTCCAGATTTACAGTCAGCAGATATAAAAGGAACAGTTGCACACATGCAACAGTTACACCACAGCAGAGGACAGAAAAGACAAAGACACAGTCAGAGAAAAGACAAATGCGCAACAAGCCAAGAGACAAAACGAGTGAGCTGGAGTTCTCATTTAAATTTGAATGTAAATGTTTTATTTAAATTTATATTGTTGTGATGCATTGGCAAGTCTCCGGAAGAGAGAAAATATCCCACTGTAATATTAAAATAAGCACCTACAGTTACATTTTTTCTGAGTGAGCTGAAAAGAGACGAGAAGGCAGAAGGCAAAGAGACATGGCTGTCCATTTCGAATTCCCAGTGGAATACAAACAGCCATGAAGCTATTTTTGTATAAAACAGGGTAATATCCAAGGGGAGAGAGTTGACGAAAAAGGAGTGAGAGAAGAAGAGAGTATGCAGCAGAATTAAAGAGAGTTGAAGAAAATAAGCAAGCTGCAAGAAGAATGTGAATAAGGAGGAGTTGAGCAAAGAAGAAGAAGGGGTTGAGCAGAGATGATGCAGGTCTGATATAAGAGTTGATGAACAACAGAGAAGAAGGTACAAAACAGAGCTGATATCCAAGGCAAATCAGCAAGTGTTTTTCTTTTGAAAGAGTAAGGAAGTTGGAGCTTCCCTATCAAGTTGTAGCTTGATAGATGTCAGTTGTAGCTGACTGAGGTAGGAGCCTCCTGTAGGTTGGTGCCTGCAGAAAACAGATGGGAGTTGGTGCTTCCACATCAAGTTGTAGCTTGATAAAATGTCAGTTGTAGCTGACTGAGGTAGGAGCCTCCTGTAGGTTGGTGCCTGCAGAAAATATATGGGAGTTGGAGCTTCCTTGCAAGTTGTAGCTTGCAGAATTTAGGTTGGAGCCTCCTGTAGGTTGGTGCCTGCAGAAAATCAGTGGTGAGAGGGAGTTGGAGCTTGCCTTTGCATCACAACAATAATAAGATGTGGTTTTCTCCCTTTATGGGTTTCCACGTATATCTGGTGTCTATATGCATGATGTCTATGTGTTGATATGATATATCTATTCTGCTAATACTTGCTGCTAACATATTAAGACTGCTGGTACATTATCTAATCTGCTTATTAATTGCTGCTCATAAATAAAGATTACTCACACATTATGTTGATCATGAAATGAAGGTGTTAATAAAGTAAAATAAGTTTTAAAGGAAAAGTTTTAAAAGTCCATGAATGTGTTAAACTGATTCACCCCCCCCCCCTCTCAGTTTAACTAAGAGTTCAACAATTGGTATCAGAGCAGGTTCCTTTGGTGTAAGCTTAATAGCTTGAAGGAGATATAGTTAAGTCATGGACTATCAAAATGTATCTGTGTTAAATACAACAAACTTTCATGAATGGAGAGATAAGGTTAAAACAGGATTATTGGCTTATGAAACTGAAGTATGGAAGCTTGTATGTGATGGTTATTGCACAGACTCCCCCACGGTGAAAGAACAACAGAGGAATGCCACGGCAAAATGTGTGATATATGACAGTCTTCATAACAAGGACCTTGAGTTGATAATGGATCTAGACTCTGCAAAAGAAATCTGGGACAGATTGCATTTCATCCATGGAGTAGACACCGAGGATTGCATTGTCAAGAAGGAGAAGAGAATCAAGAAGAAGAAAAATTCATGTCAAAAGGAAGATGGTCAATCAAATGAGGTACCTGCTAGTGTGAATGGTAGTAAGAGTCATAAAGAAATTGCAGATGAAGAAAAAGCCAAACTTGACACAGCTCCGACTGAAATAGAAAAATTGAAGAATGAAAACAAAGACCTTAAGAGATTGGTCCAAATATGTGATGAGAAAGAATATGAAGACAGGAAAGAAATTATTTGCCTGAAAACACAGATTGGAGAGGTAAAGAAAGTAGAAGACACTTTGCTGCAACAAATGAGAGAGAAAAATCAGGAATGTGAAAGATTGGAAGAAGAAGTAGTGAGCCTAAGAAAGAACTTAGAAAAAACCAAAAGAGAACTATTAATGAATACACCTCTAATGAAAGGCTCTGGACAGTTGGATCAGATTCTAAATGCACAAAGGTCACCTCTCATAAAGGCTGGGATAGGATATGAAGGAGAAACTAGTAAGCCCAAGGTAGAAGATAACAAGAAAATCATCTTTGTGAAGGCTGTAAAAGCTATAAAGAATAGTGAAACAACTCAGCAAATTCCTACAGAAGCATAAGCCAACAAGAACATGAGTTTCAGAGAAACAGATAGAATCAAGCAGCAACATGAAAGAATAGAGAATGAGAAGATGAAACAATTAACTGCTAAAGGCTCATATGCTCCTAAGGTTGAATTGAACAAATTTGGAAGATGTCAAAGGAGCTTCCTCCCTCCTATGAAAAATAGTACATGTTTCTTTTGTCATAAACCAGGACATAATGCAGCATATTGTAAGACAAATCCAATCCAGTCCAACCAGCAAAGGATGCAGCGAAAGAGAAGAACCCCTCAAGCAAGCATATGGAAAAGACAATCTTCCACCAGGTACACAAATCATTTCCATGGCTATTGTTATGCATGCAATGAATTTGGACATAAATATGTTGATTGTAAATTATGTTCAAAAAGGGGAATGAAATATTATACATCAGCTCAAATGCACCTAGGTCAAATAAGATGTTATGTATGCCTCAAACTTGGCCACAAAGCAAAGGACTGTAATCTGCCATATACATTAAAGAACTCTAGACAGATGATGGGATCAAAGCAAATCAAACAAAACTATGAATTTAAAAGAGGTGCAGACATTATGAAGAACCTCAATAAAGTTTGGAAGGAAAAGAGAAAGGGGTAGCCTATTATCTCCATAACATAATGAATCTAGCATAGTCTCAGGGGGAGCTGCTCTACGAAACAAAGCAAATATCTAACCAGTTATAGATATGAAGCAACATCCCAGGGGGAGAGCAGTTCATATATTTACCCCATGAAAGTAGTCTAAGAAGAGCTCCTTGGAATGATAACAGCTATGAGATCAGTAAGAAAAAAAGAAGTTTCTCTAACAGAGATCTATGGAAGGAGAAGACCATCTGAAACTCACAATAGCCAGCAAAATTGTTAGAAGGAGAACAGAGGTAGCAAAGGCATTTGACTAGTTAAATCCTGTGACGAGAATTCCGTATGAATGAGACCCTGTAGCAGAATATTTATAAGAAATGCATAAGAAACCTCTGCATAAGAATAAACGAAACCGTGTTATGTATGGTGGAAATCTGCAAAGGTTATGTATGGTGCAAGGGTTGTGAATGGTGGAGCGAAACCTTCGTGAGTGGGTTCGAATCATTATAATACACTGAAAAACGACTATTTAATAAAGAAGACCGGAACCTTGGTGAAACACTATAGCAAAACCACTTATGGTTTCCGGATTATTTCGCACCACTTTTGGTACGGAGGCAGTATTATCTAGAGGGCTAGCGATTCCATAAGATTGTTGACACGTGGCATAGGTGGTATTGGAAGCCACCATTTAACCTGCGATTTCGCAAGTTAACGTCAGTACCGGGACACCAAGTGGAATTTCTCAGGACCGTTGATTTGAAAAGGGGACAAATGACGGTGACTATTCGATGAAGATACGCGAAGTTTATAAAAGTGCGCGGAAGATAGAGGAGGTACGGTGCATAGGTGGGCCAGTCCGAAAGTCTTATTATAAAGTTTGTTTTTCAAAGCATGGAGTATTAATACAAGGTCGGGCGGCGAACTATAAAGCGAGTGGTATATTCAAATTTTCAAAGGTTTGTTATGAAGTCTGGTTGCGATTATTAAAAAGGCATCAAGAAGCCATGGTAACAGTTGAATTGGTATATAAAGCAGTGCATAAAGCAGCAGTGATTTTGGAACTGTCATAGAAAATAAAATGCAGTGACATTCTTTCAAATCAGGATGACAAAATAAGTAGCAGGTTAATGATGCCAAGATCAGATTCAGTATATTGATGATTGTTGGTGTGAACAGTGGGAAGATCAATAGTGGAAACTATGGGTTCATGTGCAAGCTAAAATGAAATCTCTGCATGGTTTATCAAGGTAATATCAATTGGTACTAGGTACAGGTCGCATATCTATCAATAGGATATCAAGAGTTATCATGGAGCAGCAATATGATACAGGTCCTCAAGATCAAAGAACTATGGCAAAAGAACCTCAAGCACAAAGGATTTGCAGGGGTTGTTTTGGAAGAGTGTGTAAGCAGTGAAAGTCATTAGTCTCTTATATTGAAAGATATTGCCTATCCTCACAATAAGCTGTAAGCTCTGGTGTGATTCATTTATTTACAATAACAACAAGGACCTTTCAGTCTTTAAGTGTACTATCCCTGTCAGCAGTTTAGCACAGATTACCAACAATAGGCAGTACAGGTGAACCACAGCAATAGAAGATATATTGGCATCATCACAACGGAATAGATTTTGACTACAAATGTCTATTGCAGAAGAAGACATATTCCATCTACAATCTTCCTCAACAGAACTATATTGGCACACTACATCAGATATAGACCAAAGTATAGTTGAAGCAAGCCTGATATGTCACTCGGAGCATTCACAATCTTTAAGTCTTGATCCAATGATGCATCTCTTATTATACAAGTCTGATTATAGCTGTCATTACTTTGGAATGATATCGACTTAATGTGTATATACAAGTTAAAATATTCTCAAAAGTGTTCTCTCAAAAAATATTGTACACTAGTATAGAGCAGCATGGTACAAAGTCAAAAGAAGAATGCCTAAACACATCTCAGAGAGAGAAAATGAAAAGATAGAATCTACACTAAGAAATGTGCAACCCTTTGCCATTGATGTCAAAGGGGGAGGAAAAGCAGGTAATAGAAGAAAGGGTCTTCTAAAAGAAGCTAGACAGAGGAAGACTTGGAGGAAGCATTGGATTATTGGTGGATGTGTTGCCATCAATGCCAAAGGGGGAGACTGTTGGAAATATTGTCATTGATGGCAAAGGAAGAACACCTGAGGCAACAACAAGGCAAAAAAGATGGCAAAGGAGGAACACCTGAGGCAGCAACAAGACAAAGAGAGCAGCATAGCAGCAAGATGTAGAGAGGGTCAAGCAGCAGAGACAGGGTCATTTAAAGAAGCAATAGAGGCAGCAAGAAGAATGTCAAAATGTAACAGTCATAGAAGCATAGTGAAGAACTGTTATCGGAAGATAGAGACAGAGGCAGAGCGACAGAAGCAGAGACAGAGACAGAGATAGAGGCAGAGAGCATTTATAAAATTCCGAGAATCGCACTCTCCAACCGGCGCAGCAGAGGCAGAGACAGAGGCAGAGAGCTGTTATAAAATTCCGGGAATCGCTTCACTCCAGCGGCAAAGAATATATATAAACATATACAAAACTTATTCCGGGAATCGCTTAACTCCAGCGGCAATGCAATGCATATAATACAAAACCATATTCCAGGAATCGCACACTCCAACCGGCGTTATACAACACAAATATTATTCCGGGAATCGTCTACCCCGATGGAGGATACATATATATATATATATATCCATCATCTTACATATAAATGTCGCGCATTACGTATGTTGCAAAGGTCCAAGGCATATATATTATGTTATATAAGTGGAGCGCATAAAACAAAGTTTTATAAGGTGGGACCCCTCCCCAATCGCAATCGGAGATCGCAAGGGCAGCGGAACATGTAACCAACAAGAAGTTGCGATTGCGATTGAAGTTCGGATCCGACAGGTCTATAAATCTTGGTTAATATATTTTTGAGTTCCAGGTCTAATCGCATCGGCACTGGTCAATCGCATTGGAGAATATATGAGTTGCGATTGTGATTGGAAGTCCGGACCCGATGGAGGTATGAATTATAATTCAAGCGTGTTTGAAGTCCTTTCCCAATCGCATCGGCAAAATACAATGAACAGTGGCCAATCGCAACACATATTAAAAGACTTGCGATTGTGATTAAAAGGTCGGACCCGATCGAGTTATATGCCACAGTTTATTGCTAATCGCATCCGAGTTCCCAATCGCAATCGGAAATTTCTGATTGATCGCAAGTCTTTTGTAATATGCTTCGATCAAGTGGCGGACCCGATGACATTATACGATGGAGTTATCGGTTCAATCACGTCCGATTGATCACATGACTTTTGTAATATGCTGTGATTGAAGTGGCGGACCCGATCCTATTATATGCGGAAGTTAATATGTGCAAATCACATCCGTGTTCTGATCGCAATCGGAACTTTTCTATTATGCGCCCCGATTGAATTTGTTCAAAGTTCGGATCTGATTGCGCTATGAGACATGTTTTTTGTAGTCATCGCGTCCATTTGATCAATCGCAATCGCAAGTTTTCGTTTGACACCACCGATCCATCAGAGTATTTGAAGTTGCGATTGCGATCAATCGCAATCAGAGGAGGAGCGATCAATCGCAATCGGAGGAGAATCAATGCATCGGAAAACATGTCAGGTGGGCTCGAAAGGGCATTTGTTAAGTATTATCAAGATTATTCATTGATTATAGTAGAAGCGGCAGTTGCTTGTTAAAACCTTATATAAGGATGTCGAGAGTTGATTTAAGTTAAAAGGCGCTGTTATATATATAAAAGGCGATTGTATTAAAGATGTTCTGCTTGGTCTGTGGGCCAGCGGCGTGCCCCGCCCGCGGGAGGCGACATTAATGAGTATTGACCAGGATCTATGTTCATTCCGCTTGCGGAGCTTCCACATTAACAAGACACTAATGGCATAAAAGGGATTGGAGTTCCTCCAGACGACAATGCCGCATCGATATAAAAATCACAAGCATATCGCATAAAGAAGCAACACAACAGAGACAAAGAGAAAACAGAGCCGAAAAGAGATAAAACACAACACAGAAAAGACAAAGACACAGTCAGAGAAAAGACAAATGCGCAACAAGCCAAGAGACAAAACGAGTGAGCTGGAGTTCTCATTTAAATTTGAATGTAAATGTTTTATTTAAATTTATATTGTTGTGCATTGGCAAGTCTCCGGAAGAGAGCAAATATCCCAATGTAATATTAAAATAAGCACCTACAATTACATTTTTCTGAGTGAGCTGACAAGAGATGAGATGGCAGAAGGAAAAGAGACATGGCTGTCCATTTCGAATTCCCAGTGGAATACAAACAGCCATGAAGCTATTTTTGTATAAAATAGGGTAATATCCAAGGGGAGAAGAGTTGACGAAAAAGGAGTGAGAGAAGAAGAGAGTATGCAGCAGAATTAAAGAGAGTTGAAGAGAATAAGCAAGTCATGAAGAAGAATGAGAATAATATAGAGGCCGAGCAAAGAAGAAGAAGGGGCTGAGCAGAGATGATGCAGGTCTGATATAAGAGTTGATGAACAACAGAGAAGAAGGTATAGAACAGAGCTGATATCCAAGGTAAATCAGCAAGTGTTTTTTTTCTTTTGAAAGAGTAAGGAAGTTGGAGCTTCCCTATCAAGTTGTAGCTCGATAGATGTCAGTTGTAGCTGACTGAGGTAGGAGCCTCCTGTAGGTTGGTGCCTGCAGAAAATAGATGGGTGTTGGTGCTTCCACATCAAGTTGTAGCTTTGGTGTACCGCCGCCTTTTAGCCGACCGAGGTAGCCTCCAGGCTGGTGCCCATAGTACAGGATGGAGTTGAGCTCTCAAAATCGTAGCTTGCACTGAGGTTGGAGCCTCCTATAGGTTGGTGCCTGCAGAAAATTAGTGGTGAGAGGGAGTTGGAGCTTGCCTTTGCATCACAACAATAATAAGATGTGGTTTTCTCCCTTTATGGGTTTCCACGTATATCTGGTGTCTATGTGCATGATGTCTATGTGTTGATATGATATATCTATTCTGCTAATACTTGTCGCTAACATATTAAGACTTACTGGCACATTATCTAATCGCTTATTAATTGCTGCTCATAAATAAAGATTACTCACACATTATGTTGATCATGAAATGAAGGTGTTAATAAAGTAAAATAAGTTTTAAAGGAAAAGTTTTAAAATTCCATGAATGTGTTAAACTGATTCACCCCCCCCTCTCAGTTTAACTAAGAGTTCA